>CM064875.1:54941463-54964119 GCA_032719365.1 Prinsepia uniflora | reverse complement strand
AGATCCAAGTCCAAATACCCATACGTATGTAAAAACAGACCACACTCATCATCCGCATATCCAACTTTTGTCTTGTTATCCTACTAACATGTCCAAGCTCTGTCTTGTATACGATTCTCCTGATCCACAATATGTAACGACCCGTCCCGAATTCCTAGATTAGATTAGTGACTAATCACGATTAGTGAGGTTAATCGGTGATTAGTTAGGCGAAATTGGACGAACGATGTGAAATGGCCGTTTTGCCCCTGGTCGTGGCAAAACGTTGAATTTTCAATCGGGCGGTCAAATGCACTTTGACCGATGACCTTGACGTAGTTCGTGACGTCACGAGTTCATAGACAAGTGGCACGTTCAATTCCGACGTTCGAGGAAGAAGTTATGACGTTCGGAAGTTTAGGGGCATTTTGGTAATTATGGTTAAAAGGGGGGTCAAATGTTGACTTTTTGACCAAGAGGTCTGATGGCCGAGGGCCGAAGACCGTTACGTAGATAAGGACGATACGAATCCGTGGACAGGCGGCACGCTGAAATCGGACTTCGAACGGGAGAGTTATAGGTCACGGAAGTTTAGTTTCACTATGCACGTACTTCGAGAAAGTGATGAGTTGGCAATATCTGATTGGGCAGATATTTTGATGGGTCCCATGGATGAGTGACAAGTCACCTTATTGGTCAATTCCCCTAAAAAGGGGATCTCATTTAATTAAATATTATTATTATTATTATTTTATAATTAATCTTTCCACCACTCAGTCCTAGCCCTCCATCTCTCATCTAATCTCTAAATCCCAACCATCCATTAAATCTCCCTTCTCCCATCAGATCAAACATCCTCTTCATCTTTGTTCATCCTCACAAACCCGAACCCCCCCCCCCCCCCCCCCCACCCCCCCATATTACCTCCATTTCTTCATTTTCTCTCTAACACACACACTTCACCATCCCTCTTGAGAGCTCGTGAGTGACCATGTGAGGAGTGTGAGAGGCTGAGGACGGAGAGGCTGGACGGTGGCCCACGGTGGAGGCCATGACGGAACGAACCCGTGAGGTAAGAAAATGTTCAAAAATTCGAATTTGAGTTTTAATGGTTTTTACTCCATTTCGTTTATTGGGTAAGGTTTCTGGGGACTCTAGGAGGTTAATGGGATTAGTTTTGGGGCTTGGGATGGCCGGGAAAGGCCGTGAGTGGTGGAGGAAATTCCGGCCACCATTGATGGCAGATGGAAGCTCGGTTTTGGGTGGTTTTCCTTCGGATTTTAATGTCTAAAAGATAGGAAATAGGATTAGGATTATATTAGAATCAAAATGGGATGAAATGGACCTTGAATCGGTCCAAAAAATCAGGAAAAAAAACCGACGTATGAACATTGTTTTGCTACAGTAAAACTGGTTCAGTTGGAGGTAGGAGACGATGAACAGTGTTTTCGACCTTCTAGGGGCGCGTGGGCCATAATTTGGGAAAGTGTTCAACACGGGAAATCTTCTATTCGATGTAATGAAGATTTTGGGACTGGTCTCGTATCCATCGGATATCGTTTCGAAAGGTTTCGGGGTGTCGGAAGGTTTAGGATCGGTTTAAAAATAGTTAAAAGTTCGGGAAAATTACGGGGCTTTAATGGGAGGTTAATTAAGTAGTTAGTAACCTTCTATTAAAATTTGGATAGGTTTGGGAGTCCCGGTCTGTGAGTGGACCTTGTTTTCTAAATTGGTGCATGCATAAATGTTTATTATATGTTTTCATACATGTTTGATGATGCCATGGGTGCATTTTTATGTGGTTACGTATAGGCACGTATTTCGAGGTTTCGGTCCTATACGGCGCCTATACGGGTCTGTATGTCTTTATTGTTATAAATGAAATGGTTTTGGATTTCCAAAAGGATAAACTCGGGTATGAGACCCATTTGGTTTTGTCTCGGACATATAACCTTAGATATCGGGCACGGTGCCCAGCTGATGTCATATGTTCGGGCATGAGACCCAGTTATTTTATGGTTTATGATTTCGGGTCAGGGACCCTAGATGGATTTCCAAGTTCATGACGGTTTACGGGAACCGGCATGAACTCTGGAAAGGTCATTGTGGTTTATGACGGTTTATGGGAACCGGCATGAACCTTTGTCAGGTCATTATGGTACATGACGGTTTATGGGAACCGGCATGAACCCTTGTTATGGATGTTATGGATCATGACGGTTCAGGGGAACCAGGCATGAATGTTTATGTTATGTATATATATGTTCATCTACCTTCCTTTACTTGTTTTATTATCTCATCCGGGGAGGGTCGTTGGCCTGGGTGGACCCCGGAGTAGTCACGGAGCAACGACTGAGTGGAGTCACCCCCCAGTTGGGTTCCTTACTCTCAGGAAGGCTATGGTTACTCTTACCTCGGGTAGGGTCAGTGGTCTACGGACATTGATCTTGACTTTGAGAAGACTCGGATTGAGACCTGGTAGCACGCGCGTAGCTTTGGAAACCGTGATAAGATTGGTTGTGTGAATTATATGTATATATGATGTATGCTATATATGATATATGATGTGTGTTTACACAGGTTTTGGGCAGTGGCCCGTATGGTTTGTTTCTTTTGATTTGGGCCGAGTCCCTTATGGATTTGGGCAGTGGCCAGTATGGTCGTTTTCATTATGGTTCTTTCAATCTTGGTTTTGGGCTTAGTTCTCACATATGGTTTCTTTCGGATAAATGGTTTTCGAATGCATGCATGTTTTTTAGTGAAGGGTACAAATGTCTTCTTATGAAATGTTTTATAAACTCTTGTTTTGTCCACTCACAACTTTTAATGTTTTGACTACCCTTCAGGTTGACAGCGGATGTGGACTGTAGTAGCGACCGAGATATCACATGCCTCCTCCGGATCCTTGCGTACTCTGATAGCCCGGGAGGGCAAAGGTCGAAAATATCCCTTGTCTGACACTTCGTGTCAGACGGGAGCAGGGTCATCCCGCACTAACCCGGGGGGATTGGGATGGGTCATGTCACAATAATTCAATCTTGATTCAGAAGCAATCTCGATCCACTCACTCCTAAGTGGACCACACTTATTGTCTCACCGCTTTTCCTGCAATTCCCACAAATGATCATACCACCGCATCTGATCAAATCGATCAAGAATACCACACGTCTTGAGACACGTCTAGATTGTGGGTTCTCTTCAATTACCTAATATCGATAAGTTATAGTCACTCCTTCTCATTCTTCCTTATTACCTTCCTTTCGTCATCATACCACAGAACTCAGAACTCGCAATGATTTGAAATATGATTTGATTTCAAAGATTTAGAAGGGATTTCAGAAAAGTGATTTCGGGCTTGAAGCCCAGTTCATAAAAGTGATTTCGATAAACGTGATTTCAGGTTTCTGGAATCGAATTTCAAGATGACGATTCTGGATTCGGTTTTAGAACTTGAAAGTGGATTTCTGGATTTGGGTCCGGAATGATTATTTCGGATGCCGGCTTACGAAATGATGGTTTCAGATTCGGATTTGGAAATGGAGTATGGATATGATTCTAGAATTGGATTCGAGATGATGATTTCAGATTCGGTTTGGAATTCGAAATGGAGATTTTGAATTCGGATTTGGACATGGATTTGAAAATGGTTTTAAAATTGTTTGGATTGGATTTACTGGATCTGGTTATTAGGTTTAAAGACCCGAATATGATTATGACGGGGGCGGGCCCGGATTGAGTTTAAAGATTCGGGAGTTTAAAGACTCGGATATTGTGATTTCCCCCGTAGGCCTATTCAGTTTAAAAACTCGAGAGTTTAAAGATTCGGATTATATTGAGGCCTGGATTGAGTTTAAAGACTCGAGAGTTTAAAGACTTTGATAGATCCAACAGGTTCGATTGGTTGAAATGGAATTTAAATGTGTTTTGTATTTCGATGATATTGATGGTTTTCACTACTGGTTTTCTAATGTTTTGGGTTGTGCCCGGATGAGCTGGATTTCGATGGTTTTGGGCTAAGGCTTGAGATTTAGAAATAAGTTCGGTTTTCATGATTGAATTTGAAACAGTTTTATGAAATGAGTTTATTATGCATGCATTGGTTTTTAAAAAGGAGGGTACAATTGTCATTTATGATAAACTGTTTTATAACTTATCCTTTATTTTTCGTCTACTCACAGTCTTTTTATGCTTTCGATACCCTCCAGGTTGTTGCGGTTCAAACTGTTGGCCAAGAGAGACGGAGACATCACACACGCGATCCATAGTAGATTCTGTGATAGGACCCGTCCCAACTGGACGTCAAAAACCGTGCCCGATCCTGCTCCCGTCTGACAAGTCAACTAAAGGTCCGAAACTACCCTTCAGTGCTTGCCAGACAAGGGATGTTTGCGCTGATTTTTGCTAGTGCCACTACCTCACGATCAGTCCCGAACGTCGTACCACGGCTTGGAGGGTCACAAAACAGAAAAGGTGTGAGTGGACAAAAATGACCTCTTATAAAAACATTTTCCAAAATACATTCTCACCCTCCAGTTTTCACAAACTTGCATGCATATCGTAAAACATGAGTAATAGTATGAAATCATTCAAGTATGAACAGTGGACCGATAAAATCAAAACACGTTTTCCCATGGTCCATAAAAACTCATGTTCATCAAATCAGTTCATGTTATAAAACATCAAATCCCGGCTCTCAGGCCAAAACATGTGAAAACATAATCACTGGCCACAAAGACCAAAAACCCGTACTCAATACCAATACGTCATCACAAACCACATCAATCAGCAATAATCACAAGTGCACAATAAATATATCAATCCAATCAATCCGCACTACTCACAAGTGCACAAACTATCATAATCACATCTGCACTACTCACAAGTGCACAATCAATCAAACTGCACTACTCACAAGTGCTGCACTACTCATAGGCTAATATCCAGTCACTCTCTCGGGAACAGACACCTCTGGGCTCAACCCCCTCGGGCTCAGTCACCTCTGAGCGAACACATCCCCAGGCTCAGACCCATCCGAGTGGTACATCCAGGCTCAGTCTCATCCGAGAAGCTGACTACCATAGGATCGACTCCTGATCCTACAATCACATCCCCCCCCCCCTAAGCTCCGGTCGTCTGGGTAATCCCCCCAGGCTCCGACCATCTGGGAATATCACAATCGCAATGAAAATCATCTCGGGAATTACATCCCAAAACATTTCAATCAAATCTTGTCTTCATACAAAGTCAAGATCATTCCCGACTGGGTCTCAAGCCCAAAATACCATTTACACGTACTTCTTTAAAATCAGCTTTTAAAAAAATAAAATAATCCAGAAACCATCATTGACTTACCAACTAAGTCAAAACATCATTTTAGAAATCATTTAAACTCCGGGCCTAGCCCAAAACATCATTTGCACGTTCCTCGTAAAATGTGCCCGAGAGACTGATTAAAATAATCATAAAGTCACAATAAATCATTAATTTCACAAATTCACAAGTGACTCCAAATCCGAGTCAAAATCACTATTCACTTGGGTTCTCACGCCCAAAATATCATTTTCACGCAAATCCATGCGTTGCAACCTCCGTTGCCATTTTCACGTAAATCCACGAAATTGACCCTTGACTCATTCCCGAGTCACCACATCATTTTTCAATCCATGACTCAATAATCCGAGTCCAAACAATATTTTCAATCAATTTCAATCCCGGACTCATTAACCAAGTCCAAACATCATTTTCACCAAATTTCGTAATTTCTCGGAAATCGTGCCAAATATAATAATATAATAATCCATAAAATCGAGAAATCACCGGGTTGAAATATCAACCATGCCAGAGCATATAAAATCATATAATAAGGCATTTAAATCATATATGCATGCATCACGGTTAGAAAACAAAGTCCACTCACACACACCGTCCAAAACGGTCCGTTTCCGAGCTGCACGTTTTTCCGTAAAATCTGAAAATCACAACTCCTGTCCAAAATCATTATAGAGGGTTACTAACATCTCAAAATACTTCATATAATTTTCTCCAATTTTTCCGGAATTTAAATACGTATTTTTAACGTAAAACAAAATTTCGGATACGCGAAATATTATCGAAACAATATCCGATTTCCTCGAAACCAGCGTCAAAATGTTCGTTACAATGAGAGGATCAAAAGTCATGTTGACCTCACTTTGAAACTAGGCTGGACGCGCCCTCACGCGCCGCCATGAGTGGCTGCGCGTGAAACCCACGCGCCAGCTACAGTACCCGTCGTCCTTACCCGTTTGTCTGTAAAACGAGCCATTTAACCCGCGAGGCGACCCGGTTTGTTTTCTGTCAATTCGACACCAAATTCAACAATTCAAACGTCCATTAGCATCGAATTAGTTTGAATTAAGGATCTGTGAACTTAATTACAAACAACCTTACCTCAAACCTCACGATCAAAGATGAACATTCGAAGAACACCCCGAACACTGTTCATCTCCGAAAGTCGTCAGTGTCAAACGTTTTCCTTAAATTGATTCATCAAGAAGCTTCAATGGACTCCGTTAAACACTTTCCCCAACTCAATTGCATCAATTCGAGGCTCAAACTCCACGACTCAAGCTCGAACTTTGCTCCTGTTACCAGACCCAGTTCAGAGTTAATTGGGCCTCAATTGCCTTCGTTCTCGATCTGAAACAGCTCGTCACAACCTCAGGAAGCTACTTCCAAGCTCCATTTTGATCCTTACGGCTCAATTCCTCCAATTCGAAATTCCCTCCCAAAATCCAAATTTTCGAAATCCAATTCCTCAACTCTCAATCAATCCCTCGTTTTTTCCCAAATCGATTCAATTTCATCAAACACTCAGTTTCACACTCTCAGGTTCAGAAATGGAAGAGGAATGAAGGTTGGGAGAAAATGGTATTATGGTTGTACACGGTTGAAGAAGGCTGAAGAGATTAATGGAGGAATATAAAATAATTAAACATAATTAATTAATAAAACATAATAATTATGTTTTCCCCAAAACATGGGATCTGGTTTTATGCCTGAATTTAAGGGACTTGTCACTCATCCAAGTGTGTTCAGTTACCGGGTACTGTTCATATTAAAATATTATTTTAATCCCGGTTCGTTTGGTTAATCGAGTCTGTTCCCGTGACCATAACTTCGTCGTCGAATCTCCGATTTTGGCATGCCGCCTGTCGTTGGATTCGCATCGACGAGACCTACGTAACGGTCCTTGGCCCTTGTCCATTGGACTTCCCGGGTCAAAAGTCAACATTCGGCCCCCTATTATCCAAATTACCAAAATACCCTTCAACTTCCGAACGTCATAACTTTCTCCTCGAATGTCGGAATCAAACGTGCCACCTGTCTATGAACTCGTGACGTCCCGAACTACGTCACAATCATCGGTCAAAGTCCATTTGACCGCCCGAACTAAAAGTCAACATTTTGCCCACACTAGGGGCAAAACGGTCATTTTGCACAATTCGTTCGATTTCACTCAACTAATCCCCGATTAGTCATTCTAAATCATAATTAATTAATATTCGATCCCGATATTCGGGACGGGTCATTACAACCTTCCCCCCTTAAAGAATTTCGTCCCTGAAATTCCAACTATCCGTATTCCACAACTACCTCGTGGAAAACAAATAGGCCTCACAACATGTGTACACCTGTACACCCACTAGTCAACACAGAACTTGTCTGCATTCAGACGTCACATCACAGATGCACGTCGTACTGACTACACTCGACCACCTCGAGTGCAATTGATCACCAGAAATTGGCAATGTCACTATTAAGCCGACTCCTTCAGCTTGACGATTCCTCGTAATCACTAATGTGCCCTGACCTTCGCTTTCATCGAGAGTCACCAAATCTCAACTGTTAGTCCATGCCGACACTACTAACAAATCAGTCACCACCAAGCTTTACCACCCTTGTAAAGCGCCAATCAGTAACAAATTAGTGACAACACATCATACTACAACATCCGTCAATGTAGCAAAAGATCAACAACAAGATCTCACCTCGCAGGGCAAACTCAATCCTGCGACAAATACCAACCTCAGTATCCACAACTGTCACCCCCTCAGCGATCCCAGATGCTGGTAAGGTCACGACATGATAACATCTCGCCGCAAAGCAACTTGCGGTCACACCAACCACCAACTCACTCAATCAGATGGTGTAACTGGAACACATTGAACACCAGCCTAGCAGTGATCACACAACTCAGCACTAGAGTTACACTAACCAACCATGGCTAAGAGCACCTGCTCAAACAATCACTGAAATCATCAGAATCACCCTGCCCAGTGCATCGTGTTCAATGTCCAGTTCACGTTCACAGCCAAACACCAATGGTATCAGAACTAAGCCAAATACCAACACGTTTATCGACACATCACTGGTACAACTCATGTACCGTCACTAGGTATCAAGTACCATCATATATACGACACAGCAAGTCGTACACCAAGCATGATCCTACAGCTGGACCCCAGTAGTCCAAATGATCAAATGCTAAGTATTACTCCAATCCCATGGAGTTCCATTAATGACAGTATTCCACTGATCCTCACGTTATCAAAAGTTTTAACTCTCTCAGTTCAGTATATCGGCTACCTAACTAGCCGTACACCCGACCCGACTACAAGGTCGAAATCTCAAAGTCTCCTGACTAACACTGTCACATACAATAGGCCTTTCTGTTTATCATCCTTTGCCATTCCTAATAGTTGCCCTTTCTAGAAGTATGACCTCAGCATACTCGACCCATAGATCAAAATGGTTGATCCCAAACCAGGTAGGGAAAAGTAAAAATCCTGAGGGTTTAGCTAGCATCGACAATCCTTGTCCTATGCTACCCAAAAACACCTCGCCAAATCACAACTCTCAAAATGACACATCAACGTGTCCACAAGAAAGAACGTCTCGTTCTCCCGGGATTCACACCAACCCCGACCATTACTAACACTACGAATTTTCTCCTAGGGTAGTCAACACATCCATCAAGCACATCACATGCCCATCCGTAGATGAAGGCACCTTAACACATTATCATGACCAACCCAACTGTGGTGAGAAAACCTGTCTCAACAACTCACAGTCAAAACCGGCTCAACCGGAGCCCTCAAAGCACATCAGGACTCATCCCGAATCCTAAACCAACTCCTGACTCCTACTGAGTCCAAGTCCAAACTCGACTGACGTCAATTCCACCACTGGCATACCCGGTCACCTAGCAAATACCCCTAGGTAAACCACATCCTTTCCAAAACACAAAACCATTTCCGGACTTCCTCTGAGTCCAATTCAATATCCAAACCTATCCTCGGGTCAAGTTTATTCTGGGCCCAACATGTCCATCCACAAACCACACCGTTAACAAAAACAACCATCCGGACCCACACTAGTCCGACACAATCAAAACACAAGATACAATATTACAACACAAGTGTACAATATAAACTATTTACAAAGTAGCACGAAACCAAGTATCAATACATTTATTTTGAACTACGGTCAAGTCGATCGGGGTAGTTTCTTCGCAAATGTCCAAGTTTCCTACAAAAGTGACAAGTGGCAGTGCTGAGGCAACTTGCCCCACCACGCCGCTTACTTGTCGACTGGGTTGAAGTTCCTCTCGAATGAACACCCACCGAGGGTTGCAACACAAGAGAATGAAGGATAACACGCTTCGATGTTTCCTGACTTATCTGTTCAGTATCCTGACGCTCTCGGCGTCGTCCAGAGCCCAAAGATTGTTCTGGCACAGGTAAAATAGTAGCCTCCACTTGGATAGCAGCATCCGATAATTCCCTCAGGGTAGAATACGAGCCCACAGTTACAGCACCTTGTATCGTATTCCCCAATCCCTGCTCAAACCTTCGACACTTATCCTCCTCAGTAGCCACATACAGAGGAGCGAAACTAGATATGTGCAAAAATTGTTGTTCATAATCGACCACTGACAGATTCCCTTGCTGCAATTGGAGAAACTCAACCTCCTTAGCGTTCCGAAATGAGCGAGGGTAAAACTGATCCAGAAATCGCTCTCGGAATGCATCCCATACCAAGGTACGGGCATTCCAACCAGTCAACTGTAAACTATGCCACCACCTGTAAGCATAGCCATCCAGAAGAAAAGTGACTAAGGGCACCATGTCCTCCGGGGGACATATCATGACCTCAAAAATCCTTTCCAAGCGAGTAATCCAATCTTCGGCACCATCCGGGCCCGAATTACCACGAAACACAGTGGCTTCTAACCGTCGAGCTCGCTCAATATCTGGACCTTCGCTAACACTACTCTCGTCCCTCCCATCTTCAGACCGTGTACAGGACGCACGACTCGGAGGCATGACGTATGAACAGAAATCAAGAACCAAATGCTCTGATACCACCTTGACAGGACCCGTCCCAACTGGACGTCAAAAACCGTGCCCGGTCCTGCTCCCGTCTGACAAGTCAACTAAAGGTCCTAAACTACCCTTCAGTACTTGCCAGACAAGGGATGTTTGCGCTGATTTCTGCTGCTGCCACTGCCTCACGATCAGTCCCGAACGTCGTACCACGGCCTGGAGGGTCACAAAACAGAAAAGGTGTGAGTGGACAAAAATGACCTCTTATAAAAACATTTGCCAAAATACATTCTTACCCTCCAGTTTTCACAAACTTGCATGCATATCGTAAAACATGAGTAATAGTATGAAATCATTCAAGTATGAACAGTGGACCGATAAAATCAAAACACGTTTTCCCATGGTCCATAAAAACTCATGTTCATCAAATCAGTTCATGTTATAAAACATCAAATCCCGGCTCCCAGGCCAAAACATGTGAAAACATAATCACTGGCCACAAAGACCAAAAACCCGTACTCAATACCAGTACGTCATCACAAACCACATCAATCA
Source organism: Prinsepia uniflora (assembly GCA_032719365.1). Lineage (NCBI taxonomy): Eukaryota > Viridiplantae > Streptophyta > Magnoliopsida > Rosales > Rosaceae > Prinsepia > Prinsepia uniflora. Next base: position 54,953,218 of record CM064875.1, on the reverse strand, counting down.
GCACTAATCACAAGTGCACAATAAATATATCAATCCAATCAATCCGCACTACTCACAAGTGCACAAACTATCATAATCACATCTGCACTACTCACAAGTGCACAATCAATCAAACTGCACTACTCACAAGTGCTGCACTACTCATAGGCTAATATCCAGTCACTCTCTCGGGAACAGACACCTCTGGGCTCAACCCCCTCGGGCTCAGTCACCTCTGGGCGAACACATCCCTAGGGTCAGACCCATCCGAGTGTTACATCCAGGCTCAGTCTCATCCGAGAAGCTGACTACCATAGGATCGACTCCTGATCCTACAATCACATCCCCGCCCCCCTCCCCCCCCCCCCCCCCCCCCCAAGCTCCGGTCGTCTGGGTAATCCCCCCAGGCTCCGACCGTCTGGGAATATCACAATCGCAATGAAAATCATCTCGGGAATTGCATCACAAAATATTTCAATCAAATCTTGCCTTCATACAAAGTCAAGATCATTCCCGACTGGGTCTCAAGCCCAAAATACCATTTACACGTACTTCTTTAAAATCACCTTTTAAAAAAATAAAATAATCCAGAAACCATCATTGACTTACCAACTAAGTCAAAACATCATTTTAGAAATCATTTAAACTCCGGGCCTAGCCCAAAACATCATTTGCACGTTCCTCGTAAAACGTGCCCGAGAGACTGATTAAAATAATCATAAAGTCACAATAAATCATTAATTTCACAAATTTACAAGTGACTCCAAATCCGAGTCAAAATCACTATTCACTTGGGTTATCACGCCCAAAATATCATTTTCACGCAAATCCATGCGTTGCAACCTCCGTTGCCATTTTCACGTAAATCCACGAAATTGACCCTTGACTCATTCCCGAGTCACCACATCATTTTTCAATCCATGACTCAATAATCCGAGTCCAAACTTTATTTTCAATCAATTTCAATCCCGGACTCATAAACCAAGTCCAAACATCATTTTCACCAAATTTCGTAATTTCTCAGAAATCGTGCCAAATATAATAATATAATAATCCATAAAATCGAGAAATCACCGGGTTGAAATATCAACCATTCCAGAACATATAAAATCATATAATAAGGCATTTAAATCATATATGCATGCATCACGGTTAGAAAACAAAGTCCACTCACACACACCGTCCAAAACGGTCCGTTTCCGAGCTGTACGTTTTTCCGTAAAATCTGAAAATCACAACTCCTGTCCAAAATCATTATAGAGGGTTACTAACATCTCAAAATACTTCATATAATTTTCCCCAATTTTTCCGGAATTTAAATACGTATTTTTAACGTAAAACAAAATTTCGGATACGCGGAACATTATCGAAACACTATCCGATTTCCTCGAAACCAGCGTCAAAATGTTCGTTACAATGAGAGGATCAAAAGTCATGTTGACCTCACCTTGAAACTAGGCTGGACGCGCCCTCACGCGCCGCCGTGAGTGGCTGCACGTGAAACTCATGCGTCAGCTACAGTACCCGTCGTCCTTACCCGTTTGTCTGTAAAACGGGCCATTTAACCCGCGAGGCGACCCGGTTTGTTCTCTGTCAATTCGACACCAAATTCAACAATTCAAACGTCCATTAGCAACGAATTATTTTGAATTAAGGATCTGTGAACTTAATTACAAACAACCTTACCTCAAACCTCACGATCAAAGATGAACATTCGAAGAACACCCTGAACACTGTTCATCTCCGAAAGTCGTCAGTGTCAAGCGTTTTCCTTAAATTGATTCATCAAGAAGCTTCAATGGACTCCGTTAAACACTTTCCCCAACTCAATTGCATCAATTCGAGGCTCAAACTCCACGACTCAAGCTCGAACTTTGCTCCTGTTACCAGACCCAGTTCAGAGTCAATTGGGCCTCAATTGCCTTCGTTCTCGATCTGAAACAGCTCGTCACAACCTCAGGAAGCGACTTCCATGCTCCATTTTGATCCTTACGGCTCAATTCCTCCAATTCGAAATTCCCTCCCAAAATCCAAATTTTCGAAATTCAGTTCCTCAGCTCTCAATCAATCCCTCGTTTTTTCCCAAATCGATTCAATTTCATCAAACACTCAGTTTCACACTCTCAGGTTCAGAAATGGAAGAGGAATGAAGGTTGGGAGAAAATGGTATTATGGTTGTACACGGTTGAAGAAGGCTGAAGAGATTAATGGAGGAATATAAAATAATTAAACATAATTAATTAATAAAACATAATAATTATGTTTTCCCCAAAACATGGGATCTGGTTTTATGCCTGAATTTAAGGGATGAGTGACACTTGTCATTCATCCAAGTGTGTTCAGTCACCGGGTACTGTTCATATTAAAATATTATTTTAATCCTGGTTCGTTCGGTTAATCGAGTTTGTTCCCGTGACCATAACTTCGTCGTCGAATCTCCGATTTCGGCATGCCGCCTGTCGTTGGATTCGCATCGACGAGACCTACGTAACGGTCCTTGGCCCTTGTTCATTGGACTTCCCGAGTCAAAAGTCAACATTCGGCCCCCTATTAGCCAAATTACCAAAATACCCCTCAACTTCCGAACGTCATAACTTTCTCCTCGAATGTCGGAATTAAAAATGCCACCTGTCTATGAACTCGTGACGTCCCGAACTACGTCACAGTCATCGGTCAAAGTCCATTTGACTGCCCGAACTAAAAGTCAACATTTTGCCCACGCTAGGGGCAAAACGGTCATTTTGCACAATTCGTCCGATTTTACTCAACTAATCCGCGATTAGTCATTCTAAATCATAATTAATTAATATTCGATCCCGATATTCGGGACGGGTCATTACATTCTGCGCGCTCTAGGAAGTCTGGACGTGTTGAACGGTTCATTTGGAAATCCTTTGTCCGACTTACGTGTCACACAAAGGTTGGACGTCGGTTTAGCCTTCATGTCACGCGTAGGTTAGGCAGGAGCATGACTTAGCCCTTAATCTCGGGGGATTGAGGGTGGGTCGTGTCAAATTGGTATCAAAGCAGGTTTTGTGCGCTCTGCGTGCAGTTTGGCTTCCAGAGCCGGTGGTTGTCAACTTAGCTTGAGGTGACGCTACTGTGGATGTGATGTCTCAATGCGGAACAACCCGTCATCAACTTGGATACGCGAGTGTTAGCAAATAGTCGTACAATAGTTAAGGGTTTAGTTGGTGGTGATTGGTAGTGCCAGGGTGATAGTTACCCGATACGCGGTGCGAGGTATGACGTATGCCGACTTCGGGCAGGAATGGATATCATGTTTGGATGCCAGATATGATCGATGGTCGATTGGACCATAGGGTCGGATGTATGCCCGCGTGATTAACCTGGATGGTAACTAGTGAACTACACTTGATGGTCGACTGAGGGTCGACTGGTCGGCATGTGGAGCCTAATGACACCCTGTTAAGCTGGTGGTAAACGTGGGCCGAGGAGGCCGGTTAACGGTGGCTTGTTAGGCCAGCTGGTGGTCCACAATCATGACATCACAATTCATCCTACCTGAATCCAACTTAACACAACCCCATTACATTCGCCATACACGCCACGCTTGGCGTCACCCAATACTCTCTCTACTTCTTAACACATCCACATGTGTCCACAATCAGGGGGTGGAGGATTCACAACTCCTGAAGTCCCATCATACTCCACCATGAGTCTTCCTCACTGACTCCAGAGTATTCATCTCCTAGTACTCAACATCTAACCCCAGCTTGGAACCAAACACAACGTCTCACTGTCTCAATCACCACGTTTCATGATTCCAAGATTCCAACCATGTTGGAAGTATATCCATCTTTTCCAATCATGGGACCCAATCCTCAACAATGATGCCACCACTGGACAAACCGTCCGAACGTCAACTCCTCTACTGGACTTAGGTCACAACTCACCTGGACAACCCTCTCGTGTCCGTAAACAATCCAAATCACCGACCAACTCACCTGAGTCTCACATCCATCCTTTCCAAGCTTAACTCCCGAGCACCACTAATATATCAATCACCAACTTTCGGGATCCTCAATCAACAATCACTAACCTCAGACTCCTCTGTTACTATCCTCGACATCACCAATCGCAGTACCAAATGCCAACCTCAGCATATGCCGTCCTATTCCAACACATTCGACATATCCAACACATCAGGATGAGTCCACGAAAACCAACCTCACAGATGGTCAAACCCGACTATACCAACCTAGCCTGATCCAACATGAAGCATAGGTCCATCGCACTTCCGTTGTGCTACTCTGATCAAACTAACGACATCCCGACCGTTCGAACCGAAACATGACTTGCTTATGGTCATCGACTATCCCAGCTCGGTTAATGGTATGGACCACACACCAGCACCTCTCGATTGATTACAACCTCAATCCACGATGTGCCCATCCTACCCTTTACAAGCATCCCTGCTCGTGGCATATCATCTCCTATCTCGTGCTCACAACACACCAATCTCGAATCTCAGCTCATACCGAGCCAAAACCCGAAATCTATGCTCGAGACAGGGAAACTAACCTCCCTTGTATTCCATAACTTTGAGCAACTCGACGCTCCACAGTCTCATCTAGGGAAACCTAGGGTCAACAGACCGCAACCAGATCCACTACACAACAATCGCACTAGACTCGGCCAGAGTCATCCACCAAGCCATCAATAATCTCGGCTACACCAAACAACACAATCTCACACCCAACCGCGAGTCGGCCCAAGTCACAACAACTAACTAACCACAACTCCAACTCACGGTTTTCCAAACTAAGCACTCACATTGGGGTTTCTTACTAAGGCCATCAACTAGCTCAGGTGTACTCACACTTACCAAATCAGCAATCCCAATGGGGTTCCTCAAATCATCATCAACACTCGGGTTATCAAAACCCACGACATCTACTAGCGCACAACAACCTCACTCCTTGGGTCATCAGAACCGACTAACTCGGCTAGGAACATCCATTAACCAGTAACCATCGCATGTGGGGAATCCCTCAACTCCTAAATAGTAGGTTCCTTTACCCTCGTAACTCGAGGCATCTGGCTACTCAGAGCCGCACAAGTCCAATCTCAACCAATCTGACCAAATGGTCACAATTTCCATACTATCATCATCCTAGTGCCACCCGGCCCAATAGGCCAACTAGCCAACCATCGATCGTATCTCTCACATCTAATTCGCTGGTTACCACTTGGGTTAATCGCTCCGGTACCCATCCGACCCTAAGGTCCAACCGACTATCGAACATATCCAGCTCCAACCACGTTATCCTTTCTGGGCCAAAGCCAGCATATAACATACCACACCCCACGTATCAGGAAAACAGCTCCTAATCGCTAGTGATCTCACCACTAACTAAGCCATCAACTCATGTATTATCACTCAGGCATCCCGGTTGTTGACGGGCTGTTCCGCGTCGAGACATCACATCCACAGTAACATCACAACACACAAGACGCTGAACCAACTATTCTGGAAGCCATAACCTCACGTAGAGCGCAAAAACCGCGCTCTGATACCAATTGACACGACCCACCCCCAATCCCCTGGGATTAAGGGATAATTCATGCTCCCGTCTAACCCACGTAGGACACGAAGGCTAAACACCTGTCTAACCTCCATGGAACACGTAAGCTAGACAAGGGATACCCAGGCGAACCGTCCAAAACTAACTTCAAACTTCCCAGAGAGCGTAGAAACCACTGTGGACCATGTGTGTGATGTCTCTATCTCACTAACAACAGCCCGCACCGCATCAACAACCTGGAGGGTATCGAAAAACATAAAAGACTGTGAGTGAACAAAAATAAATAATAAGTTCATAAAACATTATAAGAAAAGACATTTATACCCTCCACGTAAAACCAATGCATGCATTCAAAAACCATTTCAATTCCCAAGTAGGAAAACCGTTTATGAAAACCAGAAATCATTTCTTTTTCTCAAATCACTGGGCCTTAGCCCAAAACCATAAAAGCAAAATCAAAAAATAGGAACTCAGCCCAAAAATCCATAAATCCAAATCATCTGGGCTACAGCCCAAAACATCTGAAAACCATGTGAAAATCAATAGTAATTCATGAGTCCATTAATCTGCTGGATCTCATATCACCGAGTCTTTAAAATCAAAACACATATATCAGGCCTTCCCGGGATATCAACGAGTCTTTAAACTCAAAACAGAAACAATAGGCCTCGGGGGATATCACAATAACTGAGTTTTTAAACTCACGAGTCTTTAAACTCAAAACATATCAATAAAGGGCCCTCCCCCGTCACATCAATTAACCGGGTCCTTAAACCCAAAACCAGATCCAACAATAACAACGAGTCTTTAAACCCAAAACCAAGTGAGAATCATAAAAAATCCAGAAATCCATCGAAATTCAAAGTCCAAAATCAAATCCAAAATCATCATTTGAAATCCCGCTTTCAAATCCAGAAATCACATGAAAACCAAAATCTAAAGGCATTAGAAACTGAAATCTCAATGATAAACAGGGCATCAAGCTCGAAATCACTTTCCGAAATCCATCTGTAAATCCTTGAATTCAAATCATAATTCAAATCCCAAAAGCAAATCATCGAAATCATATCAAATCACAACATAAGACAGAATCTCGTCAAACGTGCAAATACGTAAAATATCTCAAAATACGTGCAAAATGGAAATCATAAAGATCATAAGAATAAATATAGAAATCACATATAGAAAACATATAAAAAAAATTTATGCATGCATCATAAGTTAGAAAGTAAAGTCCACTCACAGACCATTTGCGATGCCGCCTCGATATGCGTGCAATACGCCGTTCTCGGCTAATGTAACGACCCGTCCCAAATTCCAGGATTAGTTTAGTGACTAATCTTGATTAGTGAGGTTGAACGGTGGTTAGTAGGGTGGAATCGGATAAATTGTGCAAAATGACCGTTTTGCCCCTGGTCGTGGGCAAAATGTTGACTTTTTATTCGGGCGGTCAAATGGACTTTGACCGATGACCGTGACGTAGTTCGGGACGTCACAAGTTCATAGACAGGTGGCACGTTCGATTCCGACATTCGTAGAGAAAGTTATGGTGTTCGGAAGTTGAGGGGTATTTTGGTAATTTGGCTTGTTAGGGGCCAAATGTTGACTTTTTGATCGGGAGGTCCGATGGACGAAAGCCAAGGACCGTTACGTAGGTATCGTCGATATGAATCCAACGACAGGCGGCATGCCGAAATCGGAGATTCGACGACAACGTTATGGTCAAGGAAACGAACTAACGAACCGAGGCTCGGATTAAAATACTAATAATATAATATTGAATAGTGACCGTTGACTCAGCACACCTGGATGAGTGACAAGTGTCACTCATCCCTTGAAACCAGAATCCTTGTCTTAGGGGAAACATCATTATGATGTTTTATTATTAATTAAATTAATTAATATTTATTTTCTCCATTAATCTCCTTTGTTCTTCAAACCGTGCAAAATGGGGGAATCAAATTGGAGAGAGTTTGCTGCCTTCTCTAACTGGGTTTGAGGGCAAAATTGAGTGCTTGTTGAGACTAACTCAACTGGGTAAACACGGGAGATTGAGGAAGGCTGAGGAACTGAAATTCGAAAATTTGGATTTTGGGGGGGGAAGTTCGGATTTTAAACTTGAGGCCGTGAGGATCGAAATTGAGCTCACATTCAGCTTTCTGGGATCAACACGAATCGATCTGCAACAAGAACGAAGGTAATTGGGGTCGAATTGAGGAAGAACAGAAGGATGGAGGTCTCTGAAATTTCGAAGCTGAGTCGTGGAATTGGAGGCTTCGTTGGATGCAATTGAGGTGGGGAAACTACTTCTCATGATCCCACGATGCTTCTGGGTTCATCAATTGAAGGAAAACGGGTGTGATCGACAGACTTCCATGGTTGCACAGTGACGGCCATCGAGCTTGAGTCGTGACGATTGAACACTGGATTGAAGCAATTGGGTTGGGGGAAATGATTTACGGAGTCCATGGAAGCTTCTGGTTGAATCAATTTCAGGATATCGATCGAAATGGATGGGGTTCGAAGGATGAACAATGGACCGGGTGTTCTTGGTGTTCATCATCGAATCGTGGAATTGTAGGTAATGAATTGTGTAATCAATGTTACAGAACGTAAATTAAACTTAAAACGAAGCTAATGGAATGATCAATTGTTGTAATTAAGGCTGAATTGATAGGATTGGAACCGGGTCGTATCGCGGGCAAATTGGACCCGTTTACCAGACAAACGGGTTGGGCTGGTGACACTGTAGCAGGCGCGTGAGTTTCACGCGCAGCCACTCACGGCGGCGCGTGGCGACGCGTGGGCACGAATCTCAAGGTGAGGTCAACATGACTTTTAATCCATTCGATGTAACGGACATTTTGGAATTGGTTTCGTGTCGATCGGACACCGTCTCGATAGTGTTCGGGATGTCCGAAGGTTTTAAATTAAGTTTAAAAATAAGTAAAAATGCGGGAAAATTACGGGACTTTGATAGGATGTTAATGATGAGGTTAGTGACCCTCTAATGTGATTTGGACAGGATTGGGAGTCCCGGTGATAGTGGTGTGGCCCGGGAGGGCCGGTGACACGCGTATCGAGGCACACGGTTAAAACGGTCTGTGAGTGGACTTTGGTTTTATAAATTCTATGCATGCTTAAATGTTTTACATGGATTATGATTGTGATTGTATGATGTTGGTTTGGTTGTTGGTAAATTGTACGGTTTCACGTATTTCGAGGCGATTTACGTGCTTGCACGTAAATCGAGGTTTTCTGGTTTTACATGGATTTTCCATATTTATGACTTGGATATAATATGATAAAATGGTTTTGAAATTGGAAATATGAACTCGGGCTTGAGGCCCAATTATGTGGGAAATTTCGGACTTGGAGTCCATTTGAGAATCGGGCCGGGGGCCCAGTTGGTTAATGAAATCGGGCCAGGGGCCCAGTTGGTATGAAATCGGGTTGAGACCCATTTGAGTTATGTTATCGGGCCAGGGGCCCAGTTGATTTGTGAATTCGGGCCGTGGGCCAGTGGGTTTATAAGTCGGGATGCGGGGCCAGTTGGTTTACAAATCGGGCCGTGGGCCCAGTGGTTCATAAAATCGGGCATGAGGCCCAGTTGGATAATAAATGTGATTTCGGGTCAGGGACCCTATATTTTATAATGGTGATTTTGGGTCAAGGACCCTAAATGGAATTATGTGGTTTTATGGAAATTTCGGGCAGGGCCCAATGGTAATGATGTGATAAAAGGATTTAATAAAACTGTTTTCCATATACCATCTGGATACAAGGATATATGATGGTCTCCTCCAGATGTCTGGGACACTGGGGAAGTCACGGTGCATTGCCTGTGAGGGGTCATTATACGGAGCAGCCGGACCGTATGATGACTCAGGAGCAGGATTGCTATGATTGACGTCAGGGACGTCAGACATCAGGGATGTCAGAGATATGGACCCGGAGAGACCCCGGGCAGCACGCGTAGCTTATGAAAACGTGAGATATGACGTCAGGGACGTCTAGCGTCTGGGACGCTACGCATCTGGGATGCTGGTGATGGTAATGGTAAAATATGGTTTAATGAATAAAATGGCTTATTGGTTGGATATGTGTTATGTGGTAAAAATGGATTATTGGTTATGAAATGGTATGTCGGGTCAGGGACCCTAAATGGTTTCGGATTTTAAATTGATGTTCAATTATGGTCGTGGGTGGTGACCCACATGGTTTTAATATGTATGGTGGTGGTATTCCACGGTTTTGGGCTGAGTTCCCACACTTGGTTTTTGGTTAACGGTTTTTGGGCTAAGGCCCAAATGGCTCGGTTGAGCAAACGTTTTGGTTACTGGTTTTTGGTGGCATGCATACGTTTTTATTGGAGGGCATAAATGTCTTATAAATGTATTTGGTAAACTTATTATTTTTTGTCCACTCACAGCTTTTGGTTTTAATGCCCTCCAGGTTGATTACGGATGCGATTGCAGCAGAGACTGGGACGTTGCACACCTCCTCCATCGATCCTTGCGCACTCTGGATGCCCTGTTTGGGCAGTGGCTCGTGGTTATCCCTTGTCTGACACCCCTTGTTGGACGGGAGCAGGGCACATTCCACGGTAATCCCGGGGGGATTGGGATGGGTCCTGTCAGATAATCCACTATCACCGGACTTCCTGAACCTGTCCATATCACATACTAAGGTCACTAACTACTTCAATTTGCTTCTACTAAATTCCCGTAATTTTCCTGAATTTTTAACTATTTTTAAACTATCCCTTAAACCTTCGGACATTCTGAATCATATCCAAACGATGTTCGATCGACTCGAAACCAGTCCCAAAATGTTCATTATATCAATTACATTAAAAGTCATATTGAAAACTTCTCCAAAAGAGGTGCCACGCGCCCTCACGCGCTACCCAAAGGGGCTGCGCGTGGGCCTCACTTGCCTGTACTATTCATCTCCTTCAACCTCTTGTCGACCGGTTCAGACCGATTTGGCTCAGCCTGGTCCAGCCGAACCTGCGAGGGGGTTCACTGCCATAACTCCTTCGATTCCACTCTGTTTTTCGATTCTAATCAGTCCTATAGCTTCATCTCACTATTCTTAATCAATCTAACTACTTAAAACATGATGTTTAAGTCTAGAAATTACCTTCCAAACAATTTATCAAACCTTCAAACTTCTTCCTCTGGGTTCTCGAGCCTCCGACCACCGTTGGCCGTGGTTCCAAGCCCAACATGTAACAACCCGTACCTTCAGGAAGGGCACAAATGTAATTTTGTAAAAAAATTGTATAAAAGGACGATTTTGCCCTTATGAATAGTGTGTCAAAAGTTGACTTTTGATTCACAGGTTGGATGAATGTTAACCATTGACCGTGACGTAGTTTAGAACGTCACGAGTCCGTAGACAGGTGGCATGATTGATTTGGACAATCGAAGAAAAAGTTATGACGTTCGGAAGATTAAGGGCGTTACCGTAATTTTGACTAAATAGAGGAAAATGTTGACTTTTTAGAGGACTTGTGATTTTGACGTAGACCAAGGACTGTTAGATAGGTCTCGACGACCTGAGTATAACGACAGGCGGCACGCTGTCATCGGACGTCGGAAGGAATAGTTATGGGTCTGGAAAGTTGAAGGGCAAAATGGTATTTTGTACACTTAGGGGCAATTTGGTCTTTTTCCTTTAAGGCCAATCAGATAAACCCAAATGGTTGAGTGGGATTGGATATTTAGGTTTTGGGTCCATGGAGAAGTGGACACGTGGAGATGACTAGATGGTTCTAGGATTGCCTAAAATGTACACGGCCACATTTTGTTTTAATTTGAACCGTGTGTTTGGCTTTGAAGAACAAAGAAAACAGAGAGTGAGGCGGTGGAGTGTTGGATCGATTCAGAGTGTGGGTGAGAGTTTTGGTGAGCTGTGAGAGTGACAGAGAGAAGAAGGGAAGCTGGTGATTGGGATTGGGGGTGAAATCGTGCTGGAAAAACGGTGGTGGTGAGGTCTGAGTTTTCAGGGAAAACAGAGAGGTTGTGGGACAGTGGTGGTGGTTGTGCCGTGTGTTGGCTTAATCCAAGATGAGGAGGAGCTAAGACGGCTGCAGGGGACTCAGTGGACACCGTGGTACACGGCGGTGCAGACGGTGGAGGACGAATCAAAGGTATGACTCAAATCCCCTGTTTTTCCCGTTTTAATGTTTTCGAAAGTCGTGGACTTTGGGTTAGAGTCGA
>CM064875.1:54416463-54936463 GCA_032719365.1 Prinsepia uniflora | reverse complement strand
AAAATTTCAAGTCCATTTCCAAGTAGCTGGAAGAGTAGTTTGTCACTGTACAGATTAGACGAGTGATGACTAGGTTTGACCACATTGTTGGATCACATTTTTTTTATGTGGCTCTTTAAAATACCAAAACCAAAGTCTTTTGAACACATTTTTTTTTATTAATCCTTGTGAACTAATTTGTGCTATCAGATTTGTGTTTATTTGTTGTTGATCAAATCCTAGTAATTAAATTCTGTCATTGTTTACTCTCATAGAAGGAGAGAGACTATGCCAAAGAATTGAAGAGGAAGAATGAAGAGATGAAGAAAAAGATATACACAATTCGAACCCAAAAGATGGAGCTTGACAGAAGAATCTTGGAGTTGAAGTCCACTGTTGGTTCTCGTAAAGAGGAGCTGAAAACCATGGAGGGTGCACTTGAGGAGAAGCATAATGAAATCACAATGCTAAGAGTGAATGCCGGGAATGGAAATGCTCAAGTGATGGCGTTACTAGAAAGCTTGAAGGAAAAGAGTGCTGAAATTGAGGATTTGAAACACCGGCTTGAATCTCCAGTGAAGGTCTGGTCAGTGAGCACTGATGACCCATCGAATCCACCTGCAAATGTAACAGTGTCCGAAAGTGTGGTGGGAAAAGAGAGAACAGTGTTGGTTGAAGATGGAAGTGGGAATAAATTGATGAGTGTTAGACAGGGCAAGACTGCAATGGAAGAAGGCGTAACTGATAGGAGGGAAATGATGGACAAACATGGCAGCACCGAAGAGGAGGGCGGTTTTGGCAGTGGTGCTAGGGAAAGTAATATGACAAATCCGGCTGAGGCAATTAGCAACACAAATGGAAAAGGTATTGATGATAAAGAGATTGATGCGGAAGAAATTAGGATTGCAGTAAATGGGCATGCTGAGAATCAGAAACAAAATGTGACTGCTAAGGATGGGATGAAGTTGGAAAAGCAAGATGACTCTGCCAACGGCATAAGGCCTAGAGTGAGAGGGAGACAAGGCTATACCAGTAGTGACAAGGGAAGGAAGTGGATATTGATCGCGAAGAACACGAGGTTGGAAAGGAGCGGAAATTTTAACAGAAATGGAGTGGGAAATGGAATATTCTTCAATGGTGATAGGAGAGCGTCTGTGGGCAGAGAAGAGGAAGGTGCAGCTTTGAACAGGAGACTAACCGGCAATAATCACCCCCTTGAAGCACGGAATGCAGTGGATCCTTCAAAATATTTGCAGCTGCATAACACAGAAGCCAGTGAAGATTTGAAAAACAAGCTTGAATCAACCAATGCGGATGGAAAATCTGAGAAAATGAGATCTTCCGATAGAGGGGACTTTCCGGAAGATGTTGAAGTGGCAAATGCAGAGGAGCAAGAACAAGATGCAACTGATCACATTTTTGATGAATCTGAATCCATGGAAGATGATAAAGAGTACACAGGAAATAGACGAGTCTGAATTTTAATTAGTTTCAGAGATTTGACTTTGAAAAGTGTTAGTAGGTATGTGCTGCTGTTAGTGTAATTTTTTAGTCATATTTGTTTAGCATGTTTAAGCCAGGTTACTCGAAAGCTTCTGTATTTAACCAGATTAGGGTAATTTTCTACTCATGTTTTCCTGGTACGTAGCCGAGTTACTCGAAAGCTTCTGCATTTGACCAGAATTTTGCAATTACAGCACGTCTTTCATATCACATAGACTGTACGCACCACGTGATTGTCTATCTACATTATAACACGTGCATTGGATTACAAACGAGATTCACTAAAAACTCGCTAATAACGGAGTCGAAAGAAATTGAACTAGGAAGAAGGATGCCATTATATTATTGAAACATGGAAGGTTAATGCATCGACTCATAAAAAATTGACTAGAAAAAGGACACAATTGGATAGGGACATAAACTCCAGACAAAAGCCATTGAACTCAAGTGTTGCAATGTACCAATCTCCATAGACTGATCGTTAATAATTTGCTGACAAAGAAAATGAAATTTGAAGATATGTTATATTCAAGCAAACTCATTATTGCGAAGTTCTTGCAATATCTAAAGCTCCAAGCCTCAATGTGACGCTTCCAACGGTTTCTGAAAAAGCAGCACAAATTGGTCAGCAAAAGCTAGAGGTATTATCCAAAACAAAACAAAGAGTGACAATCACTGTTTCTATATGGAAGTGCTAAAATGACGAGGCAATTTAGTTAGAACAATTCTAGCTATCTCTACCTGACTCCAACCATATTAGTATTTTTTAATCTGTGATGCTAGAGTTATTACAATGGTCCAAATAATACTGTGGAACACATTGAAGAAAAGGCATACTGCATTTCATGATTCACAATGGAAGCATCCTACAATATCCAGGACCCCAGACTAGATTCACTTAATCAAATGCATTGCCAGCTCTAATTAATAGCCCCATTATGTGATCAAATGAGCTGAACAACTTGAAGATTGCCAACAGGTATTGGACCATATCCAATATCATCAGATAATCATCTTCAAACTACTAACAAATTCATACTAAGGACTCTAAATAATACAAAAAGTTCACACGACAAATCAGAAAATATGATGAAAGGAAAAAAGGACAACCAGTTCTTATACATGCATAAGTGTAAGATGTAATGTGAATGCTCTAGTTATGTTTGGATCCTACTTATTTGAAATCATGTCCAGAGTTAACCAAATCCACATGCAGGAAAACAATGTAAACCTTACATCTCACTAGAATAAGGGAACAGTCATATAGTCATATCAGATTTGATACAAAAAAATTACAACCAGGAAATAGTGCTCATAACAATGTTGCTCAGATGCCTATGCCTCTAACCCACAGCAACACATATCATAATAAATAAGGGATGAAGAAATCTGAAGTACCTCATCCTTCTTGCTTTTTCCTCCAGTGAAAAACTTGTATCCCGAATATATGAGTACACCCCAGCCAGTCAAAGAGACAATTACAAACTGAAAAAATACAGAATCCAGTCAACAATTTATGGTGCGCGCTAATCTCTATAATACTCTAGAGGTTCAAGAACAAAGGGCAATAGGGCATGAAGTTCAACAAGGTAATGTGCAAAACCACTTATCCCAAAAAATAGGATACATTCTGCGAAAATAAAACGTCCATTTAAGAAAAGCAAATGAAAAGCTTTCATAAAAATTCCTGTAGAATTCTAACAACATGTTTCTTGTTAGCTTTTCTCTATCAAAGAGAAACACAACTCTTTTCAGTTGCAAGAGCATCATATCTCAACAGCTGTCAAAATGTTACCACTGTTGATCTAAATAACAAATCAGGAAATCAAATGAAACACATCAATATCAATTGGAGGGGGAAATACAGCTTAAACCCAACATAACCATTCTTGTTTTAGCATGTTGAGCATATATGTAAAACAAGAAATTCGTATGTTTTCTGCATGATTATCAATTCCAAACAAATGCGCAGAATGAAAACCTAATGAAAGTATCAAACCATCACGATTCACAACACATAAAAATTTAACCACCAAATAAATTGAAAAAAAAAAACGAATCTATATGTTCATATAAAAAACAATGGAACTGAATATGAAAGGTAAAAATGAAGCAGGGAGAGAGAGACTGACATGCTCTTCCTTCCATTTAGACGGGCTCAATGGGTCTTGCCAGAAGTTAACCTTTGGAGCACCATGGTGATCTGGAAAATTTAATATTTTTTTTTCGTCGAAGATAAATCAGCACGAAAGTTTAGATCGGGAATCAAGTAATGCACAACCAAACAAGAAATGAATTAAAAGGTTTACCAGCAGCGCCGGCGAGGCCACGGCGATGGATTAAATTTGCAGCTTGAGACGAGTTTCTCGCCGAAGTGATACGACTTGAGGATGCGATTTGACGAGCTGCTGCCGCCGCTAAAGTAGCCATGGTTTCAGCTTCAGATGAGAGGGAGCCGAAGAGGAGAGCGAGTAAGTGAAAAACGGGGAAATGCTGGGTGGGTGTCTCATATGACAACGATTAACGATCCAAACTAATAGTATGTTTTGTTTGGGTAATTTACACTTGGGTTAGTTTTTGAAGCTCGGTCGTCTGTGCAAGCCCAAAACTGACCAATTGGGCCCATCCAATCACCTTGAAAACAAATTGCAAAATTTGAAAAAATTGACTCTTCAAACCAAAAAAAAATTGTCTTTTTTTTTTTTTTTGGTCTGAAAAAATTGTCTAGGCTGACCCTTTATCCTATAATCTAGTGAATGTAAAATGAGAAATTTCCAATGGGATTTAACAAAAAAAAAAAAATTTCCAATGGGACTTTATAAGTAATAAAGGCGATGGTAACAAAATTGTCTGGGTGGGCTAGTTTGGTCCATTTCACCTTGAAAGTAAAAGACCAATATGAACAAAACAAGTTTTTCGCTTTGGTTTCAATTCGGTTCGCCTTGGAATTTAATCCACTTAATTTCCTTTTCCTTGTCTTCTCTTATTTAGTGGTGTAGTTAAAATTAAAATTGTGTGGGGAGTCTTTCAAAAAATATATAAAAAAATTAAAATTAAAATTTTGATGTCATTTAACTCATTATAATATTTGAATAATGTTTTTTTTTGGGTTAAAGAGGTATTCAAATTTTCAAATCTATATAATAATATAAAACAAAATAAATATCTAAAAAATCATACCATATTTTTAATATTTCATTATATAAAAATATATTGACTAATAAAGATCCAAATTAATAGGGAATGTAATAAAAATAAGAAATTATAAACAAAAGAGTTAAATGTGCAATAATTAATTAATTGATCTATCTAATAAAAATAAAATTAAGGAAAGTAAAAATATTTTCTAAAATAATTAATTTAGTATTTATTTTTAAAAAAATATTTCATAATATTATCATTGATGAAAATGTCGACAATATCGCCGATATATCGGTCGATTATATCGGAAATTTTGGCCGGCGGCATGTAAGACCAGGGGGAGAAACAATTGAGCGAAATATCGACATTTTTCCTTATTTTAAGATCATCGATCTCCTTATTTCATTAAAGCGATCGTTGATATGGCCAAATTACATGAAAATCGGACGTAAAACGATAGAGTTTCAGTCGGGTCATGCCGTGCGGGGTCAAAAAACCCGAATCTCAGACCCGCACGATGTAGGAGATGACTGTTTTAAGTTAATTAATATACTTTATATATCAGTGGGCTGCATATATTTTCAATTGAGTTTGTTTAGCTTAGTTGGTTGTGGGTTGTTCTTGCCTTCGACCTCAGGTGCATGCAAGTTGCCAATTTTTTTTTTCTTTCAATTTTATTTGTCATTTTGTTTTCAATTTTAAATATATCAATCATTTCCAACTTTTGAACAAAAATTGACTCTTTTTTTCATCATTTTTTTAATTTTACATATATTCATTCATTTTATAATATTTCTTCCATTTAAATTTTGTTATGCTTATTGTTATGTTTTTAATTATATTAACATTCAATTATAGTAATTCACTTCAATTTATGTTTATGTTTAAATTTTTATATTATTAGGCATCGGCAGAACCATATTGTATCATATTATTCATTATATATTTATTATATTATTAGTCATTTTATAGTTTTTATTAGTCATATATAACCATCATTGAGTACTTAAGTTTTCCCCAAAATTCATTCCAAATTTCCAACTTTTAGATTGAATTTCCATCATTTTTATTGATCGTAAACGATATCGATATTTGAGACGAGATATCCATAAACTTGACTAGCAATATGCCTGTTGATATCGATATTTTCATTTTTAAATATTATATATAACAAATTAAATAAATATATGTAAGAAAAGGCCTAGGACCCTGGTGGATTTCCCTCCCTCCGCCTCTGTTCCTATCTTTCCTTCAAACCCAAGTATAAACTCAATGTCAATCAACGCAATACGAACAATAGATGACATTGTTGTTGGACGTATAGATGGATTTAGTAGTTTAGGATCAAGGTCGACTTTAGAGTACAGTCTGGTAAGGCATGCAGCCGTCTAGGGCCTCACTTTAAGAATTTTTTTTTTTTAATTTAATTTAAAAGTATTCACATCAGAGTAAATAAATTTTTTGTTAAATTTAACTAAAATGATCTAAAAATTATTAATATGTAGCCAAATAGCCAATTTTAAACATTATTAAAATTAGACTATATTTTATCAATATTAAATATTAAATTAAAATAAGTGAATATAAAAAAGAGGGTGAGAAGAAATTATATACTTGCATTAAGATCACTCCATATGAGACACAACACCTTTTGTGACAAAGACTGTCAACTCCAAGTGGAATACCCAACAACAGCCACTGCATCTTGGAGTGCAGGCAAATCCGACTCCATAGTGAAATCCCTTGCCATAACTCATTATCACTAATCGTAATAAGTATTGTTGAAGCATCACCAACAAAGTCAAAACCAAAATCAAAGATGCAAACTTTAAATAGAACCCAACAAAAAAAGGCAAATTTGCATACCTATATCACATTCGGTTCTAATGGCTAACATAGTGGCCAAGTACTTCGTGTCTGAGCCGCATTTCTTAACCTTGACCTGGGTATGATGATCCACCAAATGTGCATTGGTCCAAAGTTCAAAACCCTCCTGCACGTAATCAAAAACCCACTGCTATTAGAGCTACATTGCTTCTTCCTCTACCACGACAACGAGAAATTGAGCACCATGTGGTAGCAAAACACCTTCACCACCGCGTCCATAGATGGGACCACTCGCGCGTACTCTCCCACATCGTTGCCATCGTTGGCGAGTCCAGGATCGCAACCAAGTCGTGCCCATAATCACTGTTTTGGTCCATAATTTTGGATGCGGCTATCTTGCTCGGGTCGGAACTATTGGGGCTCGGGTGTAGGAAGGACCGAAAAGCATCAGTTATGGCGGCTCCGCTAGTGAGATTTATGTATTAGTGGTCGTCACAAGAAATAAAAATGGGTTTTCAGGCAGATCAGAGAGTCAACGGTGTCCCTTCCTTGAAGCTGCGTGGTAAGTAAACAGAGGAGTATAAGACCAGAAATCAAGGACGCCGAGGATGAACAGGATGAAGAAAAGAGAGGCAAATGCAGATGAAGAAGGTAGCAAGGGAGCCGCTCGGTACATGTAGCGAGTACTATTCAAAATGTTAAAATCTGGGTTTAATTTATCTAGTCAGGTCCATTTAAGGTTTTTGGACAAATTTTGAGTTAAATTTGGCTAAATGTTAAATTTAGCTAGTCACTATAGATGTAAGGTCCTTTCACTATCTTTAGCCATATAGAATTATTGTAATCTTCTTGTACACTGTATGATTAGGATTCTAATTTCCTATAATATAATTAAACTTAAAACAATTTTATAATTAAAAATATATATTATAATTAAAATTTTTAAATTAATAATAAAATCCGTGTTTTTTGGAGTTTAACAGTAGAGTATAAAAAATTTTAAGGGGTGTGTGGGGGTTATGGTGAGGGCATTTACATAAGGGTGGTAGGGGGTGTTTAATTAGGTAAAGATGGTGGTGCTCTAAAACCTCTAAAATTAAATCCTTATCATTAATAAAACCATAACCGTAAAAAGATTCAACCTTATAACTCGAATGATACATCCTTTACACCATATAATCGAATCCATAAAGAACTAATTTTGATTTTTTTTTATAACCGAAATTAAAATAAAGTCCCTAAAGAAGTAAGGTGAGAAATAATTTGTGATTTATATAGGTGTTTTAGTGTTTTACTATTAGACAAAATAGTAAGCCCACTCTCTCACCTTCTGCAATCCAAAAACCATGAAAACCCTATCTATGTCTCCTCTCACCGCGTAGTGCTCCAGAAGCGTCTGTCTGTCTCTCAGACTCATGTTACACGCCACCTCGCTCATGAGAAACAGAGAGTATTAAATTTTGAGCCATGATGAGTAAACACGAATTCCCATTTTCATCATTTCAGGGATTCTCATATCCACAACAGTGAAAACATCCGACTCCTATCAGCTTCACTGCCCAGGCTTCCATGAAGCGGCTCATGGAGTGTTCTGGATATGAGGGCCACTAATTACTTAGAGTGATCTAAAGGCTGGAAAAAATATGAGAAAGAAAATGACCACCAAAAGGCTTTGAAATTTTTACTAAGGTCACTGTTCGGGCGATTTTTACCAAATGATTAAAGGTACTATAACAAAAAGCTAGCGAAGTTCAAAACGGCACTAGGCGCTCCTAGGATGGTCGATAGGAGTGTAGGGTTTAGGCAAGTTTTGTTTTTAAAGATAAAATTCAACAAATTAATAATATAATGAATACTATCAAATAATTTTAGAATAAAAATTAATTATTTAGATAAATAAATTGAATTGGGAATCATAAATATTAACAATGTAAGCTTTTTTATTAATTTTATTGTACTACATTCTATATTTTTAATTTATTATCTTTATTTTAATTAATACTTATATTATTAACTAAGTATTTAATAAATAAACTAACTTATATAACTAAATATGTATAAAGATGTACATGTAAATCTACTAAATATGTATAAAGATGTACACGCAAATCCACCTAGGCGCTTAGTCATTAGGCGGGGCGGTTTCCCACCTTCGAGTGCCTATGTGCCGCCTAGGCGGACTAGGCAGCCGCCGTTTTGAACAACGAGAAAGAGTGTGCTGTTTTGATGTGTTCTATTGCGACCTCCTCCCCTTCTTGGAAGGGGATCCACTGTCTCATTCCAATGTTCATTTCCATGTCCTATTCATAATCTTTTGACACCGGTCTTTTAATCTAACACTAACTCTAGCACTGTTAACTTTTTAATAAGTTGAAAAAATTAAAAAGAAATTAGAAATTAAAATCAGAAGCTAATAACCGCTCTTTCTCTGATACTAGCAAGGATGCACATGCGTTGCAGGGGAGCTAGCTATTCAATTGGTAACAAGAATTTTATGTAAGATGATTATATATATATATATATATATATATATATATACATGCCTAAGAAACAATATAGCTATTCAAAAGGTGATTAAATGTTGAAAATGTGATTAACTGTCTACATATATTTTACATGCCTAAGAAATAATATTTGTTAGTTAATTGTTTTATTACAAAATTGGTGATGTTGTTTTGTCACCAGAAGCAAACTATACATCTCTTGTATAGACATATATATATATATATTATATAAAACAAGAGTGAAACAAATAATATGATTGCCTTTTTCGAAATTACGATCCTGAAAGTGATATCTTTGGAAGAATGGGGAGATAACCCCTATCAATTTTGTTAATTCCTATGCTCTAATATGAGCAATAAAGGATTTAACTTCTGGGACTATCAGAAGACTTGAGATTAAATCCTTTGCTTTCAGAATGTCCGTTATTTTCACACCTGGTTGGTCCAGTTTCAGTCCAGTTTCATTTCAAAACTTTGAAAGAAGTTCCAAATTGGTTTAGAGCTTGATTCCTTGTCTGGGGCCCTACCGCTGAATATTTTCCGCACTACATTAATAATTCATTCTTTGAGAACTTTAGAAATAAGAATGTTGATTATCCTAAAATTAGGAAACTTTCCTCTCGTTCATGATGCTCTATGAACCTCCTTGGATCCTGAAATGGGATTATGGCTTTGTTGAAGATGATGATGAAGTCTGAGATTTTGTCCCTCAATTAAAAGTGATAAGATGTTCGTTAGTGAAGATGGGATGAAAATTAAATATATTTATGTAAAGTTTATTGTGATTACCTTCTTTGCTTCTTGCTTGTTGCAGATGTGAAAAGAGATTGTGTGATTGGTTCTCTTTTTCTTTTCTATAATCCTTCCAAAAACAATTCCTGCAATTCCTGCATACAAATAATGAGAAGTATGTAAGTGTATGAACTTATAGAACGAAAGAAAAGAAATATGGCAACGTATGGAAAACAACATGCGAACATTTCAATTATCCCTTTGACTAAACAAAAGAAGGAGCTGAAATAAATAAAATTATATAAATCAAATTTATAAAAAGCCCTAAAAAACTTGAAAAGAAAATTTATTTAACACAAATTAAAAATAAAAACTTACCTCAAAAATCACCCAAAATCAAACCCAGATCCTTCCTCCTCTTCAATCCTTGCAAAGAGCAACATCCAAATCAATGAACACATTCAAACCCAACCCCATCATGTCACTTTACCATGAATTAATTAAAATTACACATACACAACTTACAGATAAAAGATACAGAGAGATAATAGCGGCAAATAAATGAAAATTATAAGATAAATGAAAACCACAAAACCTATAAAGAAAGGAAATTTAGGTTTTAAGCAGAGCATTCAGAGAACAAAGAAAGTAGCATTACTTAGAACACAAAACCCCTATCAAATTGAAAACAACCGAACAATTTCCAAGTGAAACCGCATTGAAAATATCATTCAAAACACCTTCTATTTGCACAATGCGCTAAGAAACCAACTTTAGAAAAGAAAAGAAATCTTACATATTGAAGTTCAATTAAGAAGAAGAAGAAGAGCAACAAATTGGTGCTATGATGGTTGTTAAGCTAGAAGGTTTGTTACAATGTCAAACCAAGAGAAGAAAAAGAAGAATAAGGAAATCGCAAGAAGGCGGTGAAGAAAGCCCCAGAAAAACCTGAGGACGGCTACCACAAAATTAAGCCATCTATCTACTAAGGGCAAAAATATCAAATAACTGTTCATAACAATGAGATTGAAAAAAAAATTAAGAGCAAAACGGTTAGTGCAGTGTTGATGAATAGTACTTTGGATTCAGTTTTAGTATATCGATATAATATAATATAGAGATTGTATAAAAATAAGCCTAAAATTTGGGCTTTTAAAATTCATAAATATCATTATTTTATCAAGTTTTCAAAAATAAGAGGTAAATAGACTTAAAATGCCCCTTAAGTTTTAATAACAAAAATCTTAAGGCTAATTTGGTATCGTTGTGCAAAACAATTTTTGAAATATTGATTTGTAAAATAAAAACAACAAATAGGATTTAGGATATTTAATATTTGAGAATTCATTTGGTATTTATTCTGAATATGTTTCTCTAAAAATGAAAAAGAAAAAACTTGTTTAGTACAAATATATAAAATTTAAAAAAGATTAAATACAGATTAGTCAATAATTTTCAAAATCAATCAGACCCCTAATTTATGAAGATGAAATCCAGTTAAATGCCAAAATCCATAATTTTTCCATTGCCAAAAATTCAATCCCACCACTCTCACGAGACACCCCCACTCCCAATCATTCAAGAATCGGAAATCCAAAGTCTACCCACATCAAATTATCTATCTATGAAATAAGAGAAGCACATTTGATAAAAGCTTGAAAATTCTGTTATTCCCACGACTTCAGTTATTGTCCTTCATCAAACTCTCTCAAAAAGAGAGAAGTTCAATCAAAGTTTGGCTTCTTCCAGCAAAGAGCCATGGCAGCCAATCTAAGAAGAATTTTTTATTTGGTGCAATTAGGTTTTAATTTGGAGGTCATTTAAGTCATATATATATATATTGTTATGTTTGGAAGTTCTTATAAAAAAATGACATTTGTGAATTTGAGTATGAAATTTTGACCATATTTGATAAATTCTATATAATATAACTAGAACAGCTGCTTTACGAAATGAACTTGAAGAGCCTCGCAGTTCAGAAGGGGATCAACTCCCACGCCTCCAGAGCCTACAGAGAATTCAAGGAGAGTGTGGCAGTGCAGGTCAAATTCTGTCCTCAAACTCGATCGGTTTCTCCTAAACCAATTGTTTTTTAGCTACTGACGCCATCATATATCTTAACTTTCTATCTGCAGGTAGCAACGGAGTGCTGAGCGTGTGCACTACATTCCTCCTCGGTCACAGAAACAGCAGCAACTCATTGCCGCACTCCTCGAATTCATGGTTGTATGCATGCGCGCCATTCGCATACACTTCAGATTGATTGGGGAGTGAAAGGTTGGTATATTTTTCTATCTATTCTCTCAATGTAGGTACAGAGTGAAATATACAAATAAGTGTTTGTTCAAGGTAAGTAAAGTCTATACTAGAAAGGATAAACAACTCCTAATTCTATGCAGATAATAGATTGGATCCCAACATTATAGGTCACGCCATCAATCTATGACATTCTGGGATTCTTTCCTTTAACACGCCCTTCAAGTTGGAGCATGGATGTTGATGGCTTCCAACTTGGCAAGTAGAGAAGTGAAGGCTGATGTGCGCAGTGGTTTAATGCACAAGTTTGCTAGTTGAGCATCGGTGTGCACATAGCCTGTTCGAATTTCTCTTCGTTCTATTCTTTCGCGGACTATATGACAGTCAATTTCAATATGCTTGGTTCTCTCATGGTACATTGGATTTGCTGCAATGTGCAACGCTGCCTAATTGTCACAAAACAGCTTGGCAGGTTGAGCATGAGTTACATGGAGGTCTTGTAGAAGGCATTGTAGCCAAGTAAACTTCGCACGTGGCAGCTGCCAATAGATCGATATTCAGATTTTGTTCAGCACCTTGAGACAGTAACTTGTTTCTCGTTTTTCTAGGAGATAAGAGCATTACCTAAGAAGATGTAGTACCCCGTAATGGATCGACGAGTGATTGGACATTGAGCCCCCAATCAACATCGCAGTAACCCAATCAACATCGCAGTATCCAATCAATTGAAGCTTATTCTGAGCAGGCAACAACAACCATTGACCTGGTGCACTCTTGAGATAGTGTAGTAGACGTAGGGCCTGCTGCAAGGTGTTGGCAAGTGGGTATTTGCATAAACTGACTGAGCGTATTGACTGCATTAGTGATTTCTAGGCGAGTGATTGTGAGATAAATTAGTTTCCCTACTAACCGTCTATAGCGAGTAGGATCACGGAGTGGTTCACTGTTAGAAGTTGCAAGCACCACATTAGGGTCCATATGACACGACCTGTTCATGAATTTACTTAAAAAAATCGTACCTCGTCTTGCTCACCGTCTGATAGCTCTTGTCAGACAAGGGATATTCTCAATTTTATATGCATTCATATCTATTAGATTAATCAAATTAAAACCATACTTACAGGGTTACCGCCCACGTCCAATCCCCACTAACCCCCGTCAAGTAGTGAGATTACTAATCCGATCTTATTCAGTCTTATTTTCATAGTTTACACGAATTGTAATAACTATAATTTAGAAAATACATAACTCTTCACCTATGTCAATATATTTAGTCTTTACATTGCACATCATAAATCATACTCATCTATGATTCATTCTCATATAGAAAAAGGTTTATTCATCATAAAAACATCACTTTGGGATTATGTATTCATCACCTCAGAACATAGTAAACATCATAAATATTATAACTTATTACTTCATAACATAGTAAACAATATAGTACTCATCACTTTTGAGAAATTCATCCATTTCCCATAACTATTATAACTTTGTGAATATTTACTCATATTAGACCTCTTAACCATGGCCTTAAATATTTCCTTTTATCATAATTAATTGTTATAAGTTCAATAATACTTAAATATCACCTTAAATTATAAATAGTTTTCCTTTATTAGTTATTAATGTAAATTTAAACGTAATATATGGGAAATTCAGAAATATGTTCAAACATTATCTGATTAATTTAAACTTTGTATCATTAAATGCGAGATTTAATACCAAATATTTTTCGTGTTGATCGAACAGCTAGAAAACACTGGATGTACCATCACATGCCGCCGTAGTTCTCTATGCATGGGGGGCCACACGCCTGCAGTGTCAGCTTCAAACTCTAACGAGTCGACCAGTGGGTTTGTGCGGAGGGCCCGACCCGGGCAACCCGACCTAGTCCCAATTTCTTCATTTTTCGTTCTTTTCCATCCTTTCTTCATCTAGTATACTCTAATCATATCCATGAGAAGATCTATATTGTTTAAAAAGGGAAAAGTTACCTCGAAACCTCTGTTCAAAGCTCCCAACTTTCGGCCATGGTTTCCCCAGTCATTTTGATGGCTCTACAACGTTCGGCCATGGTTTCCCCAGTCATTTTGATGGCTCTCCAACGTTCAAACCTCAAGTTTTCTGTCTTATTATGACCCTAGGAACTCCAAAAGCACCCAAGAACTCTTATTTCCGAGTTCCAAGCCCAAAACTAAAAAATCAGAATAGGATCATACGAGTTCCATGATTTCACTTCATGGCCTACCCTCACCCTTCACCGTTTTTTCTGCAATTTTTCTCCCTTATATTCTTTTTTCCTTCCTTTCTCTTCCTCCCTGGTTCTCTCTCTCTCTCTCTCTCTCTCTCTCTCTCTCTCTCTCTCTCTCTCTCTCTCTCTCTCTCTCTCTCTCTCTCTCTCTCTCTCTCTCGGGTTCACTCTTTCCTCTATTTCGGCCATCCACCACCGAAGTCCCCCTTTATACACCCAACATCTGCCCTTCTAAGGGAAAAATCATCATTTTGACTTTTTAAAAATTTCCGAGTCGTTACAACCTACCCTTTCTAAAAAAAATCCGTCCTTGAAATTGGAGGACAATTCTGATCTTAGTTTCATTCTCAAATTGAAAAACTGAGTTGCTCAAACATTAGTCATTTACCGATTTCTTCTTACTAAATCACGACTTCATTTAAACATCGCCAATTTTGGGGTCCTATGTAACCTTTCTTTGGGCATCTTTCAAGTCATGTTCAGAAGCACAAATTTCCCAACATAACCTATATCTCACCAGTCCATAATCAAGCTCAACAAAATCACACACCGACATTACGTGTGGGCCATTACCACAACCAGGTCAAATCCAAAAGCAGTACCAACACAGCATCCAGACAGATATTCCCTCGGGGGTATTTTTGCATGCCACTCGGGAATTGGAGCCCAGCTTAGGAAATGAGCCTTAGCTCGATGTCTGAGACTGCTCACCACTTAGAAAAATAGGATTTGTTCACAAACACAATAACACAAATATCGAAAAAATTTAAATTCTTTCAACAAAAAAATCCGCATACATATACTATTTTCTTACAAACCCAATTATTAATTCGAACTTCGGACCTACGCCGAAACATAACTTCATTAACCTTGTGAAATGTGCATTCTACTTTGGCCAAAAACTCATCAAATCATTCAAAAATCATGTTTAACCCATTTCAACATGTATTCTTTCTCTAAAAACTAAATCATCATTTTGAAATCCGGATCTAAACCCATCACCATTTTTATATAAACCAAGCAACGACCTTGACTTAAATTCCAAGTGCCCTTCAATTAAAACATGTTCATCATTTAATTTCATAAAATTATCAAAAATCGTTTAAAAATCATAATTAAACCATCATCATAAAAATCATGGAATAAAACAACTAAAATATGTTATATACAAGATTTGACATGACCCATCCCAATCCTCTGGATTATCATGGGATGTGTCTGCTTCCGTCTTACACCACGTGCTAGATAAGGGATAAAACCGTAACCCGCTCGAGGTTAGCCAGAGTATGCAAGGATCTATGGTGGCATGTGATGTCTCGATCTCTGCTACAACCCTCATCCGCGATCAACCTGAAGGGTATCAAAAACCATAAAAGCTGAGTAGACTAAAATAATCAATTATAAAAACAATTGAGCAAAAATACTTTTATACCCTTCACGTAAAAGTATGCATGCATAAAAAAACCAAGTATTTCAAATACTTTCTCAAAAGAAAGTCGTATTGCTTTTCAAAACAAAACACACTAAAAAAATACTTCAATTGAAGCCATTTCCTCAATAAGGTCTCAGTTCAAAACCAAATCATACAAGGTGTCAGCTCAAATAAAATCACATAGGGTCTCAGCCCAAATATAAAACATGTGGGACCTTAGCCCAACTATAAAACCATGTGGGATCTTAGCCTATCATCATCAATATCATCAGTCATGATTCTAATCCCAGTAACACGTGCCCATAAGTTTGACGGCTGCTCTGATCTTAAGCATGTCGCTGTATACATATCACCAGCCGATACTCACTAGATCGTCGTGAAAATATCAACGATTGATCTTATATACCACACTTCTGAGTCGAGCTTCCCTCGGCTGCTGCCTCTCTCACCTGCTCGACAGCAGGTGCATCCTGACCTCTCCGACCTCGGAGGCGAGCAACATCTCCAGAGTGCTCTCTGGGAAAACATATTCACAACCGGAGACCCTCTCATAATATCCGAGTCTTTAAACTTCCGAGTCTTTAAACTCAAAATCATAATCATCATTTTGAAAAAGTGGAAACATTTCAATAGGGTCTATGCCCGAATATAATCTCATCAAGTCAATTTCCACAAAAACATCGTAAAAATAGTGTCTATCAACGCTTCATAAACCCAGGATTCCTAGAATCCTATCAAATCCACAACTGGGTCTCATGCTCGAAATATCTTCCATAAATCTCATAATTCGGTAACAGCCTGATATATTTCACGTTTGACTATACTCTAAGCCAAACCAAAAATCAATTGGGTCATATCCCGAAAATATATTTCTAAATCCGAAAACCATTTCACATTTCAAACACATTTCCAAAACACATTTGACTATCATCCAAGTCAAAGTCAACATCTAACTGGGACTTATGCTCGAATACCAATTTCACGCATCTCCGTTAAATCATTCAAAACTATTAGTCAAATCCTCGGTTTCACGTCTCTCCGTGAAACCATCGAAATCATATAAAACATAAATATCGACATACGTGCCATACTACATTTTCTACAAAAATGACAATCAAATCATATTTAAAGCATATGCAATTAATGCATCTCAAATCATGTTCATAAAACATATAAAATAGTTATGCATGTATAATATTTCATAAAACAAAATCTACTCACATACAGTTCATACTGAGCGCTCCGAATCCCTTGTTGTAAGCCACTCCAGGGCTAATACATACTCTTCGGGACGTCCGAACCTGTCCAAATCATACTCAGAGGTCACTAACCATTGATACAAGTCCTAATCATAAACCCTCACACATCCCGAAACGGTCAACTTGTCCAGAACACACTTTTCGAGGAGAAAAATCTTTATTTGACCAATCAAACGAACATTGATCGACTTGAACTCACCACCATTGATTTAGTTTGTCGAAACCTTTCGAACAAGATCAATTTCACCTCAAAATTCATGACCACGTGCCCCCACGTACAAGTCAAAGTTCGGCTAACCAAAAAGTCAACGGTCAATACTGACGTCAGCTGATAGGTCATTAATTAAGCATTATTTTATATTATTTTATATCCTTTATACTCGACTTTTAATATTAAAATAATAAATAATTAGATAAATTAATTTATTTTGTGTTATTTTCGTTTAAATAAATAAAGTTTGTAATTTGGGGCATTTTGGCGAAAAAATCGTCTCGATCGGAATTATAATGAATAATTTATGGACGAAATTCGGTGGAAATATTAATTAAGTAATTAATTAATTAATTTTCAAATTTCCCTGCAGCCCAAATCCATTTTGCCAGCGGCCCAACCCGTGCGGCCCAGCACCAGAGATCCAACCCGTACGGCCCAGCCCAGAGATCAGGCCCAGGTGAAGCCCAGCCTGCTTCAGCCCTGCCCAAGCACGTTCGGCGCGCGCCTGCCGACCACGCTTCCAGGACGCGCGCATACCGAAGACAGAAGCCCACTCCAGCGCCTGCCCGCCGAATCCTTCCTTCTCCATTCAGCCACTATCTACCGAATTTTGAGTGTGATTTTCAGCACGACACTGCTGATTCCGAGCCCAGCTTCTTCAACCCACTCTTTTGAACAGCAAATTGCCCCAAAATTATGCAATTTTCAGCCACTTTACAGCTAAAACCACCCCTAAGATCATCACAAATCTTCATTATTCATCATTCCACTATTCAACATTTTTTATTGTATTTTTTTATTTATTTTTGGTATCTTTTTCTCCCTATAAATAGGGTTTCATTTCACTTGTTGAAATAGACTTCTTTGAGGCACACATTTGAGCCTTCCTTAAGAGAAACTTTGGCAAAATATTTCCAATACAAAGTTTAGAGTTTGAGTCCATATTTCCCGAGTTTATTTCCTCCATCTTCATAAGGTTCCGTCCGCTGTCGGAGAACCGTGTGAATAACAATCCATTGTTTTCATCCACCTTGAAAGTGTAACAATTGCTCTCCATTTACTTAAACTCTTATTTTTGTTATTGGTTTTGATTATAGTTCAATATATATGTGGTATTTTCTTGCTAATATTTGTAAGTGTTTAATGCAATCTCCATGTGTCTTACTTTATGAATCTTAGTTATTTTATACATTTTAGTGCTTCATACTTCAATTTGATATTAAGTGTTTTATCCGCTGTCGGTGCACTTAGAGTAAAACTGAGGAGACTTAATGTTGATCGCTGTCGGCGCATTCAGTAAAAAAACAAAAGGTAAATCATATTGTAAATGTCAGCTGCTATCGGTGCATTTATAATATTGAAAAATGTATGAAGGTAATTAAGACGATTAAGGTAAAATTTCGTGATTGTTTTAATATTTGCAATTATTAGAGTGTTGGTAAGATTTGTGTTTTAAGAAGATCACTTGTACGTAAATTATAGTAGAAGTAAGATTAGTTTATTTGTGCTTTTACTTATTTGCATGATTACAAACCTTTTCAAAACCCCCCTTTTTTATTATTTTAATTCTTTTAGTCTTTGATTCCTTTATTCTTTTATTCCTTTACTCTTTAATTTATTGATTCTTTGATTAATTAATTCTTTAATTCATTAATTTATTAATTCTTTATTCCTTTATTCTTTGATTCCTTTACTCTTTAATTTATTGATTCTTTGATTAATTAATTCTTTAATTCTTTTATTATTTTATTATTTAATTCATTAACTTATTCATTATTCTTGTATTCATTATTCTTTCCCACTAACACATTATTAATATTCCCTAATTTCCCCGGTTAAGAACGATCCCTATTTACCAATACTACATCTACACAAAAAGGGTTTAAATTGCATAACACTCAAATTACGTGTTTAATTTAATGCGTAGTTTGGGCGTTGTCATCAGCAAATTCAACGCTGACGTCATCATGGTCAACGATCAAAGTCAACGCTGATGTTAATAAAGTCAACACTGATGTCAACTGGTCAATGGTCTAACGTCAGCAAAGTCAATGCTGACGTCAGTTGATCAATAGTCTAACGTCAGCAAAGTCAATGCTGACGTCAGCTGGTCAATGGTCAACGGTCTGACGTCAGTAAATTCAACGCTGACGTCAGCCGGTCAACTAGTCGTTGGAGAAGACGACTGGTGCCACCTTCGCCACCAGCCAGAAAATCCCATTTTTGTCCAATTTTTCAAACCTTCATAACTCTCTCATTTTTCAACCAAATCATACGATCTATATATGTAAATCATGCTACTCGAGCCAAGGAATCCAAAGCTGAACCCGAAAATTTAAGAAAGTACCTGGTTTTGAAGTTATAATCTCCCAAAGATTTTGTGAAACTTCGAATCGATGTTCCAGCCACTCCCGTCGTCCAAAACCTTCCATTCTTGCACCTACAAGCTCGTTTGAGCCCAAAGAACATGAATATGGGCTTAGAATCGATCAAAAACCTCAAAATCAAACCCAAAAATCTAAGGCCCACAAATTTATCTTGTTTTCTATGCTTTCCGATTACCCCCGCGGCGGCTCCGCCATCCTCTGCCATCTCTTAGCCTCTCTCTCATCCCCTTTTGTTTCTATATGGTCTCAAGGAAGGATGAAGATGATTGTTGTGGGGGTGGGTACAATTTGGGTGAAGGAGAAGAATGAAAAAGATGAAATAATGAAGATGATGACGGTTGCAGGTATGTGTATGGGTGTGGATCAATGGATGAGTGACACTTGTCACTCATTTATTGGTCCACAAAAGATATTTTGGGTCCCACTAAAAAGAAACCATTTAAAAACCGTACAACCATAAACAGTTCCCGGAACCATTCTAGACCTGTAACTTTCCTATATGATGTTTGATTTCAACGTGTCACCTGTGTACAGACTCATATCGTCTCAATCTATGTAATGGTCCTTGGTCCACGTGCATCGGACCTACCGGGTCAAAAGCTAACTTTTTACCCCTTTCAAGGGAAAAATTATCATTTTACCCAAATCATCTGCTAATCCTCAATTAGTCCTTAATTACTTCTCGATAATCCATCATTAATCCTTAATTAATCAATAAATTCAGGACGGGTCCTTACAGGATTCATATTCAGGACGGGTCCTTCCCGTCTAACAGCTCTTGTCAAACAAGAGATACCCTCAATTTTATGTGCTTTCATACCTATTAGATTAACCAAATTAAAACCACCCTTGTAGGGTTACTGCCTATGTCTAGTCCCAATAACCCCCGTCAAGTAGTAAGATTACTAATCCGACCTTATTCGATCTTATTTTCACAGTTTACACAAATTTTGATAACTATAATTTAGAAAATACATAACTCTTCACCAATGTCAATATATATATATGCTTTACATTGCACATCATAAATCATACTCACCTATTATTCATTCTCATATAGGAAATGGTTTATTCATGATAAACATCACTTTGGGCATTATGTACTCATCACCTCATAACATAGTAAACATCATAAATATAACTTATCACTTCATAACGTAGTAAACAACATAGTACTCATCACTTTTGAGAAATTCATCCATTTACCACAACTATTATAACTTTGTGAATATTTACTCATATTAGACCTCTTAACCATGGCCTTAAATTTTTCCTATTTATCATCATTAATTGCTATAAGTTCATTTATACATAAATATCACCATAAATGATACTTAATATTCTTTTATTAGTTATTAATGTAAATTTAAACATAATATATGAGAAATTCATAAATATGTTCAAATGTTATCTGATTAACTGAAACTTTGTACCATTAAATTCAGGATTTAATATCAAATATTTTTCATGTTGATCGGACGACCAAAAAACACCAGAAGCGCCCTCACTTGCTACCTGGTTCTTTGCGTGTGGGGGTCACGCGCATGCAATGTCACCTTCAAGCTCTAGCGGGTCTACCCGTGGGTCTACGCGCAGGGCCCGACCTGGTCCTAGTTTCTAATTTTTTTTTTCTCTTTTCCATCCTTTCTTCGTCCTATATGCTCTAATCATACCCAGAAGAAGATCCATATTGTTTAAAAAGAGAAAAATTACTTCGAAACCTCTATTCAAAGCTCCCAAGTTTCGACCATGGTTTCCCCCATCATTTCGATGCTCTCCAATGTTCAAAACTCAAGTTTTCTATCTTATAATGACCCTAGAAACTCCAAAAGCACCCAGAAACTCTTGTTTCCGAGTTCCAAGCCCCAAAAAAAAATTAGATTAGGACCCTACGGGTTTCATGATTTCACCTCACGATCCACCCTCATCCTTCACCTTTTTTCTGCAGTTTTTCTCCCTTTTTCTCCCTCTTGTACTTCTTTCCTTCCTTTCTCTTCTTTTTTTCTATCTGCCTCCTTGCTTCTGTTTCATCTCTCTCTAGGGTTCACTCTTTCCTCTATTTCGATCATCCACTACCGAAGTCCCCCTTTAAACACACAACACACACATATATAATAGTGTATGTCGGTGGGGAGATTTGGGAGGGAAAATCGTGAGAAGCCTAAATACCCTTTATGGGCAAATTACCAAAATACCCCTATTTATTTTTTACCTGTATCGAGCCCATCTGATTTCTGATTCTGGCATACCACCTGTCTATGAATTCAGGAGTCCGAGACATACTTAACAGCCATCACGAAATATCTAAAAGATGTCTCGGTCAAAAAGTCAACCTTTGCCATTTAAGGGAAAAATCGTCATTCTGATTTTTTTCCAAATTTTCGAGTCATTACACCATAGGCACTATGGCAGGTTTAGCTCGAAGTATGCTACCCCCTTTTAGAATGTCATGTTATATTTTTGTTGACAAATAGTGATTCCTTGTTGGATTGAGCGATTTCAATACCTAGGAAATATTTCAGGGGGCCAAGGTCCTTGAGTTTGAGGTGAGTGCCAAGAAAGTTCTTCAACTCCTGAATTGCAGTTTCATTGTTTCCTATAATTATCATATCATCCACATAAAGCAGTATAATAGTTAGTGAACTTCTTTGGCATTAGTGAATAATGAGTAATCCTCCTTGGATTGTTGGAAGCCAATGTTGCTAATGGCATATGATAATTTCCAAAGCCAACTGCGGGGAGCTTGTTTAAGGCTGTACAAAGACTTATGTAGTCGCCAGGAACTCCCTCAGTAGACAAAGGACAAGCGGTAGGGACATTTACACCTCCTCTTACAAGTCTCTGTGGAGGAAGGCATTCTAGACTTCCATTTGATGAATGGACCAACTATGAACCGCAACAATGGACAGTAAGCAGTGAACTGTGATTAACTTAGCAATGAGAGTGACGGTTTCCCCCTAGCGTTGATTGAAGCCTTAGGTGACCAAACGAGGCTTGTAGTGTTCCACACTACCATTAGACTGATATTTGATACAGAAAATTCATTTACTATTGATGGGACGATGACCGTTGGGTAGAGGAACAATGGTCCAAGTACGGTTGGCCTTAAGAGCCTACAGTTTGATGGTCATAGCAGTAGTCCACTGAGGGTTGTGGTGGGCCTGCTCATAAAATGTGGGCTCGACGAGTCGAGATATATTGGTGATGAAATACTAATAGGCAAGGGATAAGGTGGAGGATGTTTGATATATGTTGTTGCTAACTAACTTGTGTTTTCTTTGCAGAAGTAATAAACTGTCCCCAAATAACCGATCAAAACAAGGTGGATTGTGCGGAGCTCTTCAGGAAGCTTAACCAAGTAGAGAGGAGTAGATATAACCTACGTCTACCGAGTAATCTATTGCCAGTCGGCTTGATTAAAAAGCTTCGTATGGATCTCAGTTAGTCGGCCTCTTGGCCTCTCAGTCTTTTTCTTTTTTGTAGATGTTTCTAACTTTCTTTGTTTGTCCAGCCTCTCCTAATTTTGTAGTTTCTACGACCGAGCAATGCGTGAAAATGATGGCTAAAATTCAAGAGATTCTGGAAAAGGCCAATGTTGCCAAGGCTGACGCCAAGAAGGCCGGAGCGTCGTCTAAGGTTGACTAACGTCAACCGGTCAAGATGAGGATTAAGTCCAAGATGCCTCGGTTAACACTTACAATGGCTAATCCTGAGGCCAAGGAAGAAAGGCTTGCCGAATCGGTTGGAGTGGACCAATTTATGGGGCAGCCCTTGGCACCTCAATTTCCAACTCCTTCCATCTCAGCTTATTCTAAGAAAACTAGTGGGTCTGCCTGTTCGAGCAGACTAGGTCTGGTCTCCATTATCGATGTCGATAATACTGCAGAGGAACATAAGAGGTCAATGACGAGGTGAGGCGTAGGAAGAAGAGAAAGGCGGCTGAGAAGCTTGAGGGGCCAAAGGATGTGGCTCATAAGAAGAAACAGGTCGAGGTGACCATACTTGAGGAAATACAAAGGGTAATCTGCCTTAGGGATATCTCCTTTTTGAATGTGCGAAAGAAATTGAAGAGGCCGAAGCTAGATGAGTCTATCAAATCCTACATTGTGGATGCCGAAGGGGAGCCTGACCTCGTGAGGACCAAGGAGGTGGATGAAAGCTAGAAACAGTTGTCCACGACCTTCCACTCTTCTCAATTGGACTTCATGAACATTGTTGTTCGTGGGTCCCAATATAAGCTGGACGAGATTACCTCTTTGGTTCTGAAGGGTTTTGCTGACCAATGCTACAAAACCATGCACATTGGAACTCATGTAAGTGTCTTGGCCACCATTTTTTTTATCTGCAGTGGTTTTGACTCGACCGTTCTTGTTTTACATTTTATTGGTGAGGTTTTCACCACCTTTTGGCGTGCAAGCCATGCTCAACAATAGGCGGTCGAGGCAAAGAAAGAGCTAGAGGGTAAAGCCTATGCTTTGGTCGGCCAAGAGAAGTTGTTCAAGCAGACTCTAGAGGTGAAAGCCGAGCTGGAGCTCAAAGTCAAGAGGTTAGATAAGCAAGTGGCTGCTCAGGCCAAGATAGAATGAACAGAAGCTAGAGGCTGTGAAGTCTCGTAAAAGAGAGTTGAGTTGGACAATTCCAAGTTGACTGAGAAACAAGTGTGGCCAAGAAGGTTGGTGTTGAGGAGTTCAAGTCTTCTTATGCTTTCCAAAAGGTGCTCCAAAAGTTTGGACCAAGTTAGAAGATGGCTTGTATAAGAAGGTTCTCCTTGTGAACATTAGCAATCCAGTGGTTTTTCCTTAGCTCAAGTCTTCGTCACGGCTAGACGACTACCTGGACGAGGAAGGAAATCCACTCCCAAACAATAAAGACGATGATGATGAATTGGAAGATGTGGCCAATGAAAGGGAGGTCGAGCAACCAGTAAATGGGATTAAGTAACGGGAAATAAAGTTCGAACAACCGGAGGAGGAAGCAGAGCTGCGGGAGACTGCCTAACATAAGGAGGAGGCTGACTAGCAATAGACTAGTTTAGTTTTAAGGGAACATCCCTGTTTGTGTTTTCCATTCGGCCTTGGGCCTAGTTGTAATCAGACGACCTTTCAAATATATAAAAATTTATTTTTTTTATATGAAGTGTTTATTGGTCGGTCATACTATATGTTTTGTAAGGGTAGCAATTAGCTAACGTAGATATTTGTTAGGACGACCAACAGGTAAATGGGCATGAACAACGATACGAGGTAAGGCTATTAGCTACGTGGTTTGATCAAATAAAGTTTAATTGATTAAGTGTTTATTGTCCGATCAACAATGTGTTGTAAATTTGTTCGTGGGTAGGTCGAGTGATGGTTGATAAGAAAGTTGTATAAGGAAGCGACTTATGTGATTGGAGCCGAGTGATTAGTAATGTGTGTATTAGGCCGAAGCCCATTGGGTTGAGGCCGAAGGTAGCTTCCTTGTGATTTTTGTTAGGCCACGGGCCAATTGTGAAATTTCATGTAAGGCCGAGAAAGGATGACTTGGGTACCTTTGAATACGTTTAATATGCAGCTTCAACATAGGCTGACACCTTTAGGATGTGAGTTAGAAAATAGCAGTTTGTAATAAATTTGCCTCAAGTAATAAAAATCCTTTATTAGATGTACTTGTGCCAGGAATGATTACAAAAGTTTGGCCATGAACTTGTCACCTTGTAGTGTTTAACATATGTCTATTGGCAGTAGTATTTAAGGTGATCTACATTCCATGGATGTGGAAGTATTTTGCCTTCCGAGTTTTGAAACTTGCAGGTTCCTTCTCTACATATCTTGGAAACCTTGTAGGATTCTTCCCAAGCTGGAACAAATGTTTTGGTGGACCTTTCCTTAGTTGTTAGGCTAATGTTTATGAGTACCAAGTCACCGACCTTGAAGCTTCAATGACGTATCTTGGAGTCATAGTTTCTTGCAACTCGTTGTCTGTAGGCAATGATCTTCATGTTTTCCTAATCCCTGCGTTCATCTAGGAGGTTGAGGCTGAGTGTTACCTACTGGTTGTTATCATCAGGGTTGTAGGAGATGAACCGATAAGATGTCTCTCCAACATCCACTGGTATGATGGCCTCAGTGCTGAAGGCTAACGTGAAAGGTGTCTCATCTATAGCACTCTTGTAGGAAGTTCGGTGAGACCAAAGAACATCTTTGATGATGTCTGATTTTTTTCCTTTGTCTTTGTCAAGCTGCTTCTTCAAGTTGTACTTGATGTTCTTGTTGATAGCTTCTACCTATTCATTGGACTGAAGGTGAGATAGGGAGACGAAGAGAAGTTTGATGCCATAGGTTGTGCAGAATCCCCTAAAGTGATTGCAGTCGAATTGCTTCCTATTATAGATAACGATAGTGTGCAGGATCTGAAACGACATATGATGTGTTGATAGACAAAATGCTCGCTCTGTGTGATGTGATGGTTGTTAATGGTTTGACTTCTGTCCACTTGGTGAAGTAGTCCACTACTACGACAGTTTAGTTGACCTTTCCTTTTTCCTCTGGTATTTGGCTAATCAGATCGAGGTCCCATTGCAAGAAAGGTCATGGGCTCATCATAGAAGCCAAGTGTTTAGCCAGGAAGTGAGGAATTTGTGCATGTCGTTGGCATTTGTGGCATTTATGGGTAAGAACAGTGATGTTGGCGAGCATGGTGGGCCAATAGTAGCCTTGTTTGAATGCCTTGTGTGCTAAGGTTTGGGCGTTGGAGTGGTCTCCACAAATTCCTTTGTGCATTTCTCTAAGAACATAGTCACCCAAGTCTGGTGTCCGACACTTCAAGAGTAGGGTGGTGAAACCACGTTTGTAGAGATGGTCATGCTGGGTCGTGTAACGAACATATTGTCGCTTGATCATCTTGGCTACGAGCTCGTCGTCTAGAAATGTGCCATTTTGGAGGTAGGCCTTGATGGGGTCCATCTAAGTGGGACTTGTGTTGATGATGTACATTGGGCGTGGTTTTGTGCTAGGTACATGTTGGACCTCAACCAATACCTTTCATTATTCCTTCTTATCTAGTAAGGATGCAAGTTGTGCCAGGGCATCAACGTGATTATTCTCTGACCTGGGGACTTTTTTGATTTTGTACGCTGGAAAGGCCTGGAGAAGTCTTTTGGTAAGGGCCGTGTAGAGAGTTATGGATTCATCATTTGCCTCGAACTCGATATTGAATTGGTTGATGACTAACTGGGAGTCACTGAAGATTCGCAGTTGCTTAGCCTTTATGTCTTTGGAAAAACGAAGGCCAACTAACAGTGCCTCACACTCTGCTTTTTTGTTAGAGGCCTTGAAGCTGAAGCGAAGGGCGTATTCAAGCTTTACTTGTTCAGGGGATGTGAGTACTAGTTCTGCTCTTGATATGTTGTAGCAGGTGGATCCATCGATACACAGTGTCTAGTATGGGAGTTCTGGATCGATTGTGGGTATTTTGATGTGCTTTTTGTCTTCTTGGCAGATTGTTCTTCATATGGGGTCTTTTCTAGTAGCATGTAATGCATAGGTTGGTAGGAGTACTCTACAATGAAATCAACCATTGTCTGTCCCTTCTCTGTTGTCTTGGCGACATAGGAGATGTCGAACTCACTTAGCTCAATTGCCTATTTATTAGATGACCAGATGTGTATGGCTTCTGAACGACTTTGTGTAAGGGCTTGTTGGTGACCACTTTGATTTCGTGTGCCTGGAAGTATGGCCTGATTCTTCGGGCATGACAACAAAGGCCAAAGCAAGCTTCTTGAGGTCAGGGTACCTAGTTTCTGCGTCTTGGAAAGCTTTGCTGACATAGTAGACAGGGTGTTCAACTCCTTCACGCCGGGTGATGAGGACTGAGCTCATTGCTGAGGTGCAGATTGATAGATATACGAAGAGGCGCTCCCTAGTCTCTAGTCTGACTAGGAGTGGTGATGTGCTCATGTATTGCTTGAGCTTTGTGAATGCCTTATTGTATTCCTCCGTCCAATCGATCTTCTTGATTTTGCTCTTCAGGGCCTTGAAGAATGGAGTGCACTTGTTCATGGCCTTAGAAATGAAGCGAGTGAGAGTAGCCGCTCGTCTAGTAAGACTCTAGATGTCTTTGTGAGTTTCTAGGGATTGTATGTCAAGGATTTCCTTGATCTTCTTCTGATCGACCTTTTTCCTCCAATTCCCATCATTAACCTCATTGGCCAGAACCCTATTACTTGGGATTTCAGGGACTTCCGATTTTGAATCAACAACCAGCTTAGACCCACTGCTAGTCAAAGATGACCCACTAGTGGACGTGGAGCCACTCGACTTGCTCTCGGTGTCATCTATCAAGCAGGATGGGGAAGACTCATCTTCAAACGTCTGATGGGATTTCTCATCGGAACCTGATTTTGACTCAGACATCTACAAATCAAAGTACAGATTATCTAAGAACATACCAACTAAGAAATGAAATAACAAGAAACCAAACACTCAAGTACCTTTTTGATCGGTCGAAGTTGGATCAGATGAACCTTTACTCCTCAACCTAGCTCAGACGAAAGACAGCTATTCCAAAAGTGATCGGTCTCAATTGGTTTCCTTGGGTGCTAGGCAATTCCAGAAATTTATGTGAAGTATGAACAAATGAGGCCCCAGGGCCCTTTATGTAGGGCCCAGGCACCATCAGTGTGCACCCTCGAGTAACGAACCCACTCACCTGTCAGCCAGCACCACTTCTATGACACATGACCAACCTTCTATTATGAAATTACAACCAAAGCTTACATGGATTGGTTCACCCTCAGGTGGTCGATCCAACTGGCCGCATTCTAGGTTCCTCGAGGGACTTCATTGGATCAATTCACCCTCAGGTGGCCGATCCAACCTTTCGAATTCCATGTTTCTCACAGGGCTTTGGTGGATTCATTCACCCCTAGGGGGTCGGCCCAACCTTTTGAATTCCATGTCTCTTAGGGGATTTTGGTGGATTGGATCACGCTCAGGGGGCCGATCCAACCTTTCGAATCCCATGTCTCCCAAGGGGCTTTGGTGGATCAGTTCACCCTTAGGGAGCTGATCTAACCTTTCGAACTCCATGTCTCTCATGTGGCTTTGGTGGATCAGTTCACTCCTAGAAGGCTGATCCAACCTTTCGAATTCCTTTTCTTTTAGAGGATTTTGGTGGATCTGTTCACCCTTAAGAGGTTGATCTAATCTTTCGAATTACATGTCTCTCAGGAGATTTGGTGGACCGATTCACCCTCAGGGGGCTGATCCAACCTTTTAAATTCCATCTTTCATAGGATGCTTTGGTGGATCAATTCACCCCAAGGGGCCGGTCCAACCTTTTGAGTTCCATGTCACTCAGGGGATTTTGGTGAATCTGTTCACCCTCAAGGGGCGATTCAACCTTTCAAATTCCATGTTACTCTAGGGACTTGTTTGCCATGTGCCACGGTGCCCTTCCTCACCTAAGGACATGGGGACTCTAGGTTACAATCCACTAGTTGGTCTACACGGACTGCAAGAGACAACATGTCCTCGAACGAGGAAGTGAACCTCAAGCAACGACATAGGGGACTTGATGTGCTAATTGCTAACACACAATTTAATACCCTTCAAAAGTTTTAGTATATAGTATAGGATAAGCAAGAATCGTTCTACGCTAGGCATTAGAGGGCATACTAACTAACATGAAAGAAAAAAAATGAAAAAAAAAGAATAATTAAATTGGGGGAGTTGTGAGAGTTGGATTTAATCTAACAAAACTAAGGCAAGTGTAATAAAAATCAAGGTAAGATTTAAATGTGAGAAACTAGCTAAAAATTCAATCTCCACACACCAAACATATGCACATGAATTAATTTCCAGATATTTCTTTCCAAACTAGTGAATGACAAAGTCTAGAATCATTTGTGAAAAGCACTAATTAATCCTATTATTTTCCTAATTTTTGTTGAATTAAACATCGCGTCGCTTTCAACCCATTCTCTACATTTCATTTAATCATGAACTGCGAGTTAAATAAACAAGTAGAGATCATTAAACTTTATGGAAAATTTAGATATTATCTACGCAAACATAAATACGAACTACATCTTAGTTGAACCTAGGTTTTTCTTAATATACCAACGTTCATCGATAGTTGCTACTTATGAATATAAGATCATGACTATTAGGTGAAACTCTCTTATATTCTAGCATCAAATCCTAGCATGCTTATTAGCCTACAAACAAAAATGAATAAGTTATCTATAAAAAAAAAAGATAAGAAAAATACAGTCACCAATGAGTAAAAAAATACTGAATAAAAGTAATTTATTAAACACATGTTTGGGGCTTTGAAATCACCCCTAGCTATAAAGAAAGTTTGTTAGACATATTTACTATGTTTGAAATGCAATACATGGCTGGAGAGAGAACGACAAACACCACAGTCAATCTTGGAATGGTGGAAAATTTGCTTCTTATCAAACGACAAAAGCTGCCCTTGAAAAAGATGGAAACTTGCTGCCCAAAAGCTCCCCCCTTGTCATTGTCGAATCCTGTTAGACTTTTTGCTATTGCTCTATGTGTGTTTGGACAACATTTGCTACTGTCTTTTATAGAGGAAAATGAGAGAACAGTTTCCTTTTCGCCCTTCATTGTTGGAGACATTTCAGCTGATTATTAAGGAGCTTTATGACTCTTTATTGTTACCGTTACCAAGTAAATGTGAGGTTTGAATGCTCCAAATAATGGAGAGAAAACGCTTTTTGCTGACTGAGTTATTGCCATAATGAGGGAGTGCAAACATTTGTTTCTCTTGTGTGCATGGTTCATTTCTTGAAATAAACGGAATACTGAATTCCCGCGCAGGCTGACATTGCTGTACTAAAACGCCCATAACTCCTTCTAGAAAATTCCAATTCACGAACCGTAAAATTCCCTGAAAACTAGACTTCCTTATCTTTCCAATGATGTATGGGGAATTAGCTAGTAAGTCCCGAGAAGGTGCAGTTTATTCCTAGAAGTTGACACATATGCTGCAGTCTTTTTTAAAGTTTCTTCTTTAAACTTCCAAAACAGTAATTCATTAACTCCTTGTGTAAAAAGCTTCCAAAAATCCTACAAAACATAAAAACATGCTAAGTACTATTAAATCATAGGAAAAAATGCTAAGAAAAGTATAAGAAAATAAGATAAAATGTCACATAAATATGCTCCTATCAAATTCCCCCACACTTAGCTTTTGCTAGTCCCCGAGCAAAACAGAAACAAAGAACCAAAGACTCAATGATTCAACCTAATTCTTCCAACATTTATCTCAGAGATTGTCAACGGATCCTGACATATTAAGATTCATCATAAGTATGACATTGGTCGACTTAATTAGAGAGTTAATACGCATTCATACGAATCATATGCAAGCTCACAAATAAATCAATCAAAGTAAGAGAGACACATCATACATACTGAACATAATTAGCTCAAAAATCTCACCAGATATTCTCTGATTTTACCTCATATTTTTCGGTTAAGTCACTCTTCCTATACTAGTTATATGTGAGAGGATTGATGTAAAAGGAAACAAATTGCTCATATATGATATAACAAGAAAGAAAGACACTTGCAGAATTTTTCTTTTGAATATGATCTCATGAAAGGAATGCTACTACTTGAATGCAAGAACTAGTGACATCATATGCTCATACTTCATTTGAATCTGCACATACTGATATAAGCATAATAAACAAGATCAAAAGGTCTTGTGCAGGTTGTAATGGGGCTAAAGGTTAGGGGTTAAAGAAGGAATGTATATGGATATCACAAGGTTCTTAAAGAATAGTAGAAGCATGCTATAATGTTAGAGACATAAGAACTTATTTCACCATCAAGGCTTAAAAATCATTTAAGTACCGAGCAAGTTCATTCACTCAATGGCCAATTTGAACATTATGGACCATATTTCAACATGTACTATATGAACGATTAGGGCATAACAATTCAACCAATACTTTAGTTTTTTTTTCTCTTTTTCTTTCTCATGCACATTCCAAATTGTGTACAATTCTTACAATTTTTTTTTAAAAAAATATACCCCCACACTTGCTCTTTTAGCACTCCTTGATTTACAATTAAGTCTCTCTAAATTATGCTTCACTTTTCTTTAAGAAATAGGGTAAGGATAAAAGTGTTTAGGCTAGGTGAGGAAGATGAGGGTTTATGAAATGAAAATGCTTAACCAAAGGCTCAACATGGGTTTACCTAGAGGAAAGTGTATCATGATCAATGGCCATTTGGAAATAGTGCTTGTCTAGGTGCCTTAATCATCTCAAGTATGTCATGCAAATCAATTCAATGCCTCAAAAAGAAATTAGTACAAGTTCTAGAATTTAATTTCAATGATGATAAGCAATTCAAGTAGCAACCAAGCAAAGAAAAATGAGATCATGCAACGGCTTAATTGACAAGAAAATGATAGATTAAACAAATACAACTCTCTCAAACGAAGGATAAGACTCAAAAGCTCACAAAAGGGTTGTATTGAGCTTCATTCAATTAAGCATGTTATGGGTACCATTTACTCAAGTGATTACATGTGAATTTGCATATGGTAACCATGAACAATTTATTAACCAAAGAATAATTTCAGACCAAACATCATGCTTATAAATCATCTTAAAGTCATGCAATTAAAAACCAAATCTCATCATTTTGTTGGAAAGAAACATAAGACACAAAAAAAAAATCAAAAGACGACTAAAACCAACAAAACTAAAGCTAA
This sequence comes from Prinsepia uniflora, assembly GCA_032719365.1. Lineage (NCBI taxonomy): Eukaryota > Viridiplantae > Streptophyta > Magnoliopsida > Rosales > Rosaceae > Prinsepia > Prinsepia uniflora. Next base: position 54,904,237 of record CM064875.1, on the reverse strand, counting down.
AAACAAAATATCAAAAGACTACTAAAACCAACAAAACTAAAGCGAAAAACAAATGACATGACCCATCCCAATCCCCCCGGAATTAGTGTGGGATGACCCTGCTCCCGTCTGACACGAAGTTTCAGACAAGGGATATTTCCAACCTTTACCCTCTCAGGCTATCAGAGTACGCTAGGATCCGGAGGAGGTATGTGATATCTCGGTCTCTGCTACAGTCCACATCCGATGTCAACATGAAGGGCAGTCAAAACATTAAAAGTTGTGAGTGGACAAACCAAGAGTTTATAAAAACAATTTATAAGGAAGACATTTGTACCCTTCACTAAAAAGCATGCATGCATTCGAAAACCATTTAACCAATTGGACCACATGCGGGAATTAAGCCCAAATCAGAAATAAACCAAGGGCGAAAAGACCACAATGAAATCGACCAACGGGCCACCGCCCAAATTCATAAGAAACCAATAAGGGACTCACCCCATAACCATAAACATACACGAGCCACTGCTCAATCCTGTGCACACATGTGCTCACCACATATCAAATCCATATATCATATATACATATAAGTCACACAACTAATCATGTCACGGTATCCAAAGCTACGCGCGTGCTACCCGGGTCTCAATCCGAGTCTTCTCAAAGTCAAGGTCAATGTCCGCATACCACTGATCCTACTCGAGGTAATAGTAACCATAGCCTTCCTGAGAGTAAGGAACCCAACTGGGGGGTGACTCCACTCAGTCGGTGCTCAGTGACTACTCCGGGGTCCACCCAGGCCAACGACCCTCCCCGGAGGAGATAATAGAAGTAAAGGAAGGTATATGAATACATATATATACATAACATAAACATTCATGCCCGGTTCCCTTGAACCGTCATGATTCATAATGACAGGACCCATCCCAATCCCCCCGGGATTAACGTGGGATGACCCTGCTCCCGTCTGACACGAAGTGTCAGACAAAGGATATTTCCAACATTTGCCCTCCTGGGCTATCAGAGTACGCCAGGATCCGGAGGAGGCATGTGATATCTCGGTCTCTGCTACAGTCCACATCGTGTCCAACCTGAAGGGTATTAAAAACAGAAAGACTGTGAGTGGACAAAAATAAAGATTTATAAAAACATTTCCATCAAAGACCTTTATACCCTTCACTAAAAAGCATGCATGCATAGTAAAACCATTTATCCAATCATATAAGTTAAAACATCCATAATTAGGGTCTCTGCCCCAAATTCCGTAAATCCAAGTCATACGGGCTCCTGCCCAAAACCATTTACAGAAAACCTTAGTATAGTAAACATACGTGGGATCTCAGCCCAAATCCATTTATCATTATAAACACAATTTCCCAAAACCAGTTGAAATCATGTTTATCCATTATATTCATATCCAGAACCTGTCACGGTAAATAAAGCTACACGTGTGCTAACTGGGGTCTCAAACCCAAGTCTCTCCAGGGTCCACCCAGGTCAATGTCCGTAGATCAGTGACCCTCCCTGGAGGTAACGAACCATGCCCATCCTAAGAGTAAGGAACCCAACTGGGGGGCGACTCCACTCAGTCAGTGCTCCGTGACTACTCCGGGGTCCACCCAGGCCAACGACCCTCCCCGGAGGAGACAATCATATATAAAGGATGGAATATGAAAAACCGTTTGAAATCATTCTTTAAATCTTTCCAGGATTCATGCCCGGCCCCGATAAGCCGTCATGAACCATAAGATCCTTTTATGGGTTCATGCCGGTTCCCATAAACCGTCATGACCCATAAAACCATTTGTAACACATAACTGGGCCCTAGGCCCGAATCCACATAGAAACTGGACCTCTGGTCCGAATCGTAAACCAATTGGGCCTCTGGCCCGATTTCCGTAAATCAAATGGACCTCAAGTCCGAGAATTACCTTTCCAAATCCAAAATCATTTCCAAACTCATAAGAATGAAAAATCGGAGTAAAACCGGAAAACCTCGATTTACGTGCAAGCACGTAAATCGCTTCGAAATACGTGAAACCATATAATTCACAAATATCAAATTCAACATCAAAGAATCACATTCAAAAGCCATATAAAACATTTATGCATGCATCACAGTTTAGAAATCAAGGTCCACTCATAGGCCGTCCGAAGCCGCACCTCGATACGCGTGCCATACGGCTCCCCGAGCCGATCACCATCACCGGGACTTCCAAACCTGTCCAAATTTTAATAGAAGGTTACTAACTACTTATATAACCCCTCACTAAAGCCCCGTCATTTTCTGGAATTTATAACTATTTTTAAAACCAAACCTAAACCTTCCGATGCCCCGAAACATATCGAGACGGTGTCCGATCGACTCGAAACCAGTCCCAAAATGTTCGTTACATCGAATAGATGAAATTACATGTTGGAACCTTCCCCAAAATCTCCCCCCACGCGCCCGCACGCGCCGCCTGAAGTGGCTACGCGTGGGCCTCACGCGCCCTGCACAGTGTCACCAGCTCCAGCGATCGAACCAGTCCGGGCCGGCCGGTCCGGTCCAACCCCTGCAACTGGACCGGCGTAACCGGTCCAGGCCTCCTTCTCCCTCATTTTTCATCCGTTTTCCTCCATTCCAATTCCTAAATTCCTATTTTTGTGTTTCCTATCTAACCCAATCCTTAAAACCTAAGAAAACTACCCGAAACCCCTTGGTTCGAAATGGACCTCACGGTCCCATTTTTCCGATCGGTCCCCCACGGCTTCTCAGCCGTTAAACCTCACCAAAACCGTCATAACAACTCCCCAGAAACCTAATGGACTCATTAGAACCATTAAAAATGAACCATAACAATAAAAATGGAATTTGGATTGAAAACGGACTAATTGGGTACCCGCACGGGTTTGTCCCTTCCAGCCGCCGTTCACGGCGGCCCTAGCCATCCAGGCCGGCCACCTCAACTCCCTCAGCCTCCTGGTCTTCTGTCCTGGTCTTGGGTGCAATTTGGACGGGTTTGGGTTGCACGGGAATGAGAGAAAATGGTGAGATCGGGTGGGTGTCTGGATGAATGGAAAGCAAGAAGATGATCAATGCATGTATGGGAATTAAGGGCCAGTGGATGGGTGACAAGTGTCACTCATCCATTGGTTGCTGAAAATTAACTGGGCCCACTAAAGACAAACGGTCCACGTAAAATGTGTCGCCACGAATAGTATCCTGAAACTTTCGTGAACCGTAACCTCACCGTCGAACGTCCAAATTCGACGTGCCGCCTGTCTATGGATTCGTATCGTCCTTATCTACGTAACGGTCCTTGGCCCTCGGCCATTGGACCTCTCGGTCAAAAAGTCAACATTTTGCTCCTATTCACCCAAATTACCAAAATGCCCTTGGGCTTCCGAACGTCATAACTTCTTCTACGAACGTCGGAATTGAACGTGTCACCTGTCTATGAACTCGTGACGTCACAAACTACGTCACGGTCATCAGTCAAAGTCCATTTGACCGCCCGATTGAAAAGTCAACGTTTTGCCACCACTAGGGGCAAAACGGACATTTCGCATCGTTCGTCCGATTTAGCCTAACTAATCATCGATTAACCTCACTAATCGTGATTAGTCACTAATCTAATCATGGAATTTGGGACGGGTCGTTACACATAACATCCATAACCAAGATAATATGCTGGTTCCCATAAACCGTCATGTACCGTAATAACATAACCAGGGTAACATGTCGGTTCCCATAAACCGTCATGTACCATAATAACCAACAAAGGTTCATGCCGGTTCCCATAAACCGTCATGAACCACGATACCATAACAAGGGTTCATTCCGGTCCCCATAAACCGTCATGAACTGGGAAATCCATTTAAGGTTCCCTGACTTGAAATCAAAACCGTAAAGTACCTGGGTCTCATGCCCGAACATAGGACATCAGCTGGGCACCGTGCCCGATATCTGAGGTCATATGCCCGAGACAAAACCAAATGGGTCTCATACCCGAGTTTATCCTTTTGAAATCCAAATCCAATTCATTAAAACCAATAAGGAAATATAGACCCGTATAAGCACCGTATAAGGCCGAACCCTCGGAATACGTGCTTATACGTAACCACATAAAAATGCACCCATGGCATTACCAAACAAGTGTTAAAACATATAATAAACATTTATGCATGCACCAATTTAGAAAACAAGGTCCACTCACAGACTGTCCAAGCTCCCGCCTCGATTTGCATGCCATACGGCTCCCCGAGCTGATAACCATCATCGGGACTCCGAAACCTGTCCAAATTTTAATATAAGTTTACTAATAGCCTCATTAACCTCTCATTGAAGTCCCATAATTTTCCCGATTTTCTAACTATTTTTAAAACCGAACCTAAACCTTCGGACAGCCCGAACTATGTCGAAACGGTGTCCGATCGACTCGAAACCAGTCCCAAAATGTTCGTTACATCGAATAGATGAAATTACATGTTGGAACCTTCCCCAAAATATCCCCCACGCGCCCGTACGTGCCGCTTGAAGTGGCTGCGTGTGGGCTTCACGCGCCTGCTACAGTACCCGTCTTCAACCTCGCGCAACCGGTCTGAACCGACCAGTCCGGTCTTTTTCTACAACTGGACCGGCGTGACCGGTCCAGGCCCTTACAACCCTCATTTCTCGTCCGTTTTCCTACATTTCAATTCCTAAATTCCTATTTCTTCATTTCCTATCTAACCCAATCCTTAAAACCAACTAAAATCATCAAAATCTCAGGGTTTAATTTTGAACCTCACGGTTCATTTTTCCCGATCAGACTACACGGCTACTCAGCCCAAACCGCCACCCAAAACCTTCTTATTACCTTCCTAAAAACCTAAAAACCAATTCCTAATCACTCAAAACGGCCCATAATGCAAGAAATTGAAAATAGGAAAATTTGGGCCAAAACCGATACCTTCACGGTTCCATGGCCGCCGTGCACGGCGACCGGCGATCCTTCCTCCACCAACCTCATTTCAACCTCCTTTCCTTGCTTCCTTCATGGTTCATGATGATCAAAGAAGGTTGATGGGTGTTTGTGAGGGATGGTTTGCACGGGTTATAGGTTTTTGGGTTGGTTTGGATGAATGGAAATAAAGGAATGATCGATGCATGTATGTGGGAAGGTGGGCAATGGATGGGTGACACTTGTCACTCATCCATTGGCCTGTCAAAATATCTGGGCCCACAGTAAAGACAAAACTCAATTCGTCTCGTAAAATGTGTCACTGTGAATAGTATTCTGGAACTTCCGTGAACCGTAACTTCGTCGTCAAACGTCCGAATTCGACGTGCCGCCTGTCTACGGATTCGTATCGTCCTCATCTACGTAATGGTCCTTGGCCCTCGGCCATCAGACATCCCGGTCAAAAAGTCAACTATTTGCCCTATGTAACTAAAATTACCAAAATGCCCCTAAACTTCCGAACGTCATAACTTCCTCCTCGAACGTCAGAATTGAACTTGCCACCTGTCTATGAACTCGTGACGTCACGAACTACGTCACGATCATCGGTCAAAGTCTGTTTGACTGTCAGAATGAAAAGTCAACGTTTTGCCATGACCAAGGGCAAAACGGTCATTTCGTATCGTTCGTCTGATTTCGCCCAACTAATCACAGATTAACCTCACTAATCGTGATTGGTCACTAATCTAATCTAAGAATTTGGGACGGGTCGTTACAACCTTCCCTCCTTAATTAATTTCGTCCTCGAAATTACAACCGACCTAAATCCAACCGTTCTTCCCTCCTTAATTAGTTTCGCTCTCGAAACTCCAACTATCTCGATTCCACAGCCACCTCGTGGAAAGTAGAATCGATCTCGCAACACGTGTACACTCGTACACCAACTGACCAGAATAGTACTCGTCTGCAACCAGACGTACCACTAACACTCACGTCGCGTTGACTACATTCGACCACGTCGAATGACCGTAGTCATACGTCCCGAATTGACACCACTTATCAGATCTACCCTTTCACTGACACAACAACTCGAAGGTTCCTTTCTCACTCCCAATCTATCCTGACGCATGCTCCCACAGGGAGTCACCAGTCTCACTAATCGATCCACGCTGACACCTTCGACAAACCGTCACCACTTGACAGTCGCCAGTCAAAAACCGACAATATACTCCCTTGTGGCTATACTAACCACCAACTCACTCAACCTGAGTATATGCATACCAACAAACACTCGATATGTGAGTAACTGGACCCATCAGAAACACTATGGCCCAATGCATAGTATCCAATGTCCAGTCCACGTCCTCGACAAATCCAATGGTATCGGAACCAATCCGACTACCAACACGCTCACCAACATACCTCTGGTATAACTTATATACCGTCACTAGACATGACAAGTTTGCCCAGTATCGTACCTCGAACAACGTATAAGGTACGCACATCTACCCATCAATCAGCTTACAACCACCTAGGTCGTAGCCAAACACATTTCTATTCTGGAGTCTATCTGTCCAATCCAGTACTAGACAAATCAAAACTCCGACCCAACATCTATTTACAAATCCGAATCCGAATTCGCAATTTCGTAAGAAATCCCGAATCCAAACCCAGAAATTATATCCATAATCATGTCCAAATTCGAATCTGAAATCATCATTCCGTAAGCTAGCATTAGGAATAACCATTCCGAACCCAAATCCATAAAAGAAAATCCATTGTCAAGCTCCAGAATCAAATCCTGAATCGTCACCCAGAATCCGATTCCAAAACCCAAATACATAAATCCTCTTTCAAGTTCCAAAGTCAAATCTTGAATCGTCATCCAGAAATCTGATTCCAAAACTCGAAATATCATTCACGTATACCGAGACGCATCAAAACCGAACCTATCGGTTACCTGCTTAACCGATTACACAAAACATCCGATTGACTTCATAGGGAAGCCAATCCCAATATCGACACATCTCTATGACTGACCATATCCGACCACGTCGGAAAACTACTCACCTGAGTAATATACCATACGGGATTCACTTCGAAAAGAAGTTCAGTCCCAACATCCTCAACTCAAACTATCCCAGTAAGAGTGATAAACTTTCCAACTATCTGGATCATCAAAATCACGATCCAGATCCATAACGATACCCAAAGTCCTAAACCAATTCCCACATCTAAACAGATTAGTCAATGAAGAGACACGTCGAGACTGTGGGTTCTCACTGACTACCTCGTATCGATCCTTGGCCTTCCACCTAGGAAAAACCAAAGATGATCCAACACGATGACATCAAAAGTCGTCCTACGTGAATGCAAACAACACTCGCTGCACTCACCCCGTTATGTAAACCAACATCATCTACCATCATCAATTATGGTAGAACCTGAGAAGTCACCCTAAATGACTTCGAAATACCCATTACCAATGCGGAAAACCCGCATTCCTCTTGTCACCTCAATCACAACCTCTCGCGATTCCGAAGTTCCAACAAGATTGGAAACAACATACCCGGACATCAACCACGTGTCTCCTAACCAATTTAACTTTATCTGAGATCCACTCTGGGACCACAGATACCGAACATATGCCCATCACGATGGATGTGACTCAACGTCATCACAATCACCAGCACCAGCACCAGTACCAGTACCAGCACACTAACACCAGTATCAGTATCAGCACACAGGGTGCAAACTGACAATCCTGGATCTCCGCTCATACCGAGCGACGACCCCATACCTTTGCTTGAATAGGAGAAACTCTGCCTCCCTCGTACCCAACAACTCTGGGTACAGTCACCCTGACAACTCATACGAGAAAAGGAAACGTCCCTTGAACGTCCCCGATTCCCAACAATCATAACTACAACCACTGCCGGTAGTAGTGCCTGCCACAGACTCATGCATATCTAACCACCAGACATCACAATCAAGACTCCGCATCCAACGAAATCAACCGTTCGTACCAACTACTCCGTATCCCGCTCCGGGATTCCATCGACAAGCACCAACCCTGATAACTTGCCCAACCCAATCACTAACCAGTCGTAACTCGATTCAACCAATGTCGTCTACCAGGTCGCCCATGACCTTAGTTGTACCAACAATCCATCACAACTACGGTAGTACGACGACCAACTAGGTCTAACTGACAAGTACAACCCCGACTGCAGAGTGTAGTCCCAACATAAGCTGACATGACTAGACCAACTAACGAATCCAAATCCGAATAGTCGTCCAAGTCAAACCACTCGTCAACTCACATTTCTGAACCATACACCCAAGGTAGGGTTCCACGATCACACCTAGAGTTCCACCGAACCCAACTGCGAAAAGCAGTAAAATCAACAATCTGACCGACTCCGCGGCCTTGACAACGTAAAGACGTCAATCCAATCCTACCGTAAGTCCAACAAGGATTCCTCGAATCCGGCTGCTAACTGCCAACTGCAGTAAATCCATTTAACTCAACATAATCCGATCATCGGATGGTCACAACATCCAACCAGTCGTCGGAACCGATCCTACGACATCGTGAAAAGTGATCCCAACTAATCGTCTCACGATCCAGAACGCTAACGTAATAGTACGTTCATCCTACATAGGGTCCCACACTGTCAACCCTGATAGAACTATGGCAACCCTAGCATCAAGTGCCGAACCAAGACATACCACGATTCTGTCCTACTAACTATCATACCGGTATCCCAACATCAGGTTGATAACGAACTGTAGCCACTTGAGATATTACATCCTCGACCTGCGTACATTCCAAGGGCTCCGCGGTTGCACGAATAGAGACAACCCCGCTCTGATAAGCATCCTATGAGCAATCCTATGCTCTGATACCACGCTGATAGGACCCATCCCAATCCCCCCCGGGATTATTGCGGGATGACCCTGCTCCCGTTTGACACGAAGTGTCAGACAAGGGATATTTCCAACCTTTGCCTTCTCGGGCTATCAAAGTACGCTAGGATCCGGAGGAGGTATGTGATGTCTTGGTCTCTGCTACAGTCCACATCCGATGTCAACCTGAAGGGCAGTCAAAACATTAAAAGCTGTGAGTGGACAAAACAAGAGTTTATAAAAACAGTTTATAAGGAAGACATTTGTGCCCTTCACTAAAAAGCATGCATGCATTCAAAAACCATTTAACCAAATGGACCACATGCGGAAATTAAGCCCAAATCAGAAATAAACCAAGGTCGGAAGGACCACAATGAAATTGACCAAACGGGCCACCGCCCAAATTCATAAGAAACCAATAAGGGACTCCGCCCATAACCATAAACATACACGAGCCACTGCTCAATCCTGTGCACACTTGTGCTCACCACATATCAAATCCATATATCATATATACATATAAGTCACACAACCAATCCTGTCACGGTATCCAAAGCTACGCGCGTGCTACCCGGGTCTCAATCCGAGTCTTCTCAAAGTCAAGGTCAATGTCCGCAGACCACTGATCCTACTCGAGGTAATAGTAACCATAGCCTTCCTGAGAGTAAGGAACCCAACTGGGGGGTGAATCCACTCAGTCGGTGCTCAGTGACTACTCCGGGGTCCACCCAGGCCAACGACCCTGCCCGGAGAAGATAATAGAAGTAAAGGCAGGTATATGAATACATATATATACATAACATAAACATTCATGCCCGGTTCCTTTAAACCTTCATGATCCATAACTTCCATAACCAAGGTAATATGCCGGTTCCCATAAACCGTCATGCACCGTAATAACATAACCAGGGTAACATGTCGGTTCCCATAAACCGTCTTGTACCATAATAACCAACAAAGGTTCATGCCGGTTCCCATAAACCGTCATGAACCACGATACCATAACAAGGGTTCATGCCGGACCCCAAAAACCGTCATGAACCGAGAAATCCATTTAAGGTTCCCTGACCTGAAATCAAAATCGTAAAGTACCTGGGTCTCGTGCCCGAACATAGGACATCACCTGGGCACCGTGCCCGATATCTAGGGTCATATGCCCGAGAAAAAACCAAATGGGTCTCATTCCTGAGTTTATCCTTTTGAAATCCAAATCCAATTCATTAAAACCAATAAGGAAATACAGACCCGTATAAGCACCGTATAAGGTCGAACCCTCGGAATACGTGCTTATACGTAACCACATACAAATGCACCCATGGAATTACCAAACATGTATTAAAACATATAATAAACATTTATGCATGCAACAATTTAGAAAACAAGGTCCACTCACAGACCGTCCAAGCTGCCGCATCGATTTGCATGCCATACGGCTCCCCGAGCTGATCACCATCACCGGGACTCTCAAACCTGTCCAAATTTTAATATAAGGTTACTAATAGCCTCATTAACCTCTCATTGAAGTCCCATAATTTTCCCGATTTTCTAACTATTTTTAAAACCGAACCTAAACCTTCGGACAGCCCAAACTATATCGAAACGGTGTCCGATCGACTCGAAACAAGTCCCAAAATGTTCGTTACATCGAATAGATGAAATTACATGTTGGAACCTTCACCAAAATATCCCCCACGTGCCCGCACGTGCCGCCTGAAGTGGCTGCGCGTGGGCTTCACGCGCCTGCTACAGTACCCGTCTTCAACCTCGCGCAGCCGGTCTGAACCGGCCGGTCCGGTCTTTTTCTGCAACTGGACCGGCGTGACAGGTTCAGGCCCCTACAACCCTCATTTCTCGTCCGTTTGCCTCCATTTCAATTCCTAAATTCCTATTTCTTCATTTCCTATCTAACCCAATCTTTAAAACGAACTAAAATCATCAAAATCTCATGGTTTAATTTTGAACCACACGGTTCATTTTTCCCGATCAGCCTACACGGCTACTCAGCCCAAACCGCCACCCAAAACCTTCTTATTACCTTCCTAAAAACCTAAAAACCAATTCCTAATCACTCAAAACGGCCCATAATGCAAGAAATTGAAAATAGGAAAATTTGGGCCAAAACCGATACCTTCACGGTTCCATGGCCGCCGTGCACGGCGGCCTGCGATCCTTCCTCCACCAACCTCATTTCAACCTCCTCTCCTTGCTTCCTTCATGGTTCATGATGATCAAAGAAGGTTGATGGGTGTTTGTGAGGGATGGTTTGCAAGGGTTATGGGTTTTTGGGTTGGTTTGGATGAATGGAAATAAAGGAATGATCGATGTATGTATGTGGGAAGGTGGGCAATGGATGGGTGACACTTGTCACTCATCCATTGGCCTGCCAAAATATCTGGGCCCACACTAAAGACAAAACTCAATTCGTCTCGTAAAACATGTCGCCGTGAATAGTATTCTGGAACTTCCGTGAACCGTAACTTCGCCGTCGAACGTCCGAATTCGACGTGCCGCCTGTCTACGGATTCGTATCGTCCTCATCTACGTAATGGTCCTTGGCCCTCGGCCATCGGACATCCCGGCCAAAAAGTCAACTATTTGCCCTATTTAACTAAAATTACCAAAATGCCCCTAAACTTCCGAACGTCATAACTTCCTCCTCGAACGTCGGAATTAAACCTGCCACCTGAACTCGTGACGTCACGAACTACGTCATGGTCTTTGGTCAAAATCTGTTTGACCTTCAGAATGAAAAGTCAACGTTTTGCCACGACCAAGGGCTAAACGGTCATTTCGCATCGTTCATCCGATTTCGCCCAACTAATCACGGATTAACCTCACTAATCGTGATTAGTCACTAATCTAATCTAGGAATTTGGGACAGGTCGTTACAACAAAACTGTTTTTTTTTTAATGTTTTAAATTTTTATTTTTTGGACCGACTCAAAATCAATGGAAAATACAAGTGTTCCCCCCACACTGAAATATAACATTGTCCTCAATGTTTGAAAATTAAAGCATAAACACTGAAGCATTTAAGGAAGAAGAAACATGCAACCATAAGCAGTAAAATAAAATAAAATAAAACAACATAAAACAACAAAAACAAAATTAATGAAAAAGAAGGAGAGGATAAAAGAAAGCAAATTTGATTGTCAGTGTGCCAAAACTTTCATCATCCTCTTCACATGGGTTGCCTCCCAAGAAGCGCTTACTTTAACGTCATTCAGCTAGACAAACATGTCCAATCAATCCACAGAAGGAGTGGCGACATGGAGTGAGATGTCCTCCACGTCATGCTCAACAAAAGACTCATAATAGGGCTTCAATCGATGCTAATTCATTTTAAACTCCTTACCAGTCCTCATGCTTTGAACCTGCAAGGCACCATGGGGAAATACATGAGTAACAATAAATGGACCGACCCAAAAGTCTTTTCACGGATCATATGATCATGAAATTTTTTTGTTATCTCCTTGTAAATTCGGGCACTCTCATATGCTTCATTCCGAATATCCTCCAGCTCATTCAACTGCAATTTCCTATGCAAGCCGGCGCTATCGATGTTCATATTGAATGTCTTAATTGCCCAATGTGCTCTATGTTCGAGTTCCACAGGTAAATGGCATGGCTTCCCATATACAATCTGAAATGGAGACATCCCTATAGATGTCTTATAAGTAGTGTGATATGCCCACAAAGCATCATCTAGACGCAAACTCCAATCCTTTCGGCTCGAGCTAATAGTCTTCTCAAGAATCCCTTTGATCTCCCGGTTAGAAACCTCTGCTTGTCCACTTGTCTGAGGATGATAAGGTGTGGAAACCTTATGTGTGAAATTATACTTCTTAAACAGAGCCTCGATTGTATGATTACAAAAATGGGATCCTTCATCACTTATAATTCCTCGCGGCATTCCAAACCTTGAAAAAATGTTAGAACGAATGAACTCTGCAACAACTTTGAAATCATTAGTCCGGGTGGCTTTTACTTCCATCCACTTCGATACATAATCCACAACAAGCAAAATATGAATGAAACCATGAGAAGAAGTAAATGGTCCCATAAAATCAATGCCTCATACGTCAAAAATTTCAACCATGAAGATAGGGTGGTGTGGCATTTGATCTCTAGGGCCCAGATTACCTGTTCATTGGCACCGATCACAAGTCATGCAAAACATTCTAGCATCCTTAAATAGAGTAGGCCAATAAAATCCACACTCAAGCACCTTGAGAGCCGTCCTCTGAGTCCCAAAGTGTCCTCCACAAGCATAAGAATGGCAAAATTTTAGTATAGATTGAAATTCATAGTCAGGCACACACCTTCTAATCAACTGGTCAGCACAATGCTTCCAGAGGTAAGGGTAATCCCAAACAAACTATCGGGCCACCTTCCTAAGCTTATCCTTTTGAGCACAGGACAAAGTATATGGAATCTTGTTAGAAACAAGATAATTCACAATGTAAGCATACCATGGTTCATTCACCTCAACTAAAAGTAGTTGTTCATCCGGGAAGCTATCATGAATAGGCAGAGACTCTTCATCACACACCAAACAGCTTAAGTGATCTGCCACCACATTCTCGCTACCTTTCTTGTCCTTAATCTCCACATCAAACTCTTGAATTAGAAGCATCCAACAAATAAGTCTTGGTTTCGCCTCTTTCTTCGTGAGCAAATACTTCAAAGCTGCATGATTAGAAAAGATGATAACTTTAGTACCAAGCAAGTAAGAGTGAAATTTCTCTAAAGAAAATACAACAGCTAAAAGTTATTTTTCTGTTGTGGAATAATTCAATTGAGAATCACTAAGTGTTCAAGAAGCATAATAGATAACATGGGGACGTTTGTCCCTCCTCTGGCCAAGAACAGCTTCAATGGCATAGTCTGATGCATCACACATGAGCTCAAATGGTAGACTCCAATCTGGGGGTACAATAACAGGTGTCGTTGTCAACAACTCTTTCAATTTATTAAAGGATTTCTTGCATTCTAAATCAAAAACAAAAGGCACATGTTTCTGAAGTAGTCGACACATGGGTCTGGAGATGGTGGAAAAGTCATTGATGAAGCACCGATAAACCCCTGGATGTCCAAGAAAAAAATGAACCTCTCTCACAGAAGTAGGAGAGGGTAAGTAACGCACAAGATCTATTTAAGCTTTGTCTACTTCAATTCCCCTAGTTGACACTACATGCCCCAAAACAATACCTTGAGTAACCATAAAATGACATTTTTCCCAATTCAACAGCAGGTTACTATTAATGCATCGCTTCAAAATCAAAGTAAGATTATCCAGAAAATGGTCAAAAGAATCACCAAATACACTAAAATCATCTATAAAAATTTCAATGATTTTCTCTACAAAGTCCAAAAATATACTTACCATGTATCTCTGAAAAGTAGCTAGGGCATTACATAATCCAAATGGCATCCGTCTATATACAAAAGTGCCAAAGAGACAAGTGAAGTTCGTCTTCTCTTGATCCTCTGGAGCTATGAGAACTTGATTATATCCTGAATAACCATCAAGAAAACAATAAAAATCATAACTGGCTAACCTTTCAAGCATCCGATCGATGAATGGAAGTGGAAAGTGATCCTTCCGAGTGGTAGCATTCAACTTCCTGTAATCAATACAAACCCTCCGACCAGTTTGTACTCGCATGGGCACCAACTCATTCTCTTCATTTTTTACCACTGTTATTGTAACAACCCGTCCCGAGAGCCGGGATTAAGATAGTGATTAAGGTGGGATTAGTGAGGTTCATTGGTGGTTAGGTGGTCCCGATAGGTCCGTAAGCTTAGAATGACGATTTTGCCCCTGGTTCGGGCAAAAATGTTGATGTTCGTTCGGGTGATCAAGTGGGTATTAACCAGTGACCAGGACGTAGTTTGGGACGTCACGAATCCGTAGGCAGGTGGCACGCCCGAGTCCGACATCCGAGGAGGAAGTTATGATGTTCGGAAGGTTGAGGGCATAACCGTAATTTGGTTAAAAGAAGGGGAAACGTTGACTTTTTGGACGATCGAGTTTTGGTACGTTGACCGAGGATGGTTACGTAGATCTCGTCGTCCTGAGTTCGATGACAGGCGGCACGTATTCATCGGACTTACGATGTGGGAGTTACGGGTCTAGGAAGTTAGTGGCAAAAGTGTAAAATTGGGTTAAAAGAAGGGGCAGTTTGGTCTTTTGGTTGTCTGGAAAGTGTGCAGCAGAGAGGGCAGATGGACGGCTGGGATTGAGCCATGTGGGAGAGGATGGAGTGGATGGTGACATATGGCAGGTGTGTAGTGGCTTCTGGGGGGTTCTTGTGTGTGTGCACGGCCCAAATAATTGGGGTGCACCCGTGCAAGTGGTGTGTGTTCGTGTTCCTCAACTAGAGTGAAACAGAGGGAGATCGTGAGGGGAATTGAGAGAATTGATCGATGATGGTGTGTGTGCTAGTGAGTTGTAAGTGTGTGCGATTGATCAGAGCATGAGAGGAAGACAGTGAGAGGGTTAGACGAGGTGATGGTGGTGTGTGGGTGAGTGAGAGTCGCGGGGAAATACCAGAGAAAACAGAGAAGACTGAAGACTTGTGGTGGTGTTGTGGCCGTGTGCGGGTGCGATTGACCTCGAGAGGAGGCTGAGGCGACGCGGTGGACTCCAGGGAACACGGCGGCGAGCACGACGGTGGGCGGTTGCAGGTAAATTCTAATCTCCGTATCTGTGCCCTATTTTTCCGTTGAGTTTTGACTTGTGATTCGTGAGTCTAGAGGTCGAATCGAAGTTCATAGGGAGGTCTAGGGGACTCAGTGGAGGTCTGGGCTTCTATTGGTTGTGCTGCCGTGACGGGTGGTGCACGGTGGGGGTTAACACGACGGCGGGTACTCTGGTGCTCTGTTTTGCCGTCGATGTTCGAACCTAAAGTCGTGAAGTTTGGGAGTGAATCGACGGTTAGGGTGAGTTGGTTTAGGCTTAGAAGGGTCCTAGGAACTGTCTGGTGTTGCCACCGTGACGGGAGGTAACCGGGGTGGCTAGGAAGGAAAACAGAGCAGGGATCGGATTTTGTTTCGAGCTTCGGTCGACGGTTTAGGGGCCGTGTCGAGGTCTAAAGAGGATAGGGATGGACAGAGTAGGTCTGGACGATGAAGATGGGGAAGAAAGGGAAGGAAATGGAGATGGGACGGCAGAGAACCGTTCTCGCCGGTTCGATTTACAGACACTGTGTCGAACCGGGTCTGCTCAAGGTAGCTGATGCCCTGTAGCTGGCGCGTGAGGCCACGCGCAGCCACTTTGGGCGGCGCGTGAGGGCGCGTACGGCGGCGGTTGGAGAAACGGTGAACTAGGTTTTTGGTCCAGGAGTTGTGTTGAGTCCATTGGAAGTGGTTTCGGGTTAATCGGACGTCGTTTGAGTTTAGTTTCGCGAGGGGGAAGGTTTAGGGTTCCGGTTTAGTACGTTCAGGACCCGGGGATTTTTGAGGGAATTTAGGTGGTTACTCGTAGACGTGTTAGTGACGTAATTTGGTGGTTGTTAACAGGACCTGGATTTCCCGAGGAAGCCGAGGAACGCGCAGGACGTTCGGGACGCGATTGAGGGCTCGGTACTGTGAGTGGACCCCTTCTCTATAACTGAGCATGCGTAACTGCTTTTAATTATTTGTGTTATGGTTTTATATGTGATTTCATGGTCATTTGAATATGCTATAACTGTTTTACTTAGTTGCACGTTTTTCGAGAAATAACGTATTTGACTCGTTTTACGAGAAAGTCTTGATTTCTGATTATGATGCCAAGGTTTGGAATTTCAAACAATAAATGGTTTTCAATGATTATAAAGGGAGTTTGGAACATGATTTCGATGATCAAGGTTTTTGGTTTTAGAATCGAATTTCGGAAAGCAGAATTTGGTTTTAAAGTTGAAAAGTGAATTTCCGGATTTGGGTTCGGAATGACGGTTCTGGATGCCGAAAGAGCATCGGACCAGTGATTTCGGATTCGAGTTTGGGATATGGAAATGGACAATGGTTTTACAAATGGTTTTGGATTGGATTTGCTGGATCTGGTTATTGGGTTTAAAGACCCGGATATTTATTGACGGGGGACGGGCCCGGATTGAGTTTAAAGACTCGGGAGTTTAAAGACTCGAATATATTGATATTTCCCCCGTAGGCCTGTTGAGTTTAAAGACTCGGGAGTTTAAAGACTCGGATATTATTGAGGCCTGTTGAGTTTAAAGACTCGGGAGTTTAAAGACTCGGATAGGTCCAGCAGGTTTGATCGGAAAAATAATGATTGGATGTTCATGGTTTCTGGTACGGTTTTATGATTCATATGCTATGATTTCTATAACTGTTTTATAGTGTTTCTGTTTCTTATGATGTTTTATGATGATCGATTTCTAACTGTTTTAATAACTGGGTTGTGCATGTGGTTTTCAAAACGGAGGGTAAAACTCGGTTTTCTGATAAAATGGTTTTAGAACTTTTATTTTATTTACGGTCCACTCACACCTTTTATTTTTAACTGCCCTCCAGGTTGTGGAGATAGCGCGGGGTCTTGACGTCGAGGCAGTGTCTGAGGCATAGAAGTGACGAGCAGGGTCCCAGAGTGCTTAAGTTTTCCTCCGCGTGCGTGTATTTATTATTGGTTTTGATTTCTTTGTAGTTCGCACTATGCTCTGTAAAGTATGATTTCGGTGTCGTATTTAAATTCTTCTGCGTCTGACAGTGCTATTTTGGTGATTTCCATGATTTTACTTTGGGTTTGGCGTCCGGGTGTCAGACGGGAGCAGGATTTACCTCGGGTTTCGGGGTGAAACCGGGGTGGGTCCTGACAGTTATTCCAGACTTCTTTGGCACTACTTGAATCGGTGAAACCCATTTACTGTCTGAAATAGGGTAGATGACACCACAGTCCAGGTGTTTGATTATGTCCTTCTTAACAACTTCCATCATATGAGGATTAAGATGGCGTTGAGCTTCTCTAGTAGGTTTTGTCCCCTCTTCCAGAAGTATCTTATGCATACAAGTGGTAGGGCTAATACCCTTGATGTCGGCCAAGGTTCATCCTATGGCTGTCTTGAATTGCTTTAGTACACGAATAAGCTTCTCATTTTCTAATGCTGAGAGTGATGATGAGATTATGACCGGCAATGTCACATTGTCTCCTAAATATGCATACTTCAAGTGATCCGGCAGTGGTTTAAGTTCAAGTATGCATGCCTGAATGACATAAGGTAAAAACTTGGCATTAGATAAAGGAAGAGAAATTAGAGAGGCTAGCTTACCATCAAACCATGGCAAGGACTCCAAAGCTGCCATGGTTTCAAAAATGTCCTCATTAATGCTATCAGCCAAAACTTCCCTCGCATCACGAGGAGGCCCAGTGTTTGCAAAGCCTATGCCATTTGTGATGGTTGTTTCAAGTACATCATCATTTAAGATGTCTAATAATTTATGCGCTAAGGTATCAATCACATCAATAGAAAAACAAGAATGATCATCAACTGGATACCTCATAGCTTCAAAGATATTGAAGCCGATCACATCACCATCAAACTCCATAGTCAACGCACCCCCAAAAACATCGATCTTTATCCTAGCAGCCTTCATAAAGGATGGCCCAGAAAAAGAGGCAACGGTGATGAAGATGATGACTCTTCCATCTCAAGCACATAGAAATCTGCTGGAAAGATTAAATGGTTTACTTGCACCAAAACATCTTCCAACAAACCTCTAGGATATGCATTAGAACGGTCAGCCAATTGAATAATAACACCATCAGTTTTGAGCTCACCGAGGTTCATAGAGAGATACACAGAATATGGCATGACATTAATGGAAGCACCTAGGTCTAACATAGCACGTTCAAATTTGGTACTACCAATAACACATGGGATAGTGAAACTACCTGGATCCTTACACTTAGGAGGCAGTTTCCTCTGAAGAACTGCAAAAACATTCTCATTGAGCCTTACTACCTCTCCATCTTGAATCCGTCTTCGTGTGGTACAAAGTTCCTTCACAAATTTAGCATATCTTGGAACTTGTTGAATAGCAACAAGGAGTGGTATGTTGACATGGACTTTCCTGAACGTTTCCAAGATTGCCTTCTTTTGTTCCTCTTTTTTAGATTGTTCAAACCTGCTTGGAAAAGTTAACCGAGAAGATGGATTAATGGAGATCAAATTTGAAATCACTTGTTTACCTGAAAGTGTGGAATTTTCTTTATTGGAGGAAGGGTTTCGCAAAGTGTGTTTTGACTGCTTTTGCTCAATTGGTCCTGTGGCTGGGTCTTTCTCACGCTTATTTATGATTTCAGCCTCCACATTTCTGATATTGTTAGGGGCTATTGGCTCATTATCAATTTGCCTACCATTCTTTAGTGTGATGGCCTTTGCTGTCTCAAATTCCCCTTTCAGATTTGGAATGGTGGAACTAGGGAGTTTGCCTTGTTCTCAGATTTGTCCCATAAATTCAGCTATTTGCCCCATCTATAGCTTCAAATTTGATATGTCCTTTGCTTGATTTTGTTGGCCCTGAACCAAAGAAGCATGGGAAGCAGTTAGTGTTTTCAAAATTTCATCATAGTTATGAGACATACATGAACCCTACTGAGGTGGTACTTGCGGTCTCTGAAAGAAATCAGGTGGTTGACGGTTAAAAGCTTGTTGCTGAGGTTGTTCTGGATCTCTCCATCTGAAGTTGGGATGATTTTTCCAACCCTCATTATAAGTGTTAGAAAAAAGATCATTTCTAGGTCGATTTTGGCTTTGAAATCCAATGGTATTGGTACTTTCCCATCCACCATTCTCGATATGCTGAGGACATTGATCAGTAGCATGTCCTTGCATAACACACACACCACAGGCTTGTGCAACTCCTTGCACTTTCTCCTTCTCCAAGACCTGAGACATAAGAGCATTAAGTTTAGCAATCTTGGTGTGAAGGTTCTCCAACACCCTCATATTGTTAAGCATTCAATGCTCGATTTGCAATAAGGGTTTTGGCATCTGCTATGGTTTTGTCAACTAAAGCTCCTCCAGCTGCTGCATCCAACATTTGACGCTCAAGAGGGAGCAGCCCTTCATAAAAGTACTGAATCAAGAGCTCCTCCTTTATTTGATGCTGAGGACATGATGCAATGAGAGTCTTGAAATGCTCATAGTAGGCTGGATATGATTCTCCTGGACCTTGCTGAATACCACTGATCTTCTTCCTCAACAAGATGATTCTGGATGTGGGGAAGAATTTCTCCAAGAAGGCTTTCTTCATTGTGTCCCAGGAGTTGACTGTTCCAGAAGGTAAGTCATATAACCAATCCTTAGCCTTGTCTTCCAGTGAGAATGAAAAGGCCTTCAGCTTCAAAATACTCTCATCCACATTGGTTGGTGTCATACTGGAACAAACAATCTCAAATTCCTTGAGATGCTTATTCGGATCCTCTATAGAGAGAGCATGAAACTTCGGACTATGGTGAAGCAAACTGGACTTCAGCTCGAACTCATCTGTCTTTCCTTGAGCTGCTCTCGGATATTGAATATATAGAGGCACAAGATTGTCTAAGGCAGAGGCCAAAAGCTCCTTAATGGACCTGTTGTCTGCTGCTATGTCTAACTCTTCACGATCAGATTCCGAACTAGACCTTTCAAATTCTGTAATTTCTCTCCTGCGTCTATGAAAAGTTCACTCAGGTTCCGGATCGTATGCTACAAAATCCTTGCCAAATGCCCTAGTGCGCATAAACTAGCACCTGAAACCAAAAACAAATTTTAGGAACCAAAAATAAAAACAATAGAATAACAGAAAGAATAAAAAGAACGAAAAAAATAAAATAAACAAAACAAGTTAATCAGCAATTTACTAATCCCTGGTGACACGGCGCCAAAAATTGATGTGCTAATTGTTAACACACAATTTAATACCCTGCAAAAGTTGTAGTATATAGTATAGGATAAGCAATGATCGTTCTACACTAAGGATTAGAGGGCTTGCTAACTAACATGAAAGAAAAAGAAATAAAAACAAAAAAAGAGAATAATTAAATTGGGGGAGTTGTGAGACTTGGATTTAATCTAACAAAACTAAGGCAAGTGTAATAAAAATCAAGGTAAGATTTAAATGTGAGAAACTAGCTAAAAGTTCAGTCTCCACACACCAAACATATGCACATTAATTAATTTCCAGATATTTCTTTCCAAACTAGTGAATGACAAAGTCTAGAATCAATTGTGAAAAACACTAATTAATCCTATTATTTTCCCAATTTTTGTTGAACTAAACATCGCGTCGCTTTCAACCCATTCTCTTCATTTCATTTAATCATGAACTGCAAGTTAAATAAACAAGTAGAGATCATTAAATTTTATGGAAAATTTAGACATTATCTACGCAAACATAAGTACGAACTGCATCTTAGTTGAACCTATGTTTTTCTTAATATACCAACGTCCATCGATAGTTGCTACTTATGAATATAAGATCATTACTATTAGGTGAAACTCTCTTATATTCTATCATCAAATCCTAGCATGCTTATTGACCTACAAACAAAAAAGAATAAGTTATCTATAAAAAAGATAAGAAAAACACATTCACCAATGAGTAAAGAAATACTGAATAAAAGTAATTTATTAAACACATGTTTGAGGCTTTGAAATCACCTCTAGCTATAAAGAAAGTTTGTTAGACATATTTACTATGTTTGAAACGTAATACATAATCAAATATGAGAGTGAAAATAAGTGTAAGAAAAGAAAAGATAAAGCTAGAGAGAGAACAACAAATGCCACAGTCAATCTTGGAATGGTGGAAAATTTGTTTCTTATCAAACGACAAAAGCTGCCCTTGAAAAAGATGGAAACTTGCTGCCCAAAAGCTCTCCCCTTATCATTTCCGAATCCTGTTAGACTTTTTGCTATTGCTCTCTGTGTGTTTGGACAACATTTGCTACTGTCTTTTATAGAGGAAAATGAGAGAACAGTTTCCTTTTTGCCCTTCATTGTTGGAGACGTTTCAGCTAATTATTAAGGAGCTTTATGACTCTTCATTGTTACCGTTACCAAGTAAATGTGAGGTTTGAATGCTCCAAATTATGGAGAGAAAACGCTTTTTACTGACTGAGTTATTGTCATAATGAGGGAGTGCAAACATTTGTTTCTCTTGTGTGCATGTTCATTTCTTGAAATAAACGGAATACTGAATTCTCGCGCAGGCTGACATTGTTGTACTAAAACGCCCATAACTCCTTCTAGAAAATTCCAATTCACGAACCGTAAAATTCCCTAAAAACTAGACTTCCTTATTTTTCCAATGATGTATGGGTCGTTAGCTAGTAAGTCCCGAGAATGTGCAGTTTATTCCGAGAAGTTGACACATATGCTGCAGTCTTTTTTAAAGTTTCTTCTTTAAACTTCCAAAACAGTAATTCATTAACTCCTTGTGTAAAAAGCTTCCAAAAATCCTACAAAACATAAAAACATGCTAAGTACTATTAAATCATAGGAAAACATGCTAAAAAAAGTATAAGAAAATAAGATAAAATGTCACATAAATATGCTCCTATCAGGACTTATGTTTATACCATTTCGATCGACCACCGGAGGGCCACCCATAACCACCCGCTAATAACTCTTGCGAGTCATTTCGATGCCTGCCAACCGGAACCAGTCTTATGTCAACCGAACGTGTGCCAGCTGACTCAGCCCGTCGTACCAGCTAACTGGGGATTGCCAACTAAGACACCCAGTTGGCCTCTCTCAAGGATTGCAAACCAATGTCCCCAAGCGTCACGGTCAACACTAACAAATAAGTACCTACCCCGACGGTAAAAATACAATTTTACCCTCCAGTAAATCGTTGTCATCCATCCAACATCTTGAGACACATGACAACATCTAAGGGATCGCTTGGGCCTTACTTCACTAGGGTTCCAGCCCATTTAGAACCACTATAAATACAGGCACTCTACCCCATAAAGGTACATTCACTATTTACCATTCACTAAACCTTATGATGGCTACATTATGTCAGATCTCCATCTGTTTTATTAACTTAAGCATCAGAGTCTATTATGCCGGCACCCTATCAATGTCAAGTACTCTTCTTACCCTCTCGCAGGTCCCTATGACGAACAGAAAAAGGTTCCCAACATCCATCAAGGTTACCCCTCATTAGATCCTATTTTTGGATCAAACAGATTATATTATTTAGTTATAAATGTGAATTAATAATATTAGGTGATGATGTGACAATTACACTCATACTTTTTTCGTTTTGAGGCATACAGGGAGTTATATTGCGTAGTTAATGGGTTTGAATGTCTAGAAGCTTTACTTTTAAAGCTCGGATATGTTTTTTATTTTTATTTTTTTGGTTTTTGGTATTTTGCCTACTTTCTTATACATTTTTACTTCCATTTAGTTCGCCAAATCTCTCATTCTCCTTTCTTGATCATTTTTTCATATCACAAAGATGAAATGTTTAAAAATCATAAAAAAAAAAATGATGGTTTTTAAACATTTTTAAGTCGCCCCTGATTGGTTATCAAATCTGCTGTTAAATAATGATTTTATTGTGACTAACATATATACCCACTCCTTCAGATTTCATTTTATTAGTCATTACTTGCACGGAATAATTAGCTATCGTTGCTTCGATCGATTTACCCGGGGGGTTGTTCGACCAAGAACACTCCGATGCTTAAGTTAGCTTTGAGAGAGGAAAAGGATATACTTCGAAACGAAGAATCAACGTACCTTGGAAATGAAATGTGCCTTGCTATTTATAGGAAAATCTTGGGAGCCTTGGAGCGTTCTGATTGGTCGGTTGAATATTTAATTAATAAAAAATATATTATTAATTAAATATACTATTTAATAATTGTAATGATGGTTCATCATGATAGTAATGACAATTATTGTATTTTAATATCAATATTAATTATCCATTATTAAGAATAACGACAATTAATTCTCGGGGATAATATTGATATTACGGAGATTTTAACCCGATCAAATAACGTATTTAACTGGTAAATAGATTATTTAATATGCGGGTGTTTTCAAATGATCAGCGTTATTGCCAGGGGCAATTTAGTCATTTTTGGGAATTACGGGCCACGTGGCAGCTCCATAATTTTCGGATGATTTTGGGTTCCACAGATGTAAACATTTATTTTTTCAAAGAATATTGAGTGGACCGAAAAGGTGTCTTTAATTAAATCTTCATCTTCCGTGCTTCCTAATTACTAATATTTGGTACATACAAAAAACTCATGAGTTTTAAACACGAGTATCCACATAATAGCAGGGGGATCAAACCTCGCCAAAAAATAAAAGTAAAAGAAGATATATTAAAAAATAATAATAATAAGAAAAAACTATGT
Organism: Prinsepia uniflora; assembly: GCA_032719365.1. Classification (NCBI taxonomy): domain Eukaryota; kingdom Viridiplantae; phylum Streptophyta; class Magnoliopsida; order Rosales; family Rosaceae; genus Prinsepia; species Prinsepia uniflora. The sequence continues at coordinate 54,880,054 of CM064875.1, read as the reverse complement.
ATAGTCGGGATCGTAACAAGGTCGAAAAATAAAAATAAAAGGCAATGGAAAATATATGTAAAATTAGTAAAAATAAAAGACTGGAAAGGAAAACACATATAAAATTAACAAAAAATAAATAAGAGTGAAAAATACATAAGAAACCGAAGCAGAAGAATAAAAATAGAAGGGCAATGGAAACCCGAGGCCGAAAATAAAAATAAAAGGGCAATGGAAAATTCAATTAAAGATTAATATAAATAAAAAAGATAGTGGACATGTAAAGTAATGTAAATAGAAAAAAAAAATATATATATATATATACATAGAAAGCAGAGGAAAAAACATGCGAAATTATCAAAAGAAAAAAAATTGCGCCGTTGCCGGGGATCGAACCCAGGTCACCCGGGTGACAGGCGGGAATACTTACCACTATACTACAACGACCTAGTTATTATTGATTACTTGATTTATTTATTAAACAGTGACATTTACGTACATAAAAGCCAAATTACGTAATATACCCATGTAGGGTGCAAAAGGCAAGCACATTACGTCTCCAATGTAGCTACGCTCTTTTGTTTTAGTTGAATTTTGAAACCAAATATTATCAGATATCAGCAAGTGAATAAAGGAAATAACCCCAAAGCACAAATCTAAGAGCAGATAAAAGTGGTTAATTTGATTCCAATACCAAGCGACAAGTAAAAAGAAAAACAGACCAAACCATAAAAGTCTACAAAGCTAGTACAATTTTCAACCTATACCACAGATAGTGCAAAACCAAAAAATTTCTCCAAGAATAGAGGTTAGCATCAACAATTCTGAATAACTTTTATATGAAGTAAATCATCTACACTACCACACTACTAGAAGATCAAATAAATACCCCAACTTACAACCACTACCCATCATGCTTTGATTTTGCAAAATCATCATTTTTCAAGACCCCAACAAGGTTACATCTCCTACATCTCCTTTACGTGCTCTATCCATCGTGGTAGAGTATAAACTTCCATGCCTGGAATCAATGGAAATTGCATCGTTGCAATAAGAGATGACTATAATCAATGTATTTCTCCCACAAGGGCTTGTACTTTTCCATCCCAATCTTCAACCATGGTTTTGAATTACCATTGTAGTGTAGCACAGCGCCTTTCTCTATCAAATGAGGATCAACGGTTGTGTACCCCAAACCCAGAATGTGCCATGAGGGATCCAGAGGCTCTGTCAACCCATAGAATGTCAACAATCCAGGTGGCAATGTGCCAAGTTTCCATAATGTCCGGTCTACATTTCTTTCCTGCCAGTAGTGGTAGATGCCAGTGACATTCCTTTTCCTCCACTGAACCAAATCAAAAACATTCATTCCAAACGCCCATCCACACGCATCAGGATCAAAATGTGATCTTATGAGAGGGTGCGAGTAGTTCAGATACTTATGGTATCTGTGAAATGTCTCCATGCATGTCTCCACTGCTCCATTCACATTTCCGTTCAAATCAATTGAAAAAAGTTCAGATATATCCCTCTGAACCACAACATCATCATCCAGAAATACCACCTTCTTCAAAGCAGGAAAAACTTCTGGGATATAAAACCTTAGATGATTAAGCATAGAAAGATACTTTGGGTTCCGAAACTTGATTGGTGTCCGGCCATCATCATTATTTCCAGAAAAATAATAACTTTGAGTGTCGGAGTCTTGTAACTGCTTGAGCACCGGAACATAAGAAGCATTTAACCATGTAAAATCCTCAAATTTCTGAACCTCGACAGCTACTCCTCTGAACGAGTTCATCGTGAACCAGGCTTTCATTGCAGCATAGTTGATTTCATCAGTTACGAGATGGAAGACAACCTTATCTGGATTTTTGGAATTTATAGAAGTTGAATTGACCACAACCGATGTTGCTAGGATGTTGTCAGAGAAGACACAAAAATGATAGAGATTATTATCCTTTAGTTTCATGTCCATATGCTTTCTGTCCTTTACTTTTCTCTGTAGATTTGGACTTCTGAACCATTCACTAGTCAGCTGAATACCAAGGCAGTAGAGACTTTTTGGAACTTCTTCAGCAGCTATTTGTCCATACTTCGAGCTTTTCTCACTCACAGAACTCATCTGTTCTTCTAGAGTTTGTATTTTCACTTTCAGTCTCATGATCATGGTTGAACTATCATAATGGAGCTGCTGTGCTTGGTACAGTATAAATGCCATATCACGGATTGCAGTTTCTGATTCACTAATTGTCAAAGGACTTCGCCTCGTTGCAGCATTTGACAGAAGGATCTGTGAACTGCGAATCTGGGCACTTAATTCCCAAGCAAATTGAAGGTTGTTGCTTTGTTTGGCAATCACAACAAAAGCTTTTGCAAGAGAAATTTGGTCATTAAGCTGCCTGGCAACTGAGTTGGGACTCAGCATTTCTTCAGTAATGTTAAGGCCTTCCATCCTTCTATTGTTCCGGTATCTCTGCAGAAATTAACATGTACATGTTTTCTTAATATTTTAAAAGGAATTGGAGGAGCTATAGGGGAAACTGACATATCCATAAATTCATTCACAAGGCAACTAAATAAAACAAAGAATTAGTTTTTCTTCCAAAATCTTGACAGACGATATTGGTGGCAACGTATAACAGCATGTTGCCTCCCCCAACGAGATATTGCTCGGTTTGGGCCCGCCCCATGTGGGCCGCGCCAGCACGTGGTCCCCGCCCTCACAGTTTGCTCTTGGGATTCCCACTCCCAAATCGTGGCACATTGAATAGAGGCGTGCCCGCACATATAAGGAACATCCCCAGAGCCCAACCCCGACCGGAATTGATTGGGCGCTGGGCCAAAGGTGGGTGGATTGTAAGACCCATGCTTTGGAAGCATGGTGAGCAATCGTCTAACACAAACACTTAGAATTCCAAAAGTACCCTTGGTCCAAAAATAATATGAAATAATGTCAAACATGGGACCAGGCCCTTTCACGAATATCGAGGGTGATTTCGGGGAGGGTTCTATCACAGCAGCTTCCTAGGGACCACATGATACGTGTCATGATGCATCTCAAAATAGAAAGCTAAGATTCACCCAGAGTGTTTATTATTTGTACTTAAATTCTATACATTGAAAATGAACATGATGCTTTAAGCACTATTTTCTGTTAAAAGTAGATTATGAAGTCATATAAGTATCTGCATAAGTTAACTGTGATCATGCCACAGTGAATGAGTTGTATAAGAGCTTCTGTTCTGGACACATTACATTCACTCTTTATGGTGACAATCAAACAAATGTTCCTCAACTTTGTGATGTCAATTAAGTTTCTATACAATCAACTGTAGAAAATTTCACAAGGATCTAAAATATGAGTATACTAGTCGATACAACCCATATTATTCAATAAACATTGCATCTCCCAACAACATTGACTATTCATTACGCTATACTATATTTGAGGATGCATCATACAAACAAGTTTATTCAAATGGCACTGAAATCACTTACACAAACCAAAAATCCCCATAATAGTATTTCATGAATGTTGGTATTAGCTCCCTCCTCTACTTAAATCTATAGGACACACAATTGCACTATATATAATGAGCAACGATGGGTTCTTTTTTCCCAGTAGATAGCTGGTGTAACATAAAGGGGAGAGTCTGATCCTTAACCTTTCCAAACTTCGGAAAAATAAGATCACGAGAGATGACACCTAGATCAGACTAAATATCACTATCAATTCCTACCTCTATTAGTTAATAGCACCAACCGTCCCATTCACAAACTGAATTCTAAAGCTTACAACTTATTGTTGCCTTAACTCTAAAACTGAAAAATAAACGCACTCACCACCAAACCAACCAACTGTTCCAATCACAAGCCAATTCAGCCTGTTCTACCTCACCTTCCAAGTTACTCAAAAACCGAATACCCAATGCTCCAATTCCCCCATCCCCATCCCATTTTCTAAGCAGCCAAACACAAAGTTCAAACACCCAACTAAACAAAATGGTAAAAAAAAAAAAAAAATTAACAAAGGTATATACCGTGGGAATGACAGGTCTGGACTCAATCTGATTCCCTCTGCTCAAAGTGTACATGAATAGCAAAACCGCAACCCCGCACAGCACCCACCACAAGGCATTGGGGAACCGCCGCCTCAGAGGCCTCCGAAAGTCCGCGGCTCGCCGCCTCATTATCCTCTACCAGTGACAAATCTGAATGGCCAATCCCAATCCCTGTCGGTTCCCGAGAAAAGTTTAAGCCTTTCTGAGGAGACAGTTACAAATCTGAAAACCAGTTTGCTACCATGGTGGGGATCAAAATTTGAAGGATTGGATCTTCTCACATGTGCTTTCCTGCGGGTTGAGAGTTGCGATTTGAGAAGTGACTCGGGATTGAGAATTAGGGATTGACGGAGATTTAGCGAAGAGTGGAAGGGCAATGGAGGAAGAAGAAGGAGAAGAAAGGAGCAGGAAGGTTGCCTTCTTCTCAGTCTTCGTTCACAGACAGACAACAACAGTTGGGAGCTTAGTGTGAGATTTATGGAGTTGATGGCCTTTAGCCCCTCTCTCCTTATATTTTGTCTAAATTATGATCATCAAAGTCTTTAGTCTTGTTTATTATCTTATTTATTTATTCTGTTAATTTATTTATTTGTATTATGATTCAAATTCGACGGCTCTTAGAGTTTTAGATGAAAATAGCAACATTAAATATTTGTTTTGTAAATGGATTGGTGTATTTTTTATCTCACTCTTTAATATAGTTGAAATTCTCAAATTTCTAATTCAATCAATATAAAAGAACCTTCCTATACAAATTTGTTATATAAAGAAATTAATATTTTCTATTAAAAAAAAACTATTCAATCAATTAAATCTGTCATTTTCATTTGATCTCGCACCTTCCATTATCTCTTGGTCTCTAGTCTCTTTCGCCTTGGATTAGGGTCAAGACATTGTACACAGCATCTTCCAATGATTAATCAGTGAATGAAAAAACGTGACACAAATTGACTCAAAACTTCTCCCAACTTAAAAACTTGACGCATCTAAAAACACCAAATGAAGAAGCTCGATTGCACAATTTTCTTAATTGGGGTGTTCACAAATCCACTAATGTTATAAGACAGGTACATGGTTTACTTAAGATCTGTTTACAAAACCTGCCGACACAAACACAGTAGTGTGTGTGCAAATCAAGTTAGGATTTTAACCAACAGTAACTTAAAACACGAAAATAGCCAATTCAATTTAATTACTAATTGTACCGAAGAAAATTATCTGATCTTGTCCACATGAAGTTCAAAACTTATCTCTAGGCCAACAACAGAATACAACTGAATAATGGGGACCTAAAAGATGCAATATTTAGAAAGGTTTATGGTAGCCTCCGACGTGAAAAAGGGTATGGGCTAAAGCCGGGGTACTGAAGAATGGGAGTTTGACATACTTGCCAGCAAGGGCAGACCTTATACAGGCCAACAAGATGAAGATGTACCCCAACGCTACAATAGCCCAGTACTCTATGCCGAACGTGCCATTGAAGTGTATAAGCGGAAAGAAATTGCTCGAATACCAGACCACCTGCAACATTGTTTCTAAGAGCATCGCCATGATTACATGGTACCTAAAAAAGTGAGGCCATTCTCTCTTCTTCACCACTCCAAAATATGCCAAGGAGAAATATGCCATTGTGAACCAATGCGGCCATCTCTTAATTGCTCCTGGAACATAGTAAACCATGTCTCCGAATAACTCATAGTGTTCTGCGAAGGGTTGGATGTAAAACCCAGCATCCGACATCTGCAAAGATATTAAGTAGGGGAGGCATGCCAGAGTTCTCCACCACCATTCTGGCTTCTCTTTTATTTTCGGAAACGGTAAAGTGAGGGAATTATCCTTTTTGGCTTGTGCCTGTGTCAAAGATTTGCGTTGAGTAAGTAAGACAGATGCTTTGTGTGATTGACCACCTTGATTCCCCTCTAAAAATGAGGATGACGTAGCAGAAAGGTGCAAGCTTGGCAATCCTGAAAATGATGAGTTAAGGATTATAAGAACATAAACAATCTCAAAGATACTCCTATGAAAATATGCATTACATCTCAATCTGCATAGAGAAACAGGATTTAAAGTTCAAGTAAAAAATATTAAAAGAGCTCATCATAACACAAACAACCAGATGACTTTCAAATTAGCTTATAGGATCTACACCATTTTAACCTGAGACATGGCTTGATGGCCTTTTTATTTTTTTCTCCCTGTTTTAATGTTGGTTTTTGTAATAATAAAAGATGAAGCTTGAAAAGAAATTTGATATACCTTTCGGTGCCACGCAATGCAGATTATTTTTAGTCCTGGTGCTTAACAAGATAGGCGTTGCTTCCAAGTTAGAAATGAATGCAACTCTGTTGGGGTTGCTGTGTCTTTTTAGACTCACATCGTTGAACCTAGTGATACGACAATTAGACTGATTAGCATGGAGATAGGAGCTGAGAAACAATCATAAAAACAAAGCAGCTCTCTCCTTTCACTAATAGAATGCTGCTAATAATTTCCTTCACTCCATAAACTTTAAATTCTATTTTTTTAACCATCTGAAACACGTGAGATAGAAAACCTGTATCAATCAGTTTTGCAATAAGAAGGTGGATCTCCAGGAAAAAAAAAAGGGTGGATCTCTGAACAATCCAGCACAAACTGCCCTATTTCTATAAGAGTACTCAAGAATGATGTTACCAGTTAGAATCTGTCTTCCAAAACTGAGAAACGGGGGTTTAAAGAATGTCTCTAATTACATGACCATGCTGTCCTTTTCTTTCAGTAATTACAGGTTCAAGAAAACTGTTTTCAATTTTGTGTAGAACCATCAATGGCCTGCCAGCTGATGGTAAGGGAACAATTTTTTTCTGGTTTTTCTGCAAACTCTCTTTTCCTTACACCTAACTCAGGCTTTTGCCAACCCCTCTTTTTTTTTAACCCCATGATGAACCTTTCCAAAGTCCAAGAACAACTACAAAGCTTCAAAAGACAGTGGCTCAAATTATAAAGAGGAGATAGAAAAATTCGTATGAAGAGGTCCTCAACCTGTAGATTTGGAAGAAAAGGCAACTTTTCTTTCTTTTTTGACACAAAAAAAAATTTGAGTAAGAGAGAGTACTTCATACCAAAGGAGACTCAAAAAGATAATCATTGCTATAAAATATTGAAAATTATATATGCCTAGACGATGAAAGAAATTGATCTATCTACAAGGCAGGTGCTATATTTCCAACCCAATAGACACTCACTTCATAGTCATGCCAAACCCCAAAATAATCTTGATTGCATGAACTTTATGATAACCTTTTGGAAAGTAGCCATGGCTTCTCTAGCTATGGTCACATTTTGTGCCAGATTAGAAGGCTCAAGTGTAATCTTTATTCAAACAATGCTAGTTGAAATTGTAGCCACTACTCATGCTTCAAGAGTTTACTATTGATTGACATTGCAAGCAAATGATATCTTAATTGAATTAAGAAGTATCAAAAAGAATTCTCGATCTTGAAGAAGTTAATCCCTGCAAATGACAGGGGAAGAAGGCTTCGTAACATGAAAACCTCAGCGCGCTTAAAATTGCTCATGAGATATGCCAAATGTTACATAAGTTTAATTCAGACACACAACAAACCCCCACCAATTGTCTAGATATAAATACACCTAGAGAAGGGAAATCGATAATTACTAACACCTATTTTTTAACCTTGAGTTTGAGCTTACAAGAATTCTGCTTAAAATACCAACAAAAATTCAAATAATTTAAAACTTCAAACCACGTAATGGATCTCCGAAATTCGCAATTTTTCCTCATACATAATATCAAAATCTCTAAAATGTTGAAGAAATTTTCTCGTTCCTACGGACTGAAAATTCTAAAATCAGTTTGTTTACCCCAAACAAGCACCATATAAGTCAGAAACAACCCAATCACAGCTCAAGCGCTAAAGAGTCAATTTGTATGTCTCACACAAATTTATGACAGTAAAGAATGCAGAAACCTTCCCCATAAGGCCGTTCAAATACTATTAAGAACCCTAATGAATCAATCAACCCTCTTACCTGTTTCCGGGAATTAAGAAATCTAAGAGAAAAAAGGAGGCGATGTAACCCGAAACAAAATGGGTTCTTTCTCGTGCATGTACGTATCCATTTAAGAAAATATCTTGAGCACAACCAACGTTTTCGCAGCGATTTCGTTAACAAATAACACAATTTTTCTTTCTCCGTTTGATAATTTCATTGAATTTCTGAAAACAACAGTGGACATAATGATGAGGAGTAAATAAACGTACCGAGAGGCAGCTGGTGAGGCAAGATGGCTAAGGCGGCACCCCAAGGCGGTTGCCATGGCTTCTCGAGATGTGTTATCGGCGAAACTCGGCGCTGTCTGCTTTTCTTTTCATGCAAGTCTTATATAGGACCCCACACTGTATTATATATTAGTCCTCTGGGTCTTTTTGAGATTACTGAAAGTTTTAGGGTCTGAGCGGATTTTTCACTTTTGAATTGAATACAAGAAGGGAAGGGCGGCGAGAATTGAACTCCAATTGTATTATTTGCTCCATGTTGAATAAAATTTATTGGTTTTTTTTTTAATTTTATTTGGTGTAACTTTCTGGGATTGCAAACCTCTCCATTTAAACACATTTATTAGAATTTGGCTACTAGAGTAATCCCAGGAATATACTTGGTTGACATCGTTGATGTACAAAATATGCCAACTTGGGTTGGAATTCCATTCAGTCACATGTCCTTGGTCTGATATGCAAAATAGAGTAGGTTAGTCGTCGGTTAGAGGTAAGCACCGGTGTGTGCCAGCCAAAATGTACTCCACGTCTAAGTTAGTGTAGGTCGGTGTATATAAGGAGTATGTGGTGAATAGTAATTTGTAAAGTAGATGTACTTAGTTATTTTTATTGAGAAATGTGCTCCCTTTGTATGGATGTGTAAGGGAAGAATAATGAATAGTTTCGATTTGGGAGAACGTGCTTCTGTTGTGGGACTGAAATGTGGCATCTTGGATGGATGATAAAGATATGTACACAAGTTAGCTGATAAGTAGCTCTTATTAGGGTTGTTTGGTAGTGTGGACTTAGGTCCATGTGCTCCTTAAACTTGTAAGTAAGCTTTGGGCTTTTAGTGGTCTTGGATTGCGGTGTTAGGCCCATCGAGCTTGGTCCAATATCATCTTGCCCTAGGTCGATGTCTGGGGTTACCGTTTCTCAGCCTCGAGGATTCTTACTCGGTATAGGAGTTGCTAAACTAGTGGATCAGTGATGGGTTCCTTGTTCTTGCTACCGCAGTTGGTGTTGCAGATAGGTCTGTCGGCTTCCTAACTAGAGGAAGCTCCTCGGTGCCCCTAAAACGAAAGCTACAGGGGGGTCGGTCGAAGTGCCATATGCTGACAACCACCTCGGATAAGTCGATGCCCTCCTTGGCCGTTATTGGTGATGGTTACTCAACGTGAAGGGGCTACTCCGGATTTGTCTCGAAAGGTATCAGACTGGTCTGTACTCTCGGCGGTTAAGATGAATCACCCTCCCAAGGGAACTTGAGCCTGATTATACTGAGATATCCTTGTTCTCGGTGTGACCCTCCACTAAGAGCTTCCCTGACATCGCGGTAGATCCTAGTCTCCTTCTAGCCCTTTCCCAATACGATCAAAAGCTGGGAGGCTTTGTTGGTCAGTTCGACTATAGCGGAGTCCTTATCTTTCCAGGTGGTGTGGCATACACTGTAACAACCCGTTCTGAGAAATTGGGATTAAATTAGTTGTTAATGATTGATTAGTGAAGTTAATCGGTGATTAGTTGGATACGTTCGGACGGACGGTGCGAAATGACGATTTTGCCCTTGGAATTGGGCAAAATGCTGACTTTTGTCAAATGGACTTTGAACGATGACCGTGACGTAGTTCGGTATGTCACGAGTTCATAGACATGTGGCACGTCCGATTCCGACATTTGAGGAAAAAGTTATGACGTTCGGAAGTTCGAGGGTACTTTGGTAATTTTGCTGAATAGGGGCAATTTGTTGACTTTTCAAACGACATGGAATTTTTACCTAATCTGAGGACCGTTAGGTAGGTCTCGCTTTCCTGAATACAACGATAGGTGGCATCGGTCATTTGGAGTTCGGGAGAGAGACTTACGGATCTAGAACCATAAGGGGCAAAATGGTAATTTGGTGTAAAGGGCATTCTAGTCTTTTCTTTGCATTGGGAGGTGTGCCCAGTGAGGTTGGGACACTTGTCCCCTCTCTAGACGTCTGTGGAAGGTTTCCTCACTGCAAAACACGTTTTAAAACAAAGGGTTGCACGGGTTGTAATGGAAAAACAGAGGATGTGTGAGCGCGGAAGTGTGATCCACGCTTGATCCCCTCAAGAATTTGTCTTTGGCCTTGAAGAATGAGTGAAACAGAGAGATGGGATGGTGAGGAGGAGGGTGGTGCCACCGTGGAGGGCCATCCTCGACGGTGGCCATAGAGACGAAACAGAGCCATGTACATCGTGAGGAACACGTGAGCAATTCTCCCCTCAAACGCGACCCTTTGCTCATGGTCTTCGAATGAAAAAGTGAGATGAAGTGGAGAGAAGATCAATGGTGGCCGCGGTGGTGGACGACGGCGATAGTAAGGTGCGTAGTCGTGAACTTCCCGATTAAAATTTAAAAATAGTAAGTTGGAATTTGGGGGCTGTTATGAGGTCCTAATCATCAAGTCATGTTTCTAGGAATGCCAAAAGACGTTTAAGATCAAAACCAAGAAAGATGGAGGCCGGAATCGGGGCAACTCGAGGAAGACAGGGGCTGGTTCACTGCTCGATTTAAGAGGTAATATCCAGCTCCATTTCTCACGATTCACTTATGTAGAATGATTAGAATTGAAGGGACGAAAATATTGGACTAAATTGGATTGAAAAATGGATCGAAATCGATAAAACCCGCTCACGCCGGTTCAAAAGTTGGACCAGATTTGCAGACCGGTTCAGACCGGACGATTGAGAAAGATGATGAACAGTGCTTTAGGCGCGTGCGGATGCATGGCACGCCTTTTGAGGAAGGTCCCAACATTACTTTTAAAGTATTTGATATAACGAATATTTTGGGATTGGTTTCGAGTCGATCGGATATCGTCTCGATATGTTTTGGAATGTCTGAAGGTTTTAGGGCTCGGTTAAAAATAGTTAAAAATTAGAGAAAATTACGGGCTTTAGTATGAGCTTTATAAAGTAGTTAGTGACCTTATTATGGGATTTGGACAGGTTCGGGAAAGCCGATGCTAGTGGATTGGCCGGGAACGGCTTAAGTGCGCACGTATCGAGGCGGCGTCGCAAACGGTCTGTGAGTGGATTTTGTTTTCTAACTCTTGATGCATGCATATATGTTTTCATATGTTTTCCATACGTGATTCTATGATTTGATTTATGATCTTAATGATTTACGATTTAGCACGATTTTTGAGATATTTATAGAATTGTACGTTTTACGAGGTTGCGATCTATCTTGTGATTTGACGATGGTTTCGATGATTTGATTTTGAGATTTGAAATCTGATTTGATTTGAAATGGATTTCAGAAAAGTGATTTCGGGCTTGGAGCCCTGTTCATGAGATTACGGTTTTGAAGCTGGATTTCAGAAATGATATTTCGGATTTGGTTTTGAGAAAATCTGGATTTGGGTTGGGGATGATGGTTCCGGATGCCGGCTTATGAAATCATTGTTGCGAATTCGGAGGTTCGACGACGAAATTATGGTCACGGGAACGAATTCGATTAACCGAACGAACCGAGGCTTCGATTAAAATAATATTAAAATAATGAATAGTGACCGTTAACTGTGGATGCTTGGATGAGTGACAAGTGTCACCCATCCCTTGTTTTATGGCCCAAAATCTGATCCATGTTTCCCATTAATCCTCATCATCATTAGCCATCACTAAAATATTTTCTTCTTTGTTACTTGAACTTGAACCATGAAGAGCAAAGAAAACAGAGCAGGGGAAATGAGAGAATTAAGCTTGCTCCCATAGCCAATCCCTTCCACACTAAACCACCAGAGATTAGAGAATTATGAGAAGGAATTGTGAGGACTGATTTAAGGAGGAAACCACTAAACCCAAAGCTCAAAACCGTGAAGATTCAAATTCCCCCATTAAATCGAATTCGAATTTTTAGGTCTAGAAACTTCAAATTGAGCACGATTCTAACTTCCTGGGATCGAGACGAGTCGAACCCAATGAAGATTGGGGAGAATTGGAGTCGAATTGAGGAAGAACAGAAGGAGCGAAGTCTTTGAATTTTTGACCTTGAGTCGAGGAATTTGAGGCTTTGATTGAAGAAATTGAACTGGGGAATATGTTCCTTAAGATCCCACGATGCTTATGGAAGGATCAATTGAAGGAAAACGATGGATATTGCTGAAGTTCAATGAATACACAGTGTACGGCAGTTCTTCGAAGAGTCAAGTTTGATTCGACTGGTTTGAGGTAAGTGTTCGTGTAATTGACTTCACAGAACCTTAATTGGACTCAAAACGAACCTGTTTGAATGTTCAATTGAAAGAGTTGGTGTCGAATTGATAGGAAACGAGTCGGGTTATCTCGCGGGCCAACTGGACCCGTTTTACAGACAACCGAGTGAGGACGAAGGCACTGTAGCAGGCGCGTGGGTTTCACGCGTAGCCACTCACGGCGGCGCGTGACGGCGCGTGGGCACGAATCTCGATGTGAGGTCAACATGACTTATGTCCTATTTAGTGTAACGAATATTTTAGGATTGGTTTCGTGTCGATCGGACATCGTCTCGATAATGTTCTTGACGTCCGAAGGTTTTAAATCGAGTTTAAAAATAGTTAAAAATTCGGGAAAATTACGGGACTTTAATAGGAGGTTAATGATGAGGTTAGTGACCCTCTAATGTGATTTGGACAGGATTGGGAGTCCCGGTGATAGTGGTGTGGCCCGGGAGGGCCTATGGCATGCGTATCGAGGCGTATCGTTGAACGATCTGTGAATGGACTTTGTTTTCTAACCATGATGCATGCATATATGATTTAAATGCTTTATTATATGATTTGATACACTTTGGTATGCTTGATGTTTCAATCCGGTGATTTCTCGATTTTCTGGATTCTTATATTATATTATTTTTGGCACGATTTTCGAGAAATTATGAAATTGATGTTTTGAGCGTAGGCTCGGGATTTAAAATGATGTTTTGACTCGGGTTATGAGTCAGGAATTGAAAATGATATTTGGACTCGGATTATGAGTCAAGGATTTGATTTCATCGATTTATATGAAAATGGCAACTAAGGTTGCGATCGCACGGATTTGCGTGAAAATGATATTTTGGGCTTGAGACCCAAGTGAATAGTGATTTTGACTCGGATTTGGAGTCACATGTGAATATGATTAAATTGATAATTTTGATTTATAAAGTGAATTCTGGACACTGTTTTACGATGAATTGTGGAACTTGATTTGTGAAAGCTATGTCTCGGGCATAGGCCCTATTGAAATGTTTTTGATTCGATTTGAGACATAAATGATTTTAAAATGAGATTACTGGATTTGGTGACTGTTCCACATATACCATCCTCTGTGATTTGATAGTCTCCTCCAGACGTCGTAGTTCTTGGAGTAGTCACGATCCACTGCCTGGAGATGAGTAGCTCCGAGGGAGACTCACTCTCAGGAGCGTGGGACCACTGCCTGGAGATGAGTTGACAGGACCCGTCCCCAACTGGACCTCGAAAACCGTACCCGGTCTTACTCCCGTCTGACCAGTCAACTGAAGTCTCGAAACGATCCTTCAGCACCTACCAGACAAGGGATAGCTGCGCTGATTTCCGCTTATGCCTCCGCCTCAAGATCAGCCCCGAACGTTGTGCCACGACCTAGAGGGTCAACACAACAGAAAAGGTGTGAGTGGACAAAAATAATATCATTTGAAATACGTTTGAAACACATCAATTTCCCTCCAGTTTATCAAACCATGCATGGATAGGGAAAACATATGAATGACAATCACCGGCTTTCCAGCCAAACCACATAACAAGTCAAAATCCCGGCCCTCAGGCCGTCCCGGATCTCAGGCCAAAACATGTAAAACATAGTCACTTGGCCACACAGACCAGAACTCGTACTCAATACCAATACGTAACTACAATCGATATCAAACAGTACTATGCACAAGGTCAACAATCAATTACTCAATCAATCAATCAATCAATCCGCACTATTCACAAGTGCACAAACTATCACACTATCACACCGGCACTACGCGTAGGCCAACCTCGGGAACTGCACTCTCGCAACATCCGAGTCCCTCGGGAACTGCATTCTCGCAACATCCGAGTCATATCCATCATGTTTGGGGACTGCACACGCATCCTCTAGACGTACCATACCCGGGAACTGCACACTCGCATCATCCGAGTCACGTCTAGGCACTGCACCCGCATCATCCAGAATGATCCAGTATCCAATATCCACAATCACGATCACAATCCATATCACAACATATATCAATCATATCCATGACCTCAAATCAAGTCAAAAACACTATCCAGTTAGGCCTCAAGCCCAAAACATCAATATCACGCAAATCCGTGAAATCACATTGAACATAGTAAAATAATCCAGAAATCATCGTTGATTCACCCAATAAGTCAAAACATCCTTTTAAAACCTTTTTGACTCCGGGCCTAGCCCAAAATACCATTTGCACAATTCCTAAAAAAAAAACGTGCCCGAAAGACCGATTAAAATATTCATAAATCACACATAATCATGCCACATCATCAGGACATCATTGCAAGTAAATTTATGCAATCAATCATGGAAAACATTTAACTATGCATGCATCATAGTTTATAACACAAACGTCCACTCACACACCGTCCAACCCGCTCGTTTTCCGAGCTGCACGCGTTTCCGTAATTTTCGATACGTGCCAGAAATCCCGAATCCTGTTCAAATCATTATACAGGGTTATAAACAACTCAATTTACATCACATTAATTTCTCATAATTTTCCGAGCTTTAAATATTATTTTAAAATATAACATAAACCGTCGGACCCTCGAAACATTATCGAGCCGGTGTCCGATCGACTCAAAACCAATTTTAAAATGTCCGTTACATTATAGGGAGTAAAACACATGTTGGAACTTTCCTCAGAAAACGTGTCACGCACCCTCACGCGCCGCCGCAAGCGGCTGCTCGTGAGTCCACGCGCCGTGCTACAGTACCATGAATAGTTCCCTCTCTCGCCCGTTTCTCTGGTAAACGGGTCTACAACCCGCGATCAGACCCGATCTGTTCTTGGTCAATTCGACCTCAATTTCCCCGTTTCTTTCACTCATATGCATCTACTCAATATGTATTAATGATCTGTAACCTTAATTTTAGAAATCAAATCCTCAAAGTCCTCGACTCAACATAGATACCCGACGGGTCTTCATTCGGGTTCTACGCCAATTCGACCTATATCATTCAATTGATTTCACCAGAAGACTCTAACATTCATAATAAACACGAATTCAAAACCAATTTCAAGAATTACTACCTCCAAGTTATCGAACTCAAGCTCCAGATTCCATGGGAGTCGCAGGGTCAGTTCTTATTGATTTCCCGGTCAATTGTCTTCCGTTTTAATTTGGTTCGACTCATCTCAGTCCCAGAAAGCTCAATCCATTGTCAATTTCACTCTTTAAAGTCTGAAAGATCGAATTCGATATTTGTGTTTGTGGTTGGTATTTTCGGGTTTTTCCTCTCGGGTTCACGGTATTCTTCCCCGTTTTTCTCTCCTGTTTTCCTTCTGTTTGTCACTCAAAGTTTTCCTTTAAATCTCCCAGTGTTTCCACGGTCATCCTTGATCAATCAGTGTTAGAATTGTTTAGAATTTAAACAAGGATTTTGGAGGTTGTTTGTCCGTATAAGGCATTCAAATATGCCACTAATGGACATGAGCAAGTGACAAATGTCACTTAGTAATTAATCCTAATCCAAAGAGGCTGATTCAGCCAAATTAAGATATAATTTATCCATTAAGTTCACCGTTAAAGACAATTACTGTTTTACCCTTATCGTAACAAATTACCGAAATGCCCATCTTCGTTCTAGACCCATAACTTCCTCGTTCGGACTCCGATTGACGCATGCCGCCTGTCTACGGATTCAGCGTCCCGAGACCTACCCAACGGTACTCCCGGAAAGTTCAAACAATGTCCCGATTAAAAAGTCAACTTCGGTCCCTGTGACCGATTTACCAAATTACCCTCCAACTTCCGCATGTCATAACTTTTTCCTCGGATGTCGAAATCGGGCGTGCCACCTGTCTATGAACTCGTGACGTCCCGAACTACGTCACAGTCATCGGTGAAAGTCCGTTTGACCGCTCGAATAAAAAGTCAACCGTTCGCCCAATTCCAAGGGTAAAATCGTCATTTTCCTCAAATTTTCTAAATTTTCGTTTGTTCGAATTTCTGGGGCGTTACATGAGTAGCTCCGAGGGAGGCTCACTCGCAGGAGCGTGGGATTATGTTGATATCCTCCAGATGTCGTTGTTCCTGGAGTTGATGTACTCGGACGTGAGACACCGAGTTTGCACGTGTTGCATTGATATCGTGACGGGTTATATGGATATTGAGATTGGATATTGAGGATTGGTGGTATTATGATTTATTGATATTTGTGTCCAGAGGCTTTATAACAGATGCTTTATAACATGATGCTTTAAGTCATGAACTGATTTGATGAACATGAGTTTTTATGCACCATGGGAAAACGTATTTTGATTTTATCGGTCCACTAATCATACTTGATTGATTTCACACTATTACTCATGTTTTAAGTTGTGCATGCACATTTGTGAAAACTGAAGGGTAAGAATGTGTTTTGATAAATGTATATCTAAAAGTTCATTTCCGTGCACTCACAGCTTTTATTGGTTTTAATGCCCTTCAGGTTGATCACGGATGCGACTGCAGCAGAGACTAGGACATTGCACGCCTCCTCCATCGATCCTGGCGCACTCTGGAAGCCCCGTTTGGGCAGTGACTTTTGGTTATCCCTTGTCTGACACCTCTTGTTGAACGGAAGCAGGACACATTCCACGGTAATCCCGGGGGGATTGGGATGGGTCCTGTCAGTTTTTGTTATAATTGGTTTCATAACATGAATTGATATGCATGCATTGGTTTTTACGTGGAGGGTAAAAATGTAATTTCTTCTGAACTGTTTTGTAAATTAGTATCTATTTTTTTCCACTCACAGTGTTTTCATGTTTTTTATGCCCTCCAGGTTGCAGCGGTGCGGGTTGTTGGTCGAGAGGGACGGAGACATCACACCCGAAATCCATAGTAGACTCTGCGCACTCTGGGAAGTCCGGAAGCTTTTTGGACGATCGGATCGAGAATCCCTTGTCCGACTTACGTGTCACATGGAGGTTGGATGTCGGTTTAGTTTTCGTGTAATGCGTAAGTTAGACATGAGCAGGATTTAGCCTTTAATCCAGGGGGATTGGGGGTAGGTTCTGTCATACACGTTTGGCACAGTCGACCACTACCTACTCGGCCATGTGGGTTGATGTGCTAATTGCTAACACACAATTTAATGCCCTACAAAAGTTGAAGTATATAATATAGGATAAGTAAGGATCGTTCTACGCTAGGGATTAGAGAGCTTGCTAACTAACATAAAGAAAAAATGATTACATTTTGGGAGTTGTGAGATTTGGATGCAGTCTAATAAAACAAAGGTAATGAAAATGTAAGGTAAGGTAGAAATGTGAGAAACTAGCTAAAGATTCAATCTCCACACACCAAACAAATGCACATGAATTAATTTTCTAGAAATTTCTTTACAAACTAATGAAGTACAATGTCTAGAATTAACTATAAATTGCACTAATTAATCTTGTTATTTTCCTTGAGTTCATTGAATTAAACTTCGTGTCGCTTTCAAATAATTATCTACACATCATGTAATCATGAATTTCAAATCAAATGAATATGCAGAGATCATTAAGTTTTATAGAAAATTTAGACCTTATCTAGGTAAAACATAAATATGAATCGTATCTTAATTAAACCCAAGTTTTGCTTAATATTACCAACGTTCATTGATAGTAAATACTTATGAATATAAGATCATAACTATTAGGTGAAATTCTCTTATATTCTAGCACCAAATTCTAACATGCTTACTAAGTTTTTGTCCTAATAAGCATACAAGAATAAGTTCTCCGTCAAACAGTTAAACAAAACACAATCACTAATAATAAAAGAAATTCCGAATTTAATTAATCCATTGAACACATGTTTGGGGCTTTGAAATCACTCCTAGCTATAAAGAAAATTAGCTACACATATTTATTATGTTTGAAACGCAATACATAATCAAATATGAAACTAAAATAAGAAAAATAAAGAAAAGAAAGAGAGATGAATGACAAACGACACAATCACAATTGAAATGATGGAAGAGATGGATATGTGGTTGTTGTTGCGCCGCTGCCAAGTCAAAAAAGACGGGTTTGTCTTGCTGCCAACTTGAGGAAAGTGCAAAAAGACTGCTCTTTTATTCTTTTACGTAGTCTCGTGGTCCTCTACCATATCAACGTGGATCAAAGCACGGCAGTCTTGTGAATTGGGAATCTAGGGCTGGGGATTTGGAAAATTTCGAAGAAGAAGGAAGAGGAAGACGACATTAAAACGAGCTTCAATCCATTGAATTTCAGTTTAGGATTTGAATCGGACAGAGAGACGACGACAATCCCTCGAAAGCCTGGAGCACAGCAGCCTTGATATGGTAAGTTATTCGAAATTTTCAAATCTTGAATCCAATTGGAAGTTAGGATTAAATTAGCCTAAATTGTCTTCGTGTTTGTGTTTGTGTGGAATGTTTTCCACTTCGAATTGTTTAAGTTTTCTTGGTTGTTGGTGGATGTGGGTGTTGGCTATTTGGCTATTGGCGTGTTGGTGGATGTGAATAAAATAGGCTGTGAATGTGGCCTTTGGTAAGTGGGTTGTGGTTATGGCAGTGTGTGGGGTTCAGGGATAGGAATTTTAGAAGCCTTTTAGATTAGAGCTAAGGCTTTCGAAATTGGCATTGAAATGTTAGGCATTTCAGGTTAAAGGGTGTATTTTTGGATTATAATTGATATTGTGATAGTGAATGACATTGTGATGTTGGCTTTTGGTTCAAACTATATGTTTATACATTATGTTTAGGTCTATTGTTTAGGGTTTGTAATTGATATTGTGATAGGGAATGGGACTGTGATGTTGGCTTTTGGTTCAAACTATATGTTTATACACTAGGTTTAGCCTGGAATTGTAATAGGGAATGGGACTGTGATGTTGGCTTTTGATTCAAACTATATGTTTATACGTTAGGTTTAGCCTAGAGGTTTAGGGTTTATAATTGATATTGTGATAGGGAATGGGACTGTGATGTTTACTTTTGGTTCAAACTATATGTTTATACATTAGGTTTAGCCTAGAGGTCTAGGCTATTCAGTTTGGCTTTAGGTTTACGCAGTAGGTTTAGGTTTAGGTAGTAGGTTTAGGTTTAGGCTTTAGGTTTAGGCAATAGGTTTACGTTTAGGCTGCAGGTTTAGGTTTGATTTTATGTTTAGATTATGGTTATGGTTATGGTTATGGTTATGGTTATGGTTATGGTTATGGTTATGGTTATGGTTATGGTTATGGTTATGGTTATGGTTATGGTTTAGGTTTATGGTTTATGATTTATGGTTTAGGTTTAAGCAGTATGTTTAGGTTTGGGTTTGGGTTTGGGTTTATGTTTAGGTTTAGGGTTTAGGGTTTAGGATATAGTCGTAGGTAGTATAGGTTTAGGGTTTAGTTGTAGGTAATATAGGTTTAGGGTTTAGGGTTTATGGTTTAGGTTGTGTGCGATTTCATATAGTTTATGTTTATGTTGGATGTGGTTTCTTTATGCTTGTGAAGTAATGTTTACTTTTTGATTGCTTGTTGAAGGGGATTGCGTTGAAATTGTCTCGATCGCCTTACACCACGGTGGAAGGATAATACATAAACAAGAAGAGTGGAGATATGCAGACGAGGCATTGAATTGGTATGACTGGAATTTTTGACATTATTCATCATTAGTTAAATTGAATGCCCTAGTGTAATAGGAAGGATATATTCAGGATAAAGTGGATTTCTACATAAAAGATTAAGCTAGTAGACAGTTTTTTAAGGTATCCACATATCAGCAGCTGTTGACACTCATTAGAAAGCATTCAAAGACATTTGAGCATGCAGTGCATGTGTATACTTCCCATCCCGTGGAACAAGTGACAAATGCGGATCTGGTGTATACATTAGAGGCTGGTCTAAGCACTGGAGATGATGGTCCAAGCACAGTAGAGGCTGGTCCAAGTGATGATGATGGTCCAAATACAGCTGAGGATGAAGCTGTAGAAGATGTGTCAGCTTATGCTATTCATAAAGAAGAAGATTGTGATGCTGATGCTGATGAAAGTGATAGTTATGATGAATTGTTTGAAGTTCGAGTGGCTGATGAAAGTAGTGAAGATGTAGAATTAGTAGAAGAAAAATTGGAGGGAAATGATACTGCTGATGAACCTGAAGATGGTGGACCTGAATTGAGGAATCCTAGAGTGCAACCAATGACAGGACCCGTCCCAATCCCACTGGGACCACCCGGGGACGTGACCCGCTCCCGTCTGACAATGACTCTAAACAGACCAAAATTACCCTTAAATAAAAACCGAAGACTTAAATAGATAGATAACGTACAAACACAGTGTTTAAAGTGATACTGTCAGACAAGGGAAAGTAAAATACAACATGCGAGCACACTAGTCAGAGTACATTTATTCGGTGCTCAACCTACCCACAAGTGGGTGTACAGGTGCACAGCTAGGCAAACTAAACCTCTGCCTCCTCCTCCGGATCCTCCTCCTCTATTGCCGTGTCAGGGTCTGGAGGGGTCAGTAAAACAAGGGTGAGTGGGCCAAAAATAACAGTTTAGAAATCAATATAATAATAAAATAATCATAAGGTTTTACCCCTCCGTTTTCCAAATCTTGCATGCAGTGAAAACATAATATTATAATGAAATCATAACAAATGAACCACAATAATAATCGTAAGGTGAAACTAACATATCAGTGCACTGTAAAACCCAACCCAAATGATGTCACGGTTCTAAGGCTACGCGTTGCCACTCAGGGTCTCACACCCGAGACTCTCTAGGTACATCAGCTCCCGGTATCCCGGTCACTGCCCGAGGTATATGAACATGCCTTCCTGAGAGTAAGCAGCCCAACGGGGGTCAACTCCACTCAGTCAGAGCCCCGTGACTACTCCAGGGTCCACCCAGGCCAACGACCCTCCCTGGAGGAGACAATATACACTGGTAGGAAAGTACGGTACAATAACAGTATAGTTTACCCTATGTCCCCCCGGACATCCCAAACAAAATCCACATATAATCCAGACGGGTCTCAGGCCCAAAACATTGTAATAACATATATAAACAGTTCATAAGACTCATCAGTGGAAATAGTAAAACAGTTTATGCATGCAAGCCTTTTATAAATCAAACAGCCCACTCACACTCGGTCCTTGCTGCTCAACGATCTCTATAAACCTGTATTATTATTCCTGAGGGTTACTTAAGGACCCTATAATATCAATACCAAGACCCTAGAACAGATCCGCCTCAAAAACGCATCCCGGGCACTATTCCCGGTGCTTCAAACCCCATTTTGACCAACATAACGATCTCCGATCGACACGAAACCACCTCCATTGGATCCGTATCGTCGAAACCTTGAAAATGGTACCGGCCCCACCAAAATCACTGTTCACACGCGCCCCCACGCGCCTGGTCAACGCGTGGGTCAACGCTGCTACAGTACCGCTGACGTCAGCAGTGACGTCATGCTGACGTCAGCATGACGTCATCACTGACACTTGTCAGGTGACACGTGGCATGTTCTGATTGGTCCCTGGTCTGACAATATCTGACAGGATGACGTCATCATGACGTCAGAAGTGACGTCAGCATGATGACGTCATCATGCTACAGTATCGGGTCAGACCCGTTTGACTGGAACCGGGTCGTCGTCGACCCACGGCTTGACCCGATTCAACCGTACGACTCCGGCCACCATTTTCGACGGGGTTCATCCCTATCGGGTCGTCTAGGTCTGTTCTATGGTTCTACAACCTCAAACTGGAAAGAAAATGAGAGAAAACTCACCAGTTCTCCTCTGAAACTCACGGCCAAAGTCCGATCGCCTTCTCCGGTGATCCACGCCGTCTCCGTCGTCCAAACCAGTCGTGGTCGACTCGTCTCTCACCCTAGAACATGTCTAACACCAAACAACTGAGTTCCTAGCACTAAAACAGGTTGGTCCGAAACAGGGGAGTAAAACGGGTTTTCGGGTTTTTGACCTTACCGCCGCCGTGACGCCGCCGCAGGCCGTGCCGTCGTCCAGTTAAGCTCCTGGGGCCCTCACGGTGTAGACTGGAGCTTCCCCTGCGTCGAGGTGGTGTGGTTGTCACGGTTTGCTTCTTGGACCCGTTTCCGTCGTGTTTCGGGTCGTGCTTTTTGGACGGAATTTCGGACGAGAAAATGGGCTGGTGGTGGCTGGTGGTTGCACGGGTTGTGAAGACCAGATGATGGTGGTGCTGTGGGTGGTCGTTTGGTGCGAAGAGGATGGCTGGTTCGTGTGTTTGGATGGAGAGAAAATGGAAGAAATGCACGGGTTTGTGAGGGGGGCTGTATGTGTGTTTGTAAGAAAAAGGCAGAGACAGATCGTGCATGAACAAGGGAGCAGATGAGGATGAAGGGCCAGGATTCAATCTGGCCAGAAATCCAATGGCAGCAATCAAATGGAGGGAAAATAAATAATATAAAAAATAGATTAAATAGTATTAGTTGCTTTATGGGAATAGTGTAGGCTTGGATGGGTGACACTTGTCACCAATCCATCGGTTTGATTTAAATATTAGGTTGGCACGGATTTCCGTAATAAATTAATATTTTATTCCGTTGTTCTCGGTTCGTAAATTCTGCTAAAACGCTTCCTTGACCATAACTTCTTCATACGAACTCCGATTTCGGCGTGCCGCCTGTCTACGGATTCGTGACGTCCCGACCTACGTCATAGTCATGGGTCAAAGTCCAAATTGTTTCCCGGGCCAAAAGTCAAAGTTTCCCCCCTTCAGGGGCAAAATAGTCTTTTTACATTAAAATATTATTATTCTCGGTTCGGGTCGTTACAACCAAGAGGCGTAAGGCGCAGGCAGAGGCAAAGAATGCAATAAGAGGTGGAAAATGATACTGTTGATTACCTGAAGGGAGTAGGCAGAGGCAAGGAGTGCAACATGTGGAGGTTAATGGCACGTCTGATGATAATAATGAGCAATCCTAGACTGAGCATTTTGAAGATGATGGTTATGGTGAAGAGGATACAAAAGAAATATGTCTGAAATATGATGATTACATATTCCAAACGAATGAAGAAGGGGTAGTTCCTCCCATTCGACAGGCTGAGGATGAGGTTGAAGGGTGAGCACAACTGTGCTATAGTGACTAAGAACATACATGCCGATGTTAAGTGGCTGACTTGGAGGTATGGGAGGCAACTAGCTAGCAACAACTGGGATTGGGTGGAGTTCTAGGACTTGCTAAGTGCAGAACATGGGATACGACCTTCTAGGGTAGCATGCTTTAGGGCAAGGAACAGTGTACTGCACGCTGTTGATGACAAATACCTAAGGCAGTATGAGTTGTTAGGTGAATACTACCTTCAAGTTTTGAAAACTAATCCTAGTTCTATGGTGATAATAAAGTCTGAGTTGGAAGCTAATGGAAAGGCTCGATTTGAGAGATTATATGTGTGTTTTAAAGCTTGCAAAGACGGTTGGATGAAAGGGCGCAAACCCTTCATTGGTTTTGATGCATACCACATTAAGGGCAATCATCCAGGACAATTTTTGGCAGCAGTAAGAGTGGATCCAAACAATAGGATGTTTCATATTGTCTATGTTATGAGAAGCTGAAAACTTCAGTGCTTGGCAGCGGTTTATGGAGTTGTTGTAGGAGGGTTTTAAAATTCAGAATGATAAGGGTGTAGTGGTAATGACTGATAAGCAGAAGGGGCTTTTAGATGTAGTGACCCAAGTATTCCCTAATGCAAAAGTAGGCATTACTTGAGGCATCTATACAAGAACCTCAATACAGTACATAAAGCGTTGGTTGTCAAGCTGCAGCTTGAGAAGATTTCTAAGGCCACTATTATGTCGTGGTATAACAAAGAGATGAGAAAAATGGAACTCCTCAATGCACCTGCTCACAATTGGCTAAAGTAAAAGGATGCAAAACAGTGGTGCAAAAGTCAGTTTGGGACAAAAGCTACGTGCGACATTTTACTGAATAATTTGTCCTAGTCCTTCAACAAAGCCATTCTCCCATTTAGGGCTAAGCCTATGTTGTCTATGGTGGACAAAATTAGGAAATACCTAACTGTATTCATGACCAAGAGAAGAGACGCAAGTGCTAATTGGAGGAATTATTTGGTTGGAAAAAGAATCTAAAGGATTTTAGAGGTCAAAACAAAGATTGCTCAAAGCTTGATTCCCACTTATTGTGGTGGGAACATATTTGAGGTGAAAAATTCCCATGGAAGACGATTTTCAATTGAGTTAAATTCTCACACATGCTCTTGAATAAGTTATCAGTTGAATGGGATTTTGTGCGCACATGCTTGCAGTGCCATTAGTCGAGGCAATGACAACCTGGAAAAGTATATCTACGAGTGCTACTCTCATGCAACCTGTAACAGGACCTATGAAGGAATAATCAAACATGTGCCAAGTGAGGATCAGTGGGAAAAGATTGGTGCACTTGCCCTAAATCCACCAAAGTACCGTAAGCAGCCCAAGAGACCACAAATGAAATGTAGCCGAAGTCAGAATGAGAATTCTTCTGCACCTCGTACGAAGTTCCCTCGATACCACTCTACCCTAAAGTGTGGTAATTGTGGTTCTGAAGGCTATAGACGAAATTCTTGCACCCAACCCCTTGACCCTGCAGCTGAAGCAAGATTTAAACGTCATCAAGAGAAGAGGAAAAAAAAAGATGCAGCCAAGATATCAAGGTTGGACAAGCTGCTGGTAAGCATCCTATCGTAAATCTGAGTTGATTTGCATGCTTTAACGTCCACACATGCATAAAAGGTGCGCCTGATTATATCCTATAATAACCTGATTTAGTATCACTTAACAATCATGAGAATTAGGTTTAGTATCACTACGTTACCTGATTTTGCACTATTAGTATCAATTAACACCCATATCATGTCATTATAGTATCAGTTTGCTCCAAATATACAGGCAGTCTGATTTTCAGTATGTTTAAAGTAGTTTGTGAAGTGTGACTATATTTGTTTGTGAAGTGTGACTGTAATGGTTTGTGAAGTGTGATTTACTTAGTATGGGATGTATGAGTGAAGTAGGGTGCTAAGTGTGATTGTATCACTTTCAAGTTCGAAGGCAGGAAAGAAGAAAGACTGGCAATCCTCCAGCAACTGCTGAAACAAGGCATGCACCAGCAGCTGAGCCTGCACCACAGCTGTTGAAATAGGGCCTACACTAGCAGCTGAAGCATGGCCAAGGCACCCACAGGTACTGTGCCAAGTGATGCAATCTGATTTTCAATGTGTTTTAAGTAGGTTGCGATGTGTAATTGACTCTACTTGTGTGGTTGACTTAGTTTGGAATATGTGTGTATTTTATTAGGTTTGAAGGCAGACAAGAAATAAGGCTATCAATCCTCCAGGGGCAAAGCCATTCATTGCCCCAAGATAACGCACCAGCAGCAAATCCTCAGCTACACTACCAACAACAACAAGTGCACCAACAGTAGCTGCACCTAGTACTCCAATAGCCACTAGCCAACACTATTGTCCAACTCCACCGCTAGCCGCTATCCAGGACACTCGGCCAAGTGACAGTTCACCTGTTGCAAGTGGAAGGAAGTTGAGATTCAACTCACCCACAAAAAAAAGTGATAGTTTTCCCATTAGGTCACTTGTTTATAAACTTTCAAACTATTGGCCTCTTTTGTTAACTTTCAAACTATTGACCTCTTTTCTTAAGTCTTGCACATACCATTAGGTCACTTGTTAGTTATTTGGAAGGCTAGGCATTTTGACTTGATAAATTTCAAACTATTGTCTTCTTTTGATATATAAAGAACTTTGGAACTAGTTTGATATATGGTTTGATACATGAGATGATATATGGTGCTTCCATTAATACTAAGTAGATGGAAAATTGTTTGCATCCAAAGCTTACATATTTCCATAATCCACTAAACTTTCTTTCATATTACATTACTAAAACCCTAAGCTTACCAAGCATACAAAACTTACATATTCACAAATCATCATTGTTTGCATACAAAGCTTACAATGAAGATGATTGTGAAGGATTGTGAAAAACCTAATACATCACTAAAGTGAAGGCTTGAAGATAAGGCCAACCTGACAGGACCTGTCTCGATCCCCCTGGGACCACCCGGGGACGTGCCCTGCTCCTTTCTGACACCCGACCTCAAAATACCAAAAATATCCTTAAGGGAAACCAAATGCATAAATATCCAAATATAAGTCATACATATTATCCGAATACAAATAGTGTCAGACAAGGGATAGTTTCCAAATACAAGTTATTGAGCACGACTCTAGACATTCTACGTGTCAACCTACCTAGCAGTAGGGTTCAGGTGCGCAACGTAAACCTATGCCTCTTCCTCGGGATCCTCTTCCTCCTCAATAGCACGACCTGGAGGGGTTAATAAAACAATAAGGGTGAGTAGGCCGAAACTCAAGTTTATAAAACAGTTCATCATATCGAAGACATATAGTTTTTCCCCTCCGTTTTCCGAAAAACGTGCATCAGTATCAAAAGCCATAATATCATATCGTATCATATATACATAAGCAGAATAAAATAACCATAATCATAACCTCAGTCACTGCACTATACATCCCAACCCTGACATCCCAGATGTGACAGGACCCATCCCAATCCCCCCGGGATTAGTGCGGGATGACCCTGCTCCCGTCTGACACGAAGTGTCAAACAAGGGATATTTTCGTCCTTTGCCCTCCCGGGCTATCAGAGTACGCCAGGATCCGGAGGAGGCATGTGATATCTCGGTCTCTGCTACAGTCCACATCCGATGTCAACCTGAAGGGCAGTCAAAACATTAAAAACTGTGAGTGGACAAAACAAAAGTTTATAAAAACATTTTAACGAGAAGACCTTTGTACCCTCCACTAAAAAGCATGCATGCATTCGAAAACCATTTATCCAAAACAAACCATATGTGGGACTAAGCCCAAAGCAGATATAAACCAAGGTCGAAAGGACCACAATGAAAACGACCATACGGGCCACAGCCTAAATCCATAAGGGACTCGGCCCCAAACCATAAAGAAACCAAGTACACGAGCCACTGCTCAAATCCTGTGCACACCTGTACACACCACATATCATATATCATATATACATCACATACATATATATAAGTCACACAACCAATCCTGTCACGGTATCCAAAGCTACGCGCATGCTACCCAGGTCTCAATCCGAGTCTTCTCAAAGTCAAGATCAATGTTCGTAGACCACTGACCCTACCCGAGGTAATAGTAATCATAGCCTTCCTGAGAGTAAGGAACCCAACTGGGGGGTGACTCCACTCAGTCGGTGCTCCGTGACTACTCCGGGGTCCACCCAGGCCAACGACCCTCCCCGGAGGAGATAATAGAAGTAAAGGAAGGTAGACGAACATATATATACATAACATAAACATTCATGACCGGTTCCCCTGAACCGTCATGATCCATAATATCCATAAGCAAGTAACATGCCGGTTCCCATAAACCGTCATGTACCGTAATAACATAACCAGGGTTCATGCCGGTCCCCATAAACCGTCATGAACCAGAATGACCTGACAAAGGTTCATGCCGGTTCCCATAAACCGTCATGAACCACAATGACCTTTCCAGAGTTCATGCCGGTTCCCATAAACCGTCATGAACTTGGAAATCCACGTAGGGTCCCTGACCCGAAATCATAAACCATAAAGTAACTGGGTCTCGTGCCCGAACATATGACTCAAATGGGCACCGTGCCCGATATCTAAGGGTCAGTCACGACTCCGATCATAGTGATGCGTGCAACCATCCATCCAGGACCGCCCTCAATCCTGGTATGTCGCCGTGAACGAATCAACCGACGCGACCATCGCAAGATCATGGTGCACTCATCACCGATCGCTATCCTGAACCGTCAGCACTCCGTAGTCGAGCCTCCCCAGGCTGCCCGACAACGAATCGTGCATCGTGACCTCTCCGAAAGGAACACATCCAAATCCGGAGGAGAGCGTCGTATCGTCGATCGCCGTGCACATAGCACTCGTCGCGACCACGATTTAGACCCGAAGGTCGTAAATAGTGTCATATGCCCGAGACAAAACCGAATGGGTCTCATACCCGAGTTTATCCATTTAGAAATCCAAAATCAAATCATTTAAATCAATAAAGAAATACAGACCCGTATAAGCACCGTATAAGGCCGAAACCTCGAAATACGTGCTTATACGTAACCACATACAAATGCACCCATGGCATCATCAAACAAGTAATAAAACATATAATAAACATTTATGCATGCACCAATTTAGAAAACAAAGTCCACTCACAGACCGTCCGAGCTGCCGCCTCGATTTGCGTGCCATACGGCTCCCCGAGCCGATCACCGTCACCGGGACTCCCAAACCTGTCCAAATCGTAATAGAAGGTTACTAACTACTTAATTAACCTCCCACTAAAGCCCCGTAATTTTCCCGTATTTTCAACTATTTTTAATCCCAAACCTAAACCTTCCGATGCCCCGAAACATATCGAGACGGTGTCCGATCGACACGAAACTAGTCTCAAAATGTTCGTTACATCGAATAGATGATTTCACATGTTGGAACCTTCCCCAGATTCCCTGCCACGCGTCCTCACGCGCCACCTGAAGTGGCTGCGCGTGGGCTTCACGCGCCTGCTACAGTACCTGCTGACGTCATCGCTGACGTCAGCATGACGTCATCACTGACAGCCCCTGACAGTGACACGTGTCACGCTCCCATTGGCCCACTGTCTGACATGTCAGTCTGACATTGTCAGATCTGACATGATGACGTCATCAGGATGACGTCATCAGTCATCCCCTACATCGGTCAGACCGGTCCGAATCGGTCCGGTCCGGTTTTTCCTGCAACTTGGATCGGCGTAACCGGTCCAGGTCTCCTTCTCCCTCATTTTCGGTCCGTTTGCTTCCATTCCAACTCCTAAATTCCTATTTCTTCATTTCCTATCAATCCTAATTAACTAAACAACCTAAAACCTACGAAATCCGACCGGTCCAATTTGAACCTCAAGGTTCAATTTTTCCCGATCAGTCTACACGGCTTCTCGGCCGTCAACCACCACCAAAACCTTCCTAAAATGTCCCTAGCAACCTAATGGACTCATTAAAACCATTAAAAACTAACCATAACAACGAAAATGGAAAAATGGATCAAAATGGGCTAACCGGGTACCCGTTCGGGTTTCTCCTCCTCTCGCCGCCGTGGGCGGCGGTTCAGGCCTCCAAGCTGGCCACCTCGGCTCCCTCGATCTCCCTGGTCCTCTGCCTAGTCACGGGTGATGGTTGGCTGGGTTTGGGTTGCACGGGAATGAGAGAAAATGGTGAGATCGGGTGGGTTTATGTGTGGATGAAGAAATGAAAATGCACGGGGATGGGTTTGGTGCATGAGTAGGTGGGGTTGGCCAGTGGATGGGTGACAAGTGTCACTCATCCATTGGGCCTCCATTAAATATCTGGGCCCACTAGAGACAAAACTGCACTTTTTGTCTCGTAAAACGTGCCGTCGTGAATAGTAACCAGGAACTTCCGTGAACCGTAACTTCGCCGTCGAACGTCCGAATTCGACGTGCCGCCTGTCTACGGATTCGTATCGTCCTTATCTACGTAATGGTCTTCGGCCCTCGGCCATCGGACCTCCCGGTCAAAAAGTCAACTTTGGACCTCCCGGTCAAAAAGTCAACTTTTGACCTCCTATTCACCCAAATTACCAAAATGCCCCTAAACTTCCGAACGTCATAACTTCTTCCTCGAACGTCGGAATTGAACGTGCCACCTGTCTATGAACTCGTGACGTCACGAACTACGTCACGGTCATCGGTCAAAGTCCATTTGACCACCCGATTGAAAAGTCAACGTTTTGCCATCACCAGGGGCAAAACGGTCATTTCGCATCGTTCGTCCGATTTCGCTCTACTAATCACAGATTAGCCTCACTAATCGTGATTAGTCACTAATCTAATCATGAAATTCGGGACGGGTCGTTACAACCTTCCCTCCTTAATTAATTTCGTCCTCGAAATTCCAACCGACCTAAACCCAACCGTTCTTCCCTCCTTAATTTAGTTTCGTTCTCGAAACTCCAACTATCCTGATTCCACAACTTCCACCTCGTGTAAATAATTCGATCTCACGACACGTGTACACCCGTACACCCACTAAACAGAATAATCCTTACTCGTCTACAGCCTGACGTGCCACTAACGCTCTCGTCGTATCGACTACACTCGACCACGTCGAAGAACAGTAGCCACACGGTCCGAATTGACACTACTTGTCAAATCTACCATCTTGTTGATACAACAACTAGACGGTTCCCTTCTCAATCACTAATCTATCCTGACGTCTGCTCCCACTGGGAGCCATCAGACCTCACTCAACGATCCACGCTGACACCTCCGACAGACCGTCACCACTTGACAGTCGTCAGTCGAAAACTGACACTATACTCACTCGTGGTTACACTAACCACCAACGGACCCAACTAGGAGTAAACACTTACCCACAAAGCCTTTCACTCAATCTGTGTGTAACTAGACCCATCAGAAATACCATGACCCAATGCACAGTATCCAACGTCCAGTCCACGACCCCGACTACACCAATGGTATCGGAACCATGCCGACTACCAACACGCTCTCCAATGTACCACTGGTATAACCTATATACCGTCACCAGACATCCCAAGTCTGCCCGGTGTCGTACCTCGAACAATGAACAAGGTACGTACAACTACCCATCAATCAGCCTACAACCACCTAGGTTGTAGTCAATCACGTTTCAATTATGGAGTCCATCTGTCCGATCTAGACAAATCGAAACTCCAACCCATTATCTATTTCCAAATCCGAATCCGAATCCGCAATTTCGTAAGAAATCCCGAATCCAAACCCAGAAATCATATCCATAATCATGTCCAACTTCAAATCCGAAATCATCATTCCGTAAACTAGTATTAGGAATAACCATTCCGAACCCAAATCCATAAAAGAAAATCTATAGTCAAGCTCTAGAATCAAATCCTGAATCGTCACCCAGAATCCGATTCCAAAACCCAAATACAGAAATCCTCTTTCAAGTTCCAAAATCAAATCCTGAATCGTCATCCAGAAATCTGATTCCAAAACCTGAAATATCGTTCACGTCTACCGAGACGTACCAAAACCAAACCTATCGGTTACCCGCTAAACCGATTACCCTATTACCAACGATTGACTTCATAGGGAAGTCAATTCCAACATCAACACAACACTAGGTCAGACAAAATCCGGCCTCGTCAGACACCTACTCATCGGACAACTACTCAGGCGAGTAATAAGCCATATGGGATTTACCTCGAAAAGAAGTTCAGTCCCATCATGCTTCACTCAACATCCAAGTAAGAGTAATAAACGCTCCACCTATCTGGACATCCAAATCACAATCCAGATCCAACACTACGTCAACCGACCATAGACGTCACGATCCCCGATCGTCACGACGTCCAAAGTCCTCAACCATTCCCCACATCTAAACAGATTAGTCAACGACGAGACACGCCGAGACTGTGGGTTACCACTGATTACCTCGTATCGATCCTTGTCATTCCACCGAGGAAAAATCAAGAATGATCGAATAATCCATCCTACGTGAATGCAACCAAAACCCCGTTGCACTCACCACACCACGTAATCCAACATCGTCTGCCACCAAGCAGAAAATGAGAAATCTGAGTCACCTAATACACGATCAGTGTACTAGTGACAACCAACAACATCTACATCATCAATATCATCTACCACCATCAATTATGGTAGAACCTGAGAAGTCACCCAAACGACTTCGACATACCCAATAGCAATGCGGAAAACCCGCATTCCACGCGTCACCTCATTCGCAACCTCTCGCGATTCCGAAGTTCCAACAAGATTGGAAACGACGTACCCAGACATCGTAAAAACGTCAATCCAATCCTACCGACAATCCAACTAGGATTCCCCGAAACCGACAACTAACTGCCGACCGCAGTAAATCTATTTAACCCAACCCAAGTCCGACCATCGAGTGGTCGTAACTCCAAACCAGTCGTCGGAACCGATCCTACGACATCGTGAAAGACGATCCCAACTAACCGTCTCACGGTCAAAACTCGAAAATACTGTTTATCCCTTTGTAGGGTCCCACACTGTCAACCCTGACAGAACTATGGCAACCCCGGCATCTAGTGCCGAACCAAGACATATCACGACTCCATCCTACTAACTATCATACTGGCACCCTAACTATCAGGTTGACCATGGACTGCAGCCCCTTGAGATATCACATCCCCGACTTGCGTACATACTCCAAAAGCTGCACGGTTGCTCGAATAGAGACAACCCCGCTCTGATACCACGTTGACAGGACCCATCCCAATCCCCCCGGGATTAGTGCGGGATGACCCTGCTCCCGTCTGACACGAAGTGTCAGACAAGGGATATTTTCGTCCTTTGCCCTCCCGGGCTATCAGAGTACGCCAGGATCCGGAGGAGGCATGTGATATCTCGGTCTCTGCTACAGTCCACATCCGATGTCAACCTGAAGGGCAGTCAAAACATTAAAAACTGTGAGTGGACAAAACAAAAGTTTATAAAAACATTTTAACGAGAAGACCTTTGTACCCTCCACTAAAAAGCATGCATGCATTCGAAAACCATTTATCCAAAACAAACCATATGTGGGACTAAGCCCAAAGCAGATATAAACCAAGGTCGAAAGGACCACAATGAAAACGACCATACGGGCCACAGCCCAAATCCATAAGGGACTCGGCCCTAAACCATAAAGAAACCAAGTACACGAGCCACTGCTCAAATCCTGTGCACACCTGTACACACCACATATCATATATCATATATACATCACATACATATATATAAGTCACACAACCAATCCTGTCACGGTATCCAAAGCTACGCGCATGCTACCCAGGTCTCAATCCGAGTCTTCTCAAAGTCAAGATCAATGTCCGTAGACCACTGACCCTACCCGAGGTAATAGTAATCATAGCCTTCCTGAGAGTAAGGAACCCAACTGGGGGGTGACTCCACTCAGTCGGTGCTCCGTGACTACTCCGGGGTCCACCCAGGCCAACGACCCTCCCCGGAGGAGATAATAGAAGTAAAGGAAGGTAGACGAACATATATATACATAACATAAACATTCATGACCGGTTCCCCTGAACCGTCATGATCCATAATATCCATAAGCAAGTAACATGTCGGTTCCCATAAACCGTCATGTACCGTAATAACATAACCAGGGTTCATGCCGGTCCCCATAAACCGTCATGAACCAGAATGACCTGACAAAGGTTCATGCCGGTTCCCATAAACCGTCATGAACCACAATGACCTTTCCAGAGTTCATGCCGGTTCCCATAAACCGTCATGAACTTGGAAATCCACGTAGGGTCCCTGACCCGAAATCATAAACCATAAAGTAACTGGGTCTCGTGCCCGAACATATGACTCAACTGGGCACCGTGCCCGATATCTAAGGGTTAGTCACGACTCCGATCATAGTGATGCGTGCAACCATCCATCCAGGACCGCCCTCAATCCTGGTATGTCGCCGTGAACGAATCAACCGACGCGACCATCGCAAGATCATGGTGCACTCATCACCGATCGCTATCCTGAACCGTCAGCACTCCGTAGTCGAGCCTCCCCAGGCTGCCCGACAACGAATCGTGCATCGTGACCTCTCCGGAAGGAACACATCCAAATCCGGAGGCGAGCGTCGTATCGTCGATCGCCGTGCACATAGCACCTGTCGCGACCACGATTTAGACCCGAAGGTCGTAAATAGTGTCATATGCCCGAGACAAAACCGAATGGGTCTCATACCCGAGTTTATCCATTTAGAAATCCAAAATCAAATCATTTAAATCAATAAAGAAATACAGACCCGTATAAGCACCGTATAAGGCCGAAACCTCGAAATACGTGCTTATACGTAACCACATACAAATGCACCCATGGCATCATCAAACAAGTAATAAAACATATAATAAACATTTATGCATGCACCAATTTAGAAAACAAAGTCCACTCACAGACCGTCCGAGCTGCCGCCTCGATTTGCGTGCCATACGGCTCCCCGAGCCGATCACCGTCACCGGGACTCCCAAACCTGTCCAAATCGTAATAGAAGGTTACTAACTACTTAATTAACCTCCCACTAAAGCCCCGTAATTTTCCCGTATTTTCAACTATTTTTAATCCCGAACCTAAACCTTCCGATGCCCCGAAACATATCGAGACGGTGTCCGATCGACACGAAACCAGTCTCAAAATGTTCGTTACATCGAATAGATGATTTCACATGTTGGAACCTTCCCCAGATTCCCTGCCACGCGCCCTCACGCGCCACTTGAAGTGGCTGCGCGTGGGCTTCACGCGCCTGCTACAGTACCTGCTGACGTCATCGCTGATGTCAGCATGACGTCATCACTGACAGTCCCTGACAGTGACACGTGTCACGCTCCCATTGGCCCACTGTCTGACATGTCAGTCTGAAATTGTCAGATCTGACATGATGACGTCATCAGGATGACGTCATCAGTCATCCCCTACATCGGTCAGACCGGTCCGAACCGGTCCGGTCCGGTTTTTCCTGCAACTTGGACCGGCGTAACCGGTCCAGGTCTCCTTCTCCCTCATTTTCGGTCCGTTTGCTTCCATTCCAACTCCTAAATTCCTATTTCTTCATTTCCTATCAATCCTAATTAACTAAACAACCTAAAACCTACGAAATCCGACCGGTCCAATTTGAACCTTACGGTTCAATTTTTCCCGATCAGTCTACACTGCTTCTCGGCCGTCAACCACCACCAAAACCTTCCTAAAATGTCCCTAGCAACCTAATGGACTCATTAAAACCATTAAAAACTAACCATAACAACGAAAATGGAAAAATGGATCAAAATGGGCTAACCGGGTACCCATTCGGGTTTCTCCTCCTCTCGCCGCCGTGGGCGGCTGTTCAGGCCTCCAAGCCGGCCACCTCGGCTCCCTCGATCTCCCTGGTCCTCTGCCTGGTCACGGGTGATGGTTGGCTGGGTTTGGGTTGCACGGGAATGAGAGGAAATGGTGAGATCGGGTGGGTTTGTGTGTGGATGAAGAAATGAAAATGCACGGGGATGGGTTTGGTGCATGAGTAGGTGGGGTTGGCCAGTGGATGGGTGACAAGTGTCACTCATCCATTGGGCCTCCATTAAATATCTGGGCCCACTAGAGACAAAACTGCACTTTTTGTCTCGTAAAACGTGCCGTCGTGAATAGTAACCGGGAACTTCCGTGAACCGTAACTTCGCCGTCGAACGTCCGAATTCGACGTGCCGCCTGTCTACGGATTCGTATCGTCCTTATCTACGTAACGGTCTTCGGCCCTCGGCCATCGGACCTCCCGGTCAAAAAGTCAACTTTTGACCTCCTATTCACCCAAATTACCAAAATGCCCCTAAACTTCCGAACGTCATAACTTCTTTCTCGAACGTCGGAATTGAACGTGCCACCTGTCTATGAACTCGTGACGTCACGAACTACGTCACGGTCATCGGTCAAAGTCCATTTGACCACCCGATTGAAAAGTCAACGTTTTGCCATCACTTGGGGCAAAACGGTCATTTCGCATCGTTCGTCCGATTTCGCTCTACTAATCACAGATTAGCCTCACTAATCGTGATTAGTCACTAATCTAATCATGAAATTCGGGACGGGTCGTTACAAGATGTCTGACATCCTAGACATCCAATAAGGTCACAGTCTCAAGGCTACGCATGCCACCCGGGGTCTCAATCTCGAGTCCAAATCCCGAACCTAGTCCGAGTATGGCATCCGAGATGCCTGACGTCCCAGACGTCCAATAATAGCAATCCTGCTTCTGAGCCACTCTACGGTCCGGTTCCTCCGTAGAATGACCCCTCGTAGGCAATGCGCTGTGACCACTCCGGGGTACCCTCATCCGGAGGAGACAGTATCACAAGGGTAGATCTATACAGTGCAGTACTAAAGATAATCATCGAAATCCATATACATATATCTGACTCAAACAGTGCATAAACCAACCAGACGGGTCTCATGCCCAAACATCGTAATACGTGTCATCAACATAACTCAAGATAAACAGATACTGTTGCTTGAATCACATATATATATATATATATATATATAAAAGAAAACAGTTATGCATGCCAAGTTTTAGTGAAATCAAAGGCCTACTCACAGTACAATCCCGCTGCAAAACCGAGCGTATAACCCTGTCCAAGTACTATTGCACGATTCCTGTCATGTCCAAAGCATATGTAAGGGTCACTATAAGTCCCTACTAAACAACCAAGAAACCCTAGACTGAAACCGGCCCGGGAAAGCCGGCCGAACACGCTTCCCAAGGCTTCAAACCCTAATTTGACCAACCTAACTATCTCCGATTGACATGAAACCACCGCCATTGGATTCGTATCGTCGAAACCTTGAAAATAGCACTGGTCCCACAACAATTACTGTTCACACGCGACCCCACGCGCTTGGTCAAAAGGTTGGTCAACTCTGCTACAGTAAATGCTGACGTCAGCACTAACAGTGTCAGAGGACACGTGTCACATGCTCATTGGTCCATGATCTGACCGTTTCTGACATGATGACATCATCATGACGTCACTACTGACGTTAGCATGATGACATCATCAGCTACAGTAACCGGGTCAACCAGATCTACAGAAAACTGGGTCGCCGTTGACCCAAGGCTTGACCTGATCACAGATCGTGCTTCCCGCCATCATTTTTTATCACACTTGGTCCTATAGACTCGTCACAACCTCCTCTACAGTTCTATGGACTCAAAATTAGCTTTTAGGTTGAGGAAAATACCTGAAATTAACGGGAAAGGTGGCTGAGAACTCTGGTCGTCTTCTCCGGCGACTCGTCCAGATTCCAGCCACTAACCTTGGTCCAAACTGGTCGTCTGAGTCCCTAAGACACGTCTCAGAGAAGAAAAATGAAACCTAACGTCAAAACTAACCATTTCAAAACAGGGAAGAAAACTGAACCTAATCGGGTTTCTCGACTTACCGCCACCGTGTCGCCACCGTACGCCGTCGTGTCCACTCCTCAGTCTTTATGTTGTCCTTGTTTTCCTAACCCTACGTTTGTTCGAGCCCAGAGGTGGAGGTTTGGACGGTTGGACAGTTTTGGGTTGTTTTTTCTTTCTTTTGGGTCTGGGGGATTTTGGGTCGTGCAGGCAGGGTGTAGTGGTGGTGGCCGGTGCCTGGTGGTGGCTGGTGGTGGTCTGGTGGTGGAACAAGGCAGAGAGGGTGGCTTGGACGTGTGTTTGTTCAAGAACGGTGAGTCTTGCTCACGGCTTGAGAGAAAATGAAAGTGAAAGGGAATGAGTTAAGTCTGAAGGATTAAAAAGGGAGAAGGAGATGAAATAAATGGTCCAGATTAGTCCTAGGCTGAGATGAACGGCTAGAAATTATTTAGGGAAAAAGAAATATTTAAAAATGTAGCCAATAGGGACAAGATCCAGAATTTGGGGAAAAGGGGTATGTGTGATGAGTGACACGTGTCACTCATCCAAGGGTCCAGATTGGTTTGATTTTTAAAACAGATCCTAATATTATATTATTATTTTATTTCGAACCTCGGTTCGTTCGGTTAATCGATTTTACTTCCGTGACCATAACTTTTTCGTCGTACGTCCGTTTTCGACGTGTCGCCTGCCTACGGACTCGTGACGTCCTAAACTACGTCACGGTCATGGGTCAAAGTCCTAAATATTCCCCGGGGCAAAAGTCAACTTCCCCCCCTTAGGGGCAAACTGGTCATTTTACAATAAAATAATATTTACGAAAGTTCGGGTCGTTACACAACCAGTATGACCCAAGTTACCAAGAGTGCAATCCAAAGCCTAGTCACCTTCCTCTGTAACTTCAACACTGGTTATTCTACTCTATCAAGTTGTCTTAACAAACTCGGAATTATCGTCATTGATCTCTTGCACATTTTTGGATCAAACCATTCCCAAAAATCACAACACATAGCTCTTCTTCTACCTCTAACTTGTCCAACCTACAAAACACATACATATTCACAGCAAGGAACATACAAATTCAACAATCCAACACAAAACCTGTTAGGGCCCACCCCTAATCCCCCAGGATTAGGGACTAACCCTGCTCCCGTCTGACTTACGCCAAGGGATTCTCGAACTGAACGTCTCAATATTTTCCAAGTTTTCCAGAGTGCGCAGAGTCTACTGTGGATCATACGCGTGATGTCTCCGTCTCTCTTGTCCAACAGCCCGCACCGCAATAACCTGGAGGATATTGAAAACATGAAAAGACTGTGAGTGGACAAAAATAAAGTTTAAGTTTCAAAAACATTTCATAATACAATTACATTTATACCCTCCGTTTTAAAAACCAATGCATGCATATCAATTTCATATCATAAAACTATGTACGAAAACAAAACACATTTTTCCTTTTTCTCAAACCCGGGCCTCGGCCCAAAACATCGGAAAAACATTTCATCCTGGCCACTGCCCAAAACATCGGAAAACCATTTTCATCAATTCTCAATGAAATCCAAAACACATCTGCAACCACATTTTCATCCATCGAACCTGCTGGATCTATCCGAGTCTTTAAACTCAATAACCAGGCCTCAATAATATCCGAGTCTTTAAACTCCCGAGTCTTTAAACTCAACAGGCATACGGGGGAAATATCAATATATCTGAGTCTTTAAACTCTCGAGTCTTTAAACTCAATCTGGGTCTTTAAACCCAATCCGGGCCCGTCCCCCGTCAATCACAATATCCAGGTCTTTAAACCCAATAACTAGATCCAACAAATCCAATCAAAACCATTTGAAAACCATTTTCCATTTCCATATCCAAACCCGAATCCGAAATCACTGGTCTGAAACCCTTCCGGCATCCAGAACCGTCATTCTGAATCCAAATCCAGAACTCATATCCATTTCCTTTCCAGATCCGGGTCCGCAACCATCATTCCGTAAGCCGGCATCTGGAATAACCATTCCGAACCCAAACCTGAAATTCCATTGCAAGTCCCGAATCGAATCCCGAATCGTCATCCGGAATTCCGATTCCGAAACCCGAAATCACCTTTCTAAAAACCCCTTTAGAACTGGGCTTCAAGCTCGAAAAACCTTTCCAAAATCCTTTACTTCTTTGAAAACAAATCGTAATTCAAATCTCGAAATCCAATCATTAAAAACCAGGTTCAAAGCACGGTATTTGTCAAAACCTCGTAAAACGTGGAAACCGTTATTTCCTCGAAAAATGTGCAAAACCGTAAACCATCACAATCATAAATCAAATCATAGCATCACGTATGAAAACATATTAAAAACATATATGCATGCATCAAGAGTTAGAAAGCAAAGTCCACTCACAGACCATTCCGACGTCGCCTCGATACGCGCGCACTTACGCCGTTCCTGGCTATTCCGCTATCCTTGGTTTTCCCGAACCTGTCCAAATACCAATATAAGGTCACTAACTACTTCACGATACTCATACCAAAGCTCCATAATTTTTCCATATTTTTAACTAGTTTTAATCGTGTAATGATCCGTCCCAAATTCCATGATTAGATTAGTGACTAATTACGATTAGTGAGGTTAATCGGTGATTAGTAGGCTAAATCGGATGAACGATGCGAAATGACCGTTTTACCCCTAATAGTGGCAAAACGTTGACTTTTCATTCGGACGGTCGAATGGACTTTGATCGACGACCGTGACGTAGTTCGTGACGTCACGAGTTCATAGACAGGTGGCACGTTCAATTCTGACATTCGAGGAGGAAGTTATGACGTTTGGAAGTTTAGGGGCATTTTGGTAATTTCGGTTAAAAGGGGTCAAAAGTTGACTTTTTGACTGGGATGTCCGATGGCCGAGGGCCAAGGACCATTACGTAGATAAGGACGATACGAACCCGTAGACAGGCGACACGTCTAATTCGGACGTTCGACGGAGAAGTTACGGTTCACGGAAGTACGAAAGTACTATTGCGCGTTTTACGAGACGACTTGAGTTTTGGACTTTAGTGGGGCCCAGATTTTATCCCAAGGCCCAATGGATGAGTGACAAATGTCACCCATCCACTGGCCCTTCCCTTACATACATGCATCGATCATTTCTTTCCATTTCCAAACCCACCCGATCTCATCCTTTGTACCCAAACCAATCCAATCCAAACCTTCACCCATGGACATCTTAGAAACCAGGAGAGTGAGGGGAGGATGTTGGATGTTGGTGGCCGGCCTGGACGGCCAGAACCGCCGTGTACGGCGGCTTGGAGGAGACAAACCCGAGAGGGTGCTCGGTAAAGCCCAATTCCCATTTTCAATTTGATTTTGATATTATGGTGGCTGTTGGACGATTAGGATGAGTTGATTAGGTTGCTAGGATAGTTTTAAGATGTTTTGGAGGCTGGTTCACGGCGGAGGAGGCCGTGAGGGTGGCCGTGAAAACAGAGGCCGTGAGCCTCTTTGTTCTTGGATAGGATTTAAGGTGTTTAAGCTAGTTTTATTAATTGGAATTGATAGAAAACATTAAAATAGGAATTTAGGGATTGGATTGGAAGAAAACGGATGAAAAATGAGGGAGAAGGAGGCCTGGACCGGTTACGCCGGTCCAGTTGCAGGGGTTGGACCGGACCGGCCAGCCCGGACCGGTTCGATCGCTGGAGCTGGTGACGCTGTGCAGGGCGCGTGAAGCCCACGCGCAGTGGCTTCTTGGGGCGCGTGAGGGCGTGTGGTACACAATTTGAGGAAGGTTCCAACATACAAAATCATCTATTCGATGTAATGAACATTTTGGGACTGGTTTCGAGTCGATCGGACACCGTCTCGATATGTTTCGGGGCATCAGAGGGTTTAGGTTCGGTTTTAAAAATAGTTAGAAATTCCGGAAAATTACGAGGCTTTAGTGAGGGGTTATATAAATGGTTAGTAACCCTCTAAATTAATTTGGACAGGTTTGGAAGTCCCGGTGACGGTGATCGGCTCGGGGAGCCGTATGGCACGCGTATCGAGGCGCGGCTTCGAACGGTCTGTGAGTGGACCTTGTTTTCTAAATTGGTGCATGCATAAATGTTTATTATATGTTTTAAATACTTGTTTGTGATTCCATGAGTGCATTTGGATGTGTGGTTACGTATAGGCACATATTTCGAGGTTTCGGCCCTATACGGTTCCTATACGGGGCTGTATGTCTTTATTGGTCTAAATGAAATAGTTTTGGATTTCCAAATGGATTATGAATATGATTTTATGATGTTGATTTGGATGCTTGTGAATTATATGGTTTCACGTATTTCGAGGCCTCGAGGTTTTTCGGTTTTACATTGATTTTCCATTCTTGTGGTTTTGGATATGATTTCATGAAATGATTTTGGATTTGAAAAGGTAATTCTCGGACTTGAGGTCCATTTGATTTACGGAATCGGGCCAGAGGCCCAGTTGGTTTACGATTCGGACTTGAGGTCCAGTTT
The DNA here is from genome assembly GCA_032719365.1 of Prinsepia uniflora. Classification (NCBI taxonomy): domain Eukaryota; kingdom Viridiplantae; phylum Streptophyta; class Magnoliopsida; order Rosales; family Rosaceae; genus Prinsepia; species Prinsepia uniflora. The sequence goes on along the minus strand of CM064875.1, from coordinate 54,837,998 downwards.
CTATGTGGATTCGGGCCTAGCGCCCAATTATGTGTTACAAATGGTTTTTATGGGTCATGACGGTTTATGGGAACCGGCATGAACCCTTGAAATGGATTTACGGGTCATGACGGTTTATGGGAACCGGCATGAACCCATGAAAGGATTTTATGGTTCATGACGGCTTATGGGGGCCGGGCATGAATCCTTGAAAGGTTTCAAGAATGATTTCAAATGGTTTTTCATATTCCATCCTTTATATATGATTGTCTCCTCCGGGGAGGGTCGTTGGCCTGGGTGGACCCCGGAGTAGTCACGGAGCACTGACTGAGTGGAGTCGCCCCCCAGTTGGGTTCCTTACTCTCAGGATGGGCATGGTTCGTTACCTCCAGAGAGGGTCATTGATCTACGGACATTGACCTGGGTGGACCCTGGAGAGACTTGGGTTTGAGACCCCAGTTAGCACACGTGTAGCTCTATTTTACCGTGACAGGTTCTGGATATGAATATAAGGGATAAACATGATTTAAATTGGTTTGGAAAATTGTGTTTATAATGATAAATAGATCTGGGCTGAGATCCCACATATGTTTACTATGTTCTGGTTTTCTGTAAATTGGTTTTGGGCAGGAGCCCGTGTGACTTGTATTTACGGAACTTGGGGTTGTGACCCTATTTATGGATGTTTTAACATATATGATTGGATAAATGGTTTTACTATGCATGCATGCTTTTTAGTGGAGGGTATAAAGGTCTTTTATGGAAATGTTTTTATAAATCTTTATTTTTGTCCACTCACAGTCTTTCTGTTTTTAATACCCTTCAGGTTGGATACGGTGTGGACTGTAGCAGAGATCGAGATATCACATACCTCCTCCGGATCCTGGCGTACTCTGATAGCCCGGGAGGGCAAAGGTTGGAAATATCCCTTGTCTGACACTTCGTGTCAGACGGGAGCAGGGTCATCCCGCACTAATCCCGGAGGGATTGGGATGGGTCCTGTCAAACCGAGCCCTAAAACCTTCGAACAGCCCGAAACATATCGAGCCGATATCCGATTGACTCAAAACCAGCGCCAAAATGTTCGTTACAACAAATAATTTAAAATTCGTGTTGGAACTATCCTCAAAAGCCATGTCACGCGCCCTCACGCGCCGCCTGAAGTGGCTGCACGTGGGAGCCACGCGCCTGCACTATTCATCATCCCCTACCTCCAACCAACCCGGTTCAGATCGGTCCAGTCGAACTGAGCCGGCGAGGTCGGTTCTCCCTCAAATCCAGTCCAATCAATCCCAATAACTCCATCATTGTCTATGTGATTGATTCCACTAACTAATTCATGAAATAAGGTACTAAAACTCACCGTCCAAAACTCGACCCAGACCCCTGAAATTTTCAGTCGCGGTTTTCCGGCCACCCGCCATCTCCTCAGCCTCTGGTTCAACCCTTCAGGTTACTAGGGACTTCCTACACTTATTAGAACCAATAGAACAACTCGACTCAGCCTCAAAACCCACAACTTCCATCTTGAACTCAAACGGAAAAACAGAGGACATCGAAAACTTACCGTCATTCTGGCCTCCGCCGTGCTCACCGCCGTGTTCCTCTGGGTTCACAGGGATGTTCTCAGTCGTCCTAAAACTCCCTCGAACTTGTTTGGACCAATTTAATCGATTGTGGTTACACCACAATCCTCGACACCTCTCTGTTTCCTGAGAAATCTCACCCTCCTCTCAGCCCTTCCTCACACAACTCTCACCCGAAACACCCCCCAGCCTCTCACTTCCATCTGCTCATACTCACTTGATCACCAGGACTCACACACTCACTACACTGGGTCGATTCCCTCCCTCAATCTTAGTCTATGTTTCTCTCTTCAAACACGACTCACACATAGCCCAAATTTAATTGAACCGTGTAACTTTGTAGAACCCACTAGACAACAGCCACATGTCACAATCTTATGGCCCCCAACTCAAAATATCCACTTAGCACCGGACACTTTTCCTCATCTGGTTTGCACAACTCCCAATGTGCAAAAAGACCAAAATACCCATGTGAGTCCAAATTACGATAATTCCCTTCGCCGTTCTAGACCCGTATCTCACTCGTCCGACCTCCGATGAAAACATGCCGACTGTCATTGTTCTCAGGACGATGAGATCCACCTAACGGTCCTCGGTCTACGCAAAAATGACAAGTCTAGCAAAAAGTCAACGTTTCCCCCCATTTTAACTAAATTACGATAGTGCCCTCAACTTTCCGAACATCACAACTTCCTCCTCGGATGTCGTAATCGGGCATGTCACCTGTCTACGACTCGTGACGTCCCGAATTACGTCACGGTTATCGATCAATGTCCAATTGATCGCCCGAAGTAAAAATCAACTTTTTGCCCAAACTAGGGGCAAAATCGTCATTCTACGCCAACTGTAACAACCCGTCCCGAGAATTGGGATTAGTAGAGTGATTAAGGTGTGATTAGTAAGGTTAATCAGGGGTTAGGTGGTCCCGAGGGGTCCGGGAACCTAGAATGACGATTTTGCCCTCTGCTTTGGGCAAAAATGTTGACTTTTATTTCGGGTGGTCAATTGGGGATTGACCAGTGACCGGAACGTAGTTGAGGTTGTCACGAATCCTTAGGCTGGTGGCACGCCCGATTCCGACATCCGAGGAGGAAGTTGTGATGTTCGGAAGGTCGAGGGTATTATCGGAATTTTGGTAAAATAGGGGGAAAAGTTGACTTTTCGAATAATCGAGTTTTGGTAGGTTGACCTAGGATGGTTAGATAGTTCTTGTCTTCCTGAGTTCGATGACAGGTGGCACGTGTTCATCGGACTTACGAGGCGAGAGTTACGGGTCTAGGAAGTTTCGGTAAAACCGTAAAAATGTGTTAAAAAGAAGGGTATTTTGGTCATTGTGGCACATTGGGATTTGTGCACAGAAGAAAAGAATGGACGGCTGGAGTTAATCAGGTGAGATAAGGATGGATTGGATTGTGACACATGGCAATTGTGTAGTGGGTTCTGGGGGGTTCTTCTGTGTGTACACGGTCCCAAATAATTGGGGTGCACTCGTGCAACCGTGCAGTCCTTCGATACACAGAGAAACAGAGTGAGAGCTTGAGGGGAAATTGACCGATCTGGGTGCAAGGGTGAGTGACTGGTGAGTTGTGAGAGTGACAGTGAAGCAAGGAGGAGCTGCTGGTTGTGTTTTGGCGGTGCAATTGTGCACGGCGGCACGGCGGAGGTGAGGAGAAGAATTGGGGGAAACAGGGAGGCCGTGAACGTTTGGCGGTGGCTACGCCGTGAGGCGGATCAAACCAAGACAAGGAGAGGCTGAGGAGGTTGCAGGGAGTCTAACGACCACAGTGGTGGGCGGCGGTGCGCACGGCGGAGCTGCAATCGAAGGGTAAGTCTTCCTGCTCTGTTTTCCCGTGGAATTTCATTTGGAAAGTTGTGACTCTGGGCTGAGAGTCGAGAGGATTAGAGGTTAGGGTAGTGATCAGGGAGGTCCTAGGTGTCAATTAGGGTGGTCGCCGTGACGGGGCCGTACACGGCGGAGCTCAGTCGAAGATGGGTCTCTTTTACCCTGTTTCGGCAGTGAACTTCGAACGGTAAGTCGACGAGTTTGGGGGTGAGTCGACGGTATAGGAAGGTTGGTCTGGGTTCAGGGAGGTCTTAGGGACCGTCTGGTGTCACCACCGTGACGGGAGGTGGCTGGAGTCGAGGAGTCGTGAAACAGGGGTCGAAGGGCTGTCTGGTTTCGAGCTTCAGTCGACGGTGTAGAGGCAGTGTCGAGGTGAACGGGGTACGGGAAGAGATAGGGCAGGTCAGGACGAAGCTACAGGTGAAAGAAGGGATCGAATTGGTGGCCGGACGGCGGAGATCAAGTCTCGCCGGTTCAGCCTGCGACGGCCGGTTCAGCACGGGTTGAAGACGGTACTGTAGCTGGCGCGTGGGGCCACGCGCAGCCACTTTGGGCGGCGCGTGGAGGCGCGTGCGGCGGTTCTGGGAGGAACAGTCAACTTGACTTTTGGTCTAGGAGTTGTGTTGAGTTTAATGGAGTTGGTTTCGGGTTAATCGGAAGTCGTTTGAGTTTAGCTCCGCGAGGGTGAAGGTTTAGGGTCCCGGGGTTCTAGGTCTTCGGTTCGGGGATTTTTGAGGAAATTTAGGAGAGTGTTGGTAGATGTATTAGTGACGTAATTTGACGGTGTTTGACAGGATCGAGATTTCCCGAGGAAGCCGAGGAACGGGCTGGACGTTCGGGACGCGAGTAGGGCTCAGTACTGTGAGTGGACCCTTTTCTTTAAACTCGAGCATGCATAACTGTTTTTATATACGTGTTTTATGGTTTTACTTATGAATCTATGTTTATTGAATATGAAGTGATGATTTTATGTGTTTGCACGTTTTTCGAGAAAAAGATGGTTTTAGCACGTTTTACGAGAAAAAGGTGGTTTTGGAAAATAAAGATACGGTTTTCGGGCTTTCAAAGGATAAATGATTTCAATGATTATAAAGGGATTTTGGAGCATGATTTCGATGATCAAGGTTTTCGATTTTAGAATCGGATTTCACTAATCGGAATTTGGTTTTAAGATTGGAAAGTGGACTCCGGATTTGGGTTCGGAATGACGGTTCTGAATGCCGGAAAGGGCATCGGACCAGTGGTTTCGGATTCGGGTTTGGATGTGGATTGGTAAATGGTTTTCAAATGGTTTTGAGATTGAATTTGCTGGATCTGGATATTGGGTTTAAAGACCCGGATATATGTGACGGGGGACCGGCCGGATTGGGTTTAAAGACCCGGATTGAGTTTAAAGACTCGGGAGTTTAAAGACTCGGATATGTATTGATTTTCCCCCGTAGGCCTTGAGTTTAAAGACTCGGGAGTTTAAAGACTCGGATATGATTAAGGCCTGGATTGAGTTTAAAGACTCGGGAGTTTAAAGACTCGGATAGATCCAGCAGGTTTGATCGGGACATTTATGAGTTAATGTTCATGGTTTATGATACAGTTTTCTGATACTCATGTGTGGTTTCTTATGATATTTCATAGTGTTTCTGTTTCTTATGATGTTTAAGAATGATTCTTTTATTAATGTGTTTATAACTGCTGGTTATGCATGTGGTTTCAAAACGGAGGGTTTAACTCGGTTTTCTTATAAAATGGTTTTTGAACTTTTGTACTTTCTGGTCCACTCACATTTTCTGTTTTAATTGCCCTCCAGGTTGTGGAGCTAGCGCGGGGTCTTGACGTCGAGGCAGAGTCTGAGGCATAGAAGCGACGTGAGAGATCCTAGAAGAGTTTAAAGGCTTCTGTGTGCGTGTACTTTCTCGGTTTTTATTTTCCTTGTAATGTAGTGCTATGCTCTGTAAACGATAAGGATTTTGGGATATTTTGTAATTACTCCTGCGTTTGACTGGGTTCGAGTGAGTGTTCCTTAGGTGTTGTGTCGGGGAGTCAGACGGGAGCGGGATTTACCTCGGGTTTCGGGGTGAAACCGGGGTGGGTCCTGACACCAACCGTCCAAAGTAACCAACTAATCACCGATTAACTTATTAATTCGTCACTAATCACTTTGCTAATCCCGATCCCCGGGACGGGTCATTAAAAAACCCAGCAAAACAAAGCTGAAAACCTAACACATTACCCATAACCTATAAATTCAACAATCCAGCCAACCAACGTAAAAATTAAGACAAATTTAGATAATTTTTCAACAAGGAACATAGCCAAAAACCTAACCCATTACCCATAACTCATTACCCATTATCCACAACCCATTATCCATAACCCATAGCACGAACCCAGAAATCAAGCAGAAACGAAACCCATTACCCAGATACAGCAAAATGATGATAAAAAATCGAACCAATTACCAATTACCTTAGCATCTGGACAGATAACAAACCTTCTTCATGGGTTTTCATCCATCCAGGACGTTTTCATTCCCGCCACCTTCTCACAAAAACATCTTCGCAAGATGAACCTTCCACTCTCGCTATCCTCCATGCTCGATTCTCACTTCCTCGCGGGTTGTAACTGTCAGGACCCAACCCTCCCCGGTCAGGACCCGACTCATCTAGCACCATATTGTCCACTTTGGGCCTCGCCCTCATAGTTTTGTTTTCGAGAGCTCATGGTGCAACTTCCCAATGGGTCACCCATCATGGAATTGCACCAGTCTCAACTCGCTTAACTTTGGGGTTCTAATCCCCCCCAAAGCCACTTGAGCTCCCAAAAGGCCTAGTGCTAGATAGGTGTGTGCCTACACCTTTAAGGCACACCACCATCCTTTCCCAGACCATTCCCCCTCGCAGGAATGTGAGATTGTTCACCGTTCCCTACAGGACACGGGTCTTACAGTAACTTTCTGGTTCACCTCCGTTTATAATGGCACAATTTTGGTGGGTTAATGAATGAAGTTTTCAAATTTCTCTCTCTAGGGTTCTAAGCACCAGTGAAGTGTAAGCCGAATTGGGGCTTATTCTGGCGCCAAATCCAACCCCAACTTCATCTTACATTGTTTCCATTTGAAGTGTTGCCACGTAGGTGCCACATAAGCACCAGTGACGGCGTCAGTAACAGAGGGTAACAGATGGAGTAACGGTGCAACTAAATGTGCAGTTATGGCTGAACATTGAAATTAAATCAGTTTCGAAGAGCAAAATGATATTTAATGTCCAGTTAGGAGAGTAAAATGGGTAATAAGCTAAGAAAAAATCATAGTCCTATCATATCCCCACAATTTCATTTGTGAAAAAAATATCTAAATCAAAACACTAACATGTTCTTCTTCTTTTTATGAAACAGTAGGGTTTGGTGCTCAAAGAATAATGGAGCGAGTTTGTACAAGCATACACTTATTTCTTCAACATCTGCCAAGACCAGATCTCGAAAATCCATAAAAACCCTGATTCCGATCATCTCCCAACATGTTCTTCTTCTTACGCTTGGGCTTCTTCGAGGCCAAAGAAGTGTCACCAGAGATGTTGGCTGTGGCCATGCGACTTCCAACAATGTTGTTTTGCTCGATGACTCGGATGGTGAAGTTGAGATTAGAGGGAGATTAGAGGCGGAGGAAGTGGGCAACGGAAGAGCCACCGATGTTGTTGTTGTTTGGCTCAAATTTCCTTATGCCGTTTCTTATTCGTCTTCTGCCCTTGAAGCATACCCTGCAAATTACTCTTGGATTAGTTGTAATTATTCATATTCTCTCTAAGTTGTAATTATTCATTTGGATTCGTTGATCAAATTCCGTTCTTCTCTTATCAATTTTTTTAGTGGGTTATCTCCAAGTTGTGTTCATCAGTTTCGTTCTTCTCTAAATCCATTTAGAAGGTTGTCACCTTCAACCGTTTTTTTTTTCTGGGTATTTCTGGGTTATGTTCTTGGGCATGACCCAAGCTCTCACAGTTTCCAAGACTGCAGCACATCCATAAGGTCATCTATGACCATAAAACCCACATACAATTTCGTGCCGTTCAATCGACGCTTTGGGTTCACGGGTAATTCATATCCTCTCTAAGTCGTAATTATTCATTTGGATTCATTGACCAAATTTCGTTCTTCTCTCATTAATTTTGTGTGTGGGTATTTCCGGGTTGTGATCAGTTTCGTTCTTCTCTAAATTCATTTATGAGGCCAGCACCTTCATCAATTTTTTTTCTGGGGTATTTCTAGGTTACAACGAAAATGCATGCGAGGCTTCAGTCAATACCCATCCTCGAAAAGGTTGAGATCCTCACAAATGGGACTGATGTATGCACACTCTTCACACCGTCGATCGAAATTTTACTTGAAAAAGCATTTGGGCCCCGGGAGATTACGCTTTTGAACCCAATTTGGATCCACTTGAAGATTTATGGAAAACCTTTTTATCCGATTTTGCATAGGATTGATGTTAGGGTCGTGATTGATTCAGAGCCTGCTAGAATAGAGGACCCTGCGCTGCATTAGTTGATAACTCTTGAAAAAAGTGAGAGAATTTGGGGGTTTTGTTGTGGATTTGTGCTAAAACGTTTTGATCTTTCCATTTCTTTTTTCATATTGAAATGACCAAGACGAACTCAACAAACTAAGACCAATGAACCCAAAAGCAAAGAAATTTACAAACTTCAATTAATTTTTGCCCAGATCTACAAGGGTGTTCTTTCCACCAGATCTGGAACTAAAAATTTTAATATTTGAATGTATTGAAATGATCATGAACTCAACAAAATATGACCAAGAAAAAAAAAATTAAGGAACCTGAGTTAGTTTTCACCTACAAAGATTGCGATGTGGGAGCGAGATTTGGGGATGGGAGCTAAGTGAATTTTTGCCGGAAGAACAAGGAACTTGAAAGGGGAAGAAGAACTGTAGGTTTTTTTGTTCAAATGAAATGATGGGGTTATTAAGTGGTTGAGTTTCTTTTTTCCTTTGTATATATAATTGTGTCATATGAGAGAGTATATAAAAATAAAGTTTAATTTATATAAAAATAAAGTTTAATTTAGATAGTCTTCTAAAAAAGAGCTATTTTAGAATTCATGTTTTCTAAAAACGTCATAAGCTAATTTTTGATACAAATATTTGTACAAGGTCGCTGTGGGCTGGACCTGGCAAGGCAGGGATCAACTGTCAAATTTGGGCTCATGGCACAAAATGATCAAACCCTCACCTAGAGAGAACAAAGGTCCAAACCTTGAAAATCCCCAATTCTCCTTCTGCTACTCCATCGCTGATGCTGATAATGGCAGCAAAACCTCTCTAATCCCACGGCCATGGCGACTACCGTCCTATCCTCTCCAACCCCCTCTATTCTCAGACTCAAATTTACTTCATTTTGTCTTCCCCGCGTTCGACTTCATAACCAAACCATCTCATGTCGATCTTCGGCAACCAAAATTCAATCTTTTAACCGGAAGCATGCTCATAACTTCCCTTGGTTTTCCGGAAAAGAAAATGGGTTTTTGTTTGAAAGAAGGTTAAGGGTTCGTGCGAGTGCAACAAACGATGGTGTCGATGAAGTTGAGGAAGAGACTAGAGGGGAGAGTACTATGCCTGAGCGGTTCAGGTACTTGACCAAAGAAGCTCCTGACCCTGCTGTGAGGTGGCCTTGGGTTGTTGGTAAAACGTTCTCCTCTCTTAAAATCTTTTCCATCTCGTTTGGTTGCTGAGAAAATGTTGTTGATAGGAAAAGAGAAAAAAGATGAAAGTTTGAATATTTGGCATCATAATTTAGGACCCAAAGATAATTTAAGATCAATTATGTACTAGATACTTGTGATAAATATCCATTGTGTGAAACACATTATGTTTAGGAACTTGCTTTCATATGTTAATGCAGCTTATTAGGTTGATTTGTTGTTAGGAATCATAGTGACTTTTCTCACCCATGACTTCAGACTAACTCAAATTTAGAATGTTGCTACATAGGGTTAACTTCTGAGACTTGAATAAAACATATTGTATGTGTGAAGTGATTATAAGAATTTGTACTCGCATATTCAAGGTGAGCTCGCATTGTTAGTAAGCAAAAGATGTGGAGACAGTAGATTTGTCTGAACAGAAGATTTCTTCAACTACACTGTACTAATAGTTTGATTTTCTGCCTGCTCTGGCAAATGCATTTGTGGTTAAATCTTCATATTCTGTAACCCGAATAAGTTTCTCGATTGATGTTTACTTGAAAATGTTGAGTTCTTGTTTTGTGTTGGGGGAGATGATTTGGACAAGTGGTTAGATTAGTGTTCTTAGTTCTTCATGCTTGAGTATTCTGCCACAAATTATTTGTTCTTGTAAATATATGAATAAAGGATCTGGATAAATACAAAAATATAGAACTTATTTGGCAGAGAAATAAACTGCTGGTTTGTTTAGTTTATGTAAGCAAATATACGAGCTTAGTTTTTCAACTCGAGATGGTACTTAAGCTGATTAGATGAAATTTTAATTGTTGGTTTAGACTATTCCTTTCGTGCAAAGTCGTTTATGGTATTCAAAAGTTTAGCTTTTTAATGCCCTAATGGAAGTTCATACTGTTTTATTCAATTGCTGGTTGTGGGTCGCACATATTAACTTTTACAACCAATGAAACTTGATTTTGTGAGGCTTTACTCATATTTAGTATAGCGTGTGCAGCATACTAACTATTATTTGTCACTGATTATGCAGCGTTTTTGTTCCTTATCTATGCATGGAGAGCTGTCTTACTGGAATTAGGTAACTGGAGAAAGGCTGCACTGGCTGTTGTCCATTTCGTGGGATACCTCTTGAAACTTATTTTGGCCCTAATCTTCCATTTCATTGGTGATCCCATAACCTCCATCATCAGATTCATAGAGACAACACTCTATACCATTCACGCTTTCTACTCTGGCATAGTTGCATACGCTCCAATCCGAGAGTTGACGACAGTAATCATATTGGCATCACTTGTTCTCGCTATTGCAGAAGCTGTTGTTCCAAACTCTATAAATTGTCAACCGTTTCTTCTCACAGCATCTGGTGTGGTAGGCTATGCAGCCGTGACAGGTCACATCTCAGAGCCTTTCTTCTGGACGATTCTCGTAGGGTTCTACGCTTACTCACGACTTTTTAGAAAGAGGGATGATGTTACATCAGCATTGCCTGCGGCAGCTGTGCTGGCTGCTGTTGGAGAACCATGGGTTAGGATTTTGGTGATCGGATCATATCTGGGGTTAGCCATTTTTCACCATTCAAAGAAGCTGCTTTCGGAGAGGAAGGAAGAAATTGTGGTCACCAATCGGAAGCTTCCCATGCCCTTGCTCGGTGCAGCCTTAGCCATCGGAATTCGCCTGGCTGCTAAGTGGGCCGGGTACCGGCATTTGACATGGATGATACTATAGCATTCATGACTGTAATGTAGGGTGTATTAACCTTTGCTCTGTGCTTCCTATTTTGACTTCCACATATTGTATCAGCTTGCTAGAATTTAATCATTCTCTAACTTTTAAGTAATTTCAAGTGGCTAGAATTCATACTGAAAAGTATGGATGAAAATACGAAAATGACTTCGTAAATTACTCATTTCATCGTTATAGAAATAGATTTGTTCTGCCTAATCTATGACAATTACATAAAAAAAATTCTTTTGCAACCGATTTAATGAATTTGCACTTAATTCTACGATTTAATAATAATTGAATTTGACTCACGTAATGAAGTAATCTGCTTTGGTCTGTTTCTGTGGACGTAGTTGTTGTGTTGTAGATAGACCAGTTTTTAGATGTCACCATCAAGAAACTTGCTTTGACAGTCAGTATCTATTGTATTTGGAAGGAGTGAAATAGTCGTGTATTCGCTAATTGTCGGTATCCTTCCACAGTAGTCTTTCGACAAGTTATTAATATAATTCGATTAAAATTGAATAATTATGATTTTAAGTTTAATGTAACTAATCTGAATTCTATCAGGACTTGGGGTTTGGCTTGAGGCCTGCGAGTTTTTTTTGTGGCTTCCTTTCTTTGATGGTGGTCATCTGTGATCCTTTTGGAATCCTTATTTGTTCTTTATTTTTGATTGGTTGAAATTTTGCCTTTCATACATTTTTCACCTATAAAAAAAAAAATTTGACTCGCGTAATTGAATTTGCACGTCAAGATCTCGGATAGAGGGGAAATTATCATACAAGCAGTGGGTAAAAGGACAATGTGTATGCTGACGTGCCAATGACTGAAGACACGGCGCCGTTTAGCGGCAGTAAAAAGTCCTAGGGTTTGTGTAGGGTTTCTGATTGCCTATATAAACGACACTAAGCTCTGCATCTTACCCATAATTTTCAGTCTCCATCGAAGCCTCTCCTCTCCTCTTTAACCAGCTACTCTTCCGATTCAGATGCTCAAAATTCCTTATGGTTTGCTTTTAGGTTTTCCATTGTTATCACGCACGATGCACCCCGGGCTTCTCTGAGAGTTTTCACTGAAGAAGAAAGCCCCAATGCACGTGCTAAAACGTTGCCGTTAAGTGTTGCAGTTTAGCTTTGCTCTTTCCACGGCTTTTCTGTGTCAAAGCGACGGCTACATCTAATTCTTCCCAAATCATACTCCTTTGTCGATTCCATTAGTATAGATTTTAGTTTTCGCCTCGACACACCTTAAGCTTGTTTTTCAATATTCTCCGAAATCAAAGCTAGTCATGGAGGCGCAAATCGATTGCGGTTTCAAACGTGGAGGGTTTGCTCGTCGATAGTTTTGCCTCTAAAAATGTCCGCTAGATTTTTCTACTCTCTGGATCTCAAAATCCTGATATTCTATATGAATTTTGGCGATGATTACAAATTATCCGCGCTTCTGAGGGAAATCTATGAAGCAAAAGGTGATAATCAGTGGTTGAATTTCTTGATATGAGCCTTTTATTTCTCTTAAAATTTTAATCGATTTTGGCAGTGATGACTAATTTTACAGCTTTATGCCAGTTCTGCTTCAGAAAATTCGTGATCGAGAGAGCTGTTTCATACTCTGAGTCTTCAATTTACAATCAATTGTTGAATTTCATGACATGTGTTTTTTTTTTCTGTGAAATGTGCGTCTTTTGGCAATGATGACTAAATTTACAGCTTTATGCCAGTTCTGCTTCAGAAAATTCGTGATCGAGAGAGCTGTTTCATACTCTGAGCCTTCATTTTATAAATTTGTTTTCTTTGTTTTGCTTTAAATTTTGGTTTTCTGTTTTTCAGCCTGTGATGATTCAATCCGCTTGTTCGAGATGTAGTTGAGCTGAGACCCTGAAAAGGGAGAACCCCTTAGTGAAGCTACATTTCATATGACTTCAATGGATTTTGCAGAGGCCTTAAATCTTAATTACTTCATTAGACCAATGTTCTAAGTTAAATTGTTTGTTTGTTTTTGTTTATTTAAGATGTTGATGTTTGTTTGTCGATGATGTTACAATCCAACTTGATTGAGGCGTAGTGGAAACGAGACCCTGTTTTTGCAGGGAGAACCCCTCGTGGAATCTATGATCCGTTGACAGAAACTTTGTACCTGAGGCAAATGTGTATTTATGAATTTTTGTGTTTTTCCATGTGACATTGTTATGGATTTGATTGTTTTATGTTGATTTTGAGTTTTAACTATACTCTTGTCCAGTTTCAATCTGGTGGAGAGTCTGAAATAACTCATAAAAGTTTTGTGTTGTCTATCAGCTTCATCTCCTGGTTTTTTATTGGAGACTGGAGTTAAACAACAGCACTACATCCTAACGTACTGTTATGCCGTTTTCCGGCTTCAGTTAAATGGACACGAAATTATCAACAAATTACTTGTGACATGATTAAATTAGTTTTTGAGCTTCAAAATTGTTGATAATTAAATGTTCTAAGAAAGTATGAACAGATTACCTGAGACATGATCTAGTTTGAGGTATGATCAAATTACGAACCAGCTGGCTGCAGACATGATCAAGCAAGGGACAAGGAAAACCTGAGTCACTAATGTTGAAAAAATAACTCAACCGTGCACAACAGAAATTTGAACTAAGGGTCTCCCTGAAATTTGAACAACAGAAATTGGAACAATTTTAGAAGGCTTGTGAAGTCACTCGTCGAAGGATCAAGTGAAGCAAGAGTCAAGTGTAAGAGCATCTCCAACAATAGTCTAAAGCCCCAAAATCTGGCAATTATTCACGCATCTTAAAGACCAAGTGAGGCAAGGGTGAAATGTAAGAGCACGGTAAAGTTGTAAGGTTATGAACTCTTTCGGTTCTCAAATGTAGGACCATCTCCAACAAAGTCAAAGCCCAATAAATTTGACAATTAGGCACAAAACTCATCTCTGATCATAGGGCTATAGGGGCCGAGCCAACATGGTAGCCCACCAAGCTCATAGATCTGGTTCGTTCAGTCCAGTAGCCAACTTGGTTCATGCTACCTGACACCTATGGTGGGACAAACACCTAGATGAGTTCCAACTTTAGATTAAGGGTGTGTTTGGATGTGGGAAAAAATATGGAATTTATTAAAAAATTTAGAATTTTAAGTTTTCAACGCACAATCTCTTAATCTCTTACTTGGATGCATAAATATAAGAATTTAAGATTCTAAAAAAGAAAAGGAATTTGGATGCCACAAATCCCAAATTTAAATTTCCTATAAAAATATGTAATTTCCAAAATTCCATTTTTATAACCACCATTTATATATAAATACTAAATTACATGTTTAAATTTTATTTTACTTTTATATTACCCAAATATAAAATCTACAAATTCTAGAAATTAATTTTCGGTAATTTAAATTTTATCATTTAATAAATTCTTAATAATCACTAAAATCCAACAATTTGCTTTCGAGATATAAAAAGATGGATCTATATGCCGTTATTGATTATGTAGTTGTGGTTTTGGTAAGCAATATTCACATTATAATGGTATGGTTGTGATTTTTCCAAGGCAATATCTTCTCACAAGTCACAACATTCACATTTCCAAACAAAAGTACGAAGATAATGTCCCAAATAGGCGTTTAGATGGATCATACTTCCAATCAAACTCGTGGTTAGTTGAAGGGCTAGTTTATTATTCGGTGTTGCAGTAACGTCACACAGTAGATAATTTTTTGTTAAGATTCCATAAATTTTCTTCATGTATATTGGTATGAGATGAATTTTCATGAACATAAAGTATATGCTGACACTATACGAGAAATCCTCACACATTGACAAGGGTGGTGGACATATCAAGGGTCTTCGCCCCTCTTGCCCTTTTCAACTTTTATTTACAGTCAATGTTGAAAATATTGGTTCTTATCGCCGATATATTGGACGACATATCGGAATTTTGGGAGCTCGGCATCTAAACCGGGGGGGAAGAAATTTCTTCCCCCAATATCTTACATTTCGCCCAATATCGGCAAATATCGCCTATAGCGCCCGATAACCAGCAAAATCAACATTCATACACATAAGTTTGAGAGGAAAAACCAAAAATTGCACAGCCTTTACAGTTCACTTGCTTGATTTCTTCAACAAAATTTTAAAAAAATTCATCATTCAAAGGAGAAATTTGGGCAATCTCAGTAGATACTCACCTCTTCATCCTCTGCAAATTGGGGCAATTTCAGTGCTCACTCTGCTACTCACCTCCCTGTTTTTCTACCTCTCTTTCTTTAACCCTTATTTTTGTTGTTCAGCTGTTGTGGGTAGCGATAGGTAGCGACGACATCACTATGCAACGGTGTGCAACGACGGTTGCCGACCATCTTGACGACTTCAGTGGAGAGCCAACATATTGCATAACTGGAGAGGGAAGAAGCCGCTCTTCCGTTCTTTCTGTTCTCTTCCCCCTGTTTTTCTTCACCTCGTCATGGTCTCAAACTCTCAACTCTCTCCACTCTCTCATCGCAAATAGCTTCAACAACATAATGAATTAAATTAATGGTTGTTTGGCTTGAGTGGACGGTGGAATAGTCGTTTAGTCAATTGTGGAAAATTCTAGGACTTGGCTATTTGAATGGTTGGAGTGGACGGATTTGAAAAGTGGACTTGAAAGAGTCTTTATTGTCCATATATATATATATATATATATATATCATCATTATCAATATCTTGGCAAAAAAGCAAAGATATTTTGAAAAAGAAAAATAATTATAATAATTATAAATCAATTAAAAATGGCATTACTTCTAATTTTCCGTCGATTTAATTTGTTTTCAATTTTAATTTTTGCATTCCAAATTTTGTTTTTGAATTTTTTTTTACTAACTTCTCAAATTATATGAAAAGTTTGGAATCTAATTCCTGATTTAGTTCTATTTTTTAAACAATTTTTTTTTTTGGATTTTGACGATTAGTTTAGAAGGGTAATTCTTATTTTGAAATTCCATTATTGGTTTATATTGTCTACATTATAAAATATATTATTAGTCATTATCAGACTGTATTGTTTCATATTCTATATCATATATTTATTATAATAAAGTTATTATGTTGATTTCGCTGGTTAATTTGAAGAAAATTATGTCGTATACGGTTAATATATAAGAATTCGTTTTACGTCCAATTTTCACTAATTAATGTCCAATTTTTTAAATTATTATGTAAATGCAAACTTCCCGATTTTCTAAATTATTATGTAAGTGTAAACTCCATTATTATGCTTATTGTTATGTTTTTAACTATATTAACATTCAATTATAGTAATTCACTTCAATTTATGTTTTATTTAAAATTTTATATTATTAGTCATAGCTAGAACCCTATTATATCATATTATTCATCATATGCGTATAACAACAAAGTCATTATGTAGTTTTTATTAGTCATATATAATCATTATTGGGTACTTAAATTTTTCCTAAAGTTTCATTCAAAATTTCCAACTTTTAGACTAAATTTCCGTCATTTTTGTTGACCATAAACGATATCGATATCGATATTTAGAGCGAGATATCCATAAATTTAACTAGCGATATATCTACCGATATCGATATTTCAATCCTTCATTACACCGTATATAACCAAAAAGTCAATATATTTTTGGGAAATTTTCCTATATGCGCGGTTAGGAAACTGGGTATCCATCGACGGTCGATTAGGGAACTGGGTATCCATCGATACCTGATTCCGAATTTTTTTGCGGAATGAGGAAAACTATTTTGGGTATTTACAAAATTAGCCCAAGTATAAATAAAAAGAGAAATAGCCAAGCGCCCACTTAACTACTACTCTTCTCTATAGTCATCCATCCTCCAGCTCGAACTCAAGCGAAACCCATCGAATTAGTGCAAAGGCCAACGACACTTCGCCTCCATCGATGGCCACCCTGGGATAACTTCGGAACACTGCTCAGAAGTCGCGAAGGAGGACAGAGAGAGGCAACAAGGTCTCGAGTTTCAAAAGGAATAGGGGGGAGGGGTCGATGGGTGGAGCTGTGAAAGACGACGGACGGTAACGACTGTTGTTGGCTAGAGAAGAAAGACGATTGAAAGCAACAAGTTCTTTGGAAGCTATGTTCAATTTGAACCTTAAGTTATTGTATGGTGGGTTGAGTATAGAATCGCAAGACCTAGGGTTGTAGAATTGAAAGGAGATTTCATTCACACATTAATGATTACTGATTGTGGGTTGTTTAGGTAGCAAATTGTTCTTACTAATAAATTTGAAAACGTTAATGGATAAGGCACTGCCTTTCAGTGAGGAGTAAATTATGGAGTGATTACTGATTATGGGTTGTTTAGATAGTAAATGAGATTTTATGTAGGTAACTAATTAGTAGATAATGTGTATATATTTGTGGTATAAGTGGTAAAGACAATATAAAACAAAGCAATGCCATTCGGTGAGGAGTACCTTGGGTCTAAGATGTTACTCCAAATTATGTGCCTCAATGTTGATAAGGATGGATTTTAGGGTTATTATATTGTAGTTAGGTTAGAGGGGTGAGTGAAGAAATTGAAAACCCAAAAAAAAAAATGAATAAGTTGATAGAATTTTTTAGTGTCCTTTGATGAGATGATGATGATAAGAATAAATGTTGTATGTGGGAAGAAAAGTGGGTGTTTGAATAATGGGTGAATATTGTAGTGAATTGAGAAGAAGTAGATTGTTAAATGTGTATTTCATATAACATCATGCAATTACAAGCTAATAGTAGCAGAGGATGAAGTATGTTCAATAAATGCTCAAGTTGCCTCACAACTGAAGGAAATAAAGGAGAAATTAACAAGCTCGCAGTTAGAAAGCTTTTGGAGTACATGCTTCGGTCACATTCTGGATATAAAGGACTTGCCATGGAACAGCTTCATTGTGCATGGGATGATTTAGAGAAAAATAACGAGGGGTGGTGTTAATGAAGCAGAGTTGGGTATGTTTTATCATTGGTGAGAAGGTTCATCAGTTCACATCCAAAGATTTTTTTCTATTTACGGGGCTTAAAATGGGGGAAAACCGAGACAGTTAGCTAAGACATCAGCCTCACCAAAATTGGCTGCAAGACACTTCAAGAAGAAGAATAAGATAACAATTCCGTATTTGTTCAATGCTTTCAAAAATTGTAGGAGTAGAGATGATGCATTCAAGTTAGGGCTGGTGCGTTTTCTGAAATAGCTTTATTTGGGAGGAAACAAAGTGGAAGGATAAATTGGAAGGATAAACGAGTACTTTTTAAGATTGGTGGAAAATCTACAAGATTGGAATGCTTACCTATGGGGGGTCGGAATCTTATGCGAAAACACAAGAATCCGTAACTGGGGTTCTAGTTTAGGGTTACAAGAAGCAGCCTCCTAGGTTGTCTAGAAAAAAAAAACTGAAAAGGGAGAAGAAGAAGGAGACCAAAAAAAAGGGAAATTTGTTAGAGGCAATTCAAAAAGGGAAGCAATTCAAGAGGTTGCTGAGCTCGAAGAAGAAGAAAATGAAGAAGATAAGAAAACTAATGTAGAGAAGGAGGAAATTAAGGAGGATGGTTTGAAGGCAGAATCAAAGGGAGCTGAGAAGAAAGAAAGAAGAGAAAGACCAAAATGGAAGGAGCTAAGTTAGAGCAGTTGCAGTCAAACAAGTTGTGTTATAGGTTATGTTGTTTTATTGGTACGCAATGAAAATGTATGATTACGAATAAAATGTTATTATTATATGAACTAACTTTAAACGCATATGAAGTTGAAGGTGCGGATATTTGAGTCCCTGCCCTTTATGCGAGACAATGAGTATGTCAAGTTGGTGAGACTAAAAAGCGTGCCAAGATTACTGCACTAGTCTTCTATCAAAGGCATCACCTTTCATAGTATTTATAACACCTTGTTTAAATACGAAAAGTTAGTTAGTAGCACTTAAACCATTTTTTTTTTTTGAGAAAATAATTTGCTAATCATATTCATTGAGAGTGAGCCATGTTAATGGTGTTGGTAACGAGTGTTGTATTGTTTAGGCCTAGGTGTTGTAACTGGTTCCAACTATTGCATAGATTGAGGCATGTTTATGGTTACGGGGAGTAAGGCTACAAATGATGGAAATGAACGATGGATTGAGAATGCTTTACTCAATCCCTAGAGGTCGGAAGACGAATACGCCATTATGCTAGAATTGCAAATAGTAGATGGCCTTGATGTAGGAAAGCTATGTCAGTTGGTAATTGAATTGGCAAATTCAATTAAGCTTTTGTTTCAAGAGAATGCAAGCTTGAAGCATCATTTGACCATTCTAGAGGAGTCTAACGAGTTAGATTCAGTCATATCCAAGAAGGCAGTATTAGAGAAATTGATGAAGATAGAGATGATGAAGGTGAAGGAAGAACTAAAAGAGCTAAGGGGAAAGGCATGTGAGTCCCCAACTGGCGGGCTAGCCTTTTATTTTGTATATAGCTTGCCTACTGGAGCCGACTGTTTCCAAGGCTGCTGCAGATGCCTAAGAAGAACCAATAGTGACATTGGATGGTGGAATAGAGGAGGTCAATGTTTCAATGTGCGGACAGAACATGTTGATGATTCAATGGGGGTTGTACCCAATGAAGAAGAATAAGAGAAAGAGGTTTTATCTTTAAATAAGAGGATGCCAGTTGGTGATGGACAACAAGAATTTGGCGAGTGTTAAAGTGCGAATGCAGAAGCAAAAAATGCAATAAGGGTGAAAAGGATAAAAAAAAAATGGAAGCATATGTTTAAGAAGAGGATCATCCAGAGGAAGTGTTGTAATGTGCTAAGGAGGAAACTAGACCAGACGGTGCAAAAAGTGCATCATCTGAGAGGGTTCATATTGTGTTGAGATAAGAAGCTGTTAAGGGTTCAATTGTGATTCCAAATGGGGTTAATACTAGCAAGGACATCGAGGCACTGTTGAAAAACTAGCTTCAAAGGTGAGTGTTGGCTTGAAAAGAAGGAAAAAAGTAAGGTCTAGACACAATTGTGGAGGAAGCAGTAAAAGTTCCAGTTGGGTCCAATTCTCCTAGCGTTGTCATTAGTATAATTGACAGCAGAAATGGTGGAAAAGTGTAGCAGACGAAAAGGAAAGGAACAGCACTTTGCTCACCGTTCACAAGTCCCCTAAAGAAAAAGGCTCGGTGAGCGCTAGAATGCAAAGAGAACATTGGGTCACCTGCCGTGGAGTTTCAGTTGTATGATTCTTCATCTGAAATTCTCATGGATGATATGGAGATAATGGTAAAATTCATTGAAGAATGGGTCATAAAACCCGAGTAAGTGAATCAATGTTGAATGTTGTCTAATATTTGGAAAAAAAACCATTTGTGATGTTATAATGTATGTGTACTATGAAACTATTTGGATGTAGATGTGAGGTGGATTTGGAAATTTAACCAATTTTTTGGGATGCTCTTTGACATGGATGGGTGGCTAACGGATGAGGTTGGGGGTGGCTAACGGATGAGGTTGGATATTCAATCCTTAATTACTTATTAAGTTTTGCACATGAAATTAACTTTATTAGTTACACAATTCAAACATACTGCAACACTTGGATGTGTCCTTGTATGTGATGAGGAAGTGGTAGTTTGAGAACCCAGATTTGTATTGCAAAACATGGATGACAACGGATGTGGGTTCCACGTAATATTAGCAAAAGGTGAAATAAAAGGGGACACCATTGTTGAGATTGGAATTGTGAGAATTTAACTGAAATTTTTGGTTGTGAAAAAAAAACAAAAAGTTTGCAAAGTTGGCGAATACGTTAAAGGATGGTACCCTAAAAGTTATGGTCTTCCATGGTCAGGTGTAGCAAAAGTGTACCTGCCATATTTCGTGGGAAAATATCATTGGGTTTTAGTGGAATTGGATTTGTAGTTACAGTGCATGTCCATCTATGATTCTATGGTGTCCAAAAATAATCCTAAAAGGCTGGAACTTGCTTGTAAGCCAGTAACCCACACTGTGTCGCGGGTGCTTAGTAAAATGAAGTTCTATGCTGGTATGTCGAAACTGGAGATGACGAATCCATGATTCCTAATTACTTATTTCAGTACTATAGTAGTAACATTGTATGATTTGACTAGTATAAGTCGGTTGAGCTTGGGTGTGAATAAGTAGGGTGTAAGTGGTGTTTGGTATTATTGAGTTCTTGAATATGCTTTGGAAGGTTGATTAAGTTAAGCAATTCAATTGTCCAATTTGCGTATGGAAATGAGCTTGAATTTGTTCTAAAATTTTGAGGACAAAAGTTTTTAAAAGATGGGAGATTGTAACGTCCCGGATATTCGAGAAAATAGAGAATGACCATTTTGCTCCTAAAGTTAAAGGGTTGACTTTTGACCAAAAAGTCACAATGTTGTTGTTGTTTTTTTTTTTTTTAATCGGGGACCTCTTTTAGGTAATTCGAGAAGACGGTTACAAAGGTCTCGGGAGCCTGAGTGCGTGGACAGGCGGTACGCCAAAATCAGAGTGTATGAGTATGTTACGGGTAAAAAATGGTCAAGGGGTATTTTGGTAATTTGACATGAAGGGCAATTTGGTCATTTTACATGAGATTCTAGGGTGGTCTAGAATCTTCTGATTTTTCATCCTTCCACCGACTTTCCCTATCTATATATTCATTGTTTGAAGGGTGGATTTTCAGTGCGAAATGGCTGAGAATGAGAAAAATAGAAAACAATCACCACCTGTGAGGAAAATGAGCGAGCCAAAAAGAGAGAATCAGAGAGAGAAGAAGAAGAAGAAAAATGGGAAGAAAATAGCATGAAAACAGAGAGAAAAGGGGATGGAACAGTGATCTAAAAGCCATGAACCCGTATGTGACGACCCGTCCAGAATTAACGGGATTAATTAAGAATTAATGACGGATTAGCCTCGCTAATCGAAGGCTAATCAGAGATTAGACGAGGATTAGTGGACGTTCGGGCGAAATGACGATTTTGCCCCTAGAATGTGCGAATCGTTGACTTTTTGTTCCGACTGTCAAATGGACTTTGGCCGATGACTGTGACGTAGTTCGTGACGTCACGAGTTCATAGACAGGTGGCACGTTCGATTCCGACGTTCGGGGAGAAAGTTATGACGATCGGAAGTTCGAAGACATTTTGGTAATTTAGGCCAAAAGTTGACTTTTGACCCGAGAGGTCCGATGGCCGAGGGCCGAAGATCGTTACGTAGATCGGGACGATACGAATCCGTAGACAGGCGGCACGTCGAATTTGGACGTTCGACGGAGAAGTTACGGTTCACGGAAGTACGAACGCACTATTGCATGTTTTACGAGACGAGGAACTTTTGGACTTTAGTGGGGCCCAGATATTTAATCCCTGCCCTATGGATGAGTCACAAGTGTCACCCATCCACAGGCCATCTCTTTTCCTTCATGTATATTATCTTCATCAACCATTTTCCTTCATTCCCAAAAACACAACCCGATCTCATTCAAAACCTTGAACCCAAACCCATCCAACCCAACCCCAGATGATCATGATAGCGAGGCCAGAGAGTGAGGGAGGATGTTAGATGTTGGTGGCTGGCCTGGATGGCCAGAACCACCGTCCACGGCGGCTGGAAGGAGGAAAACCCGAGAGGGCTCTCGGTAAGGCTCAAAACTCCATTTAAATTCAATATATACATTATGGGTCATTTTGGTTGCTTCCAATGAATTAAATGGATTATTAGGATTGTGTTAGGATTCTTTTAGGAAGCTTAGGACGGCTGTGAAGCCGTGGGTGCATTTTAGGAAGTTTGAACCGTTTGGTTCAAAATCAAACCATAGGATTTAGGTGTTTTTAGGTAGTTTTAATGATTGGAAATGATAGGGAATGAAGAAATAGGAATTATAGGATTAATTGGGGTTGGAATCGGACCGAAATAGGGGAGGAAAATCACTGAACCGGTCACGCCGGTTCAGCACAGTGATGGTGAACAGTAAAACTGGTTCACCATTGTAGGAGACGATGAACAGTATATTGGGACTTCATGGGGCGCGTGAGGGCGCGTGAACAGTAATTTGGGAAAGTGTTCAACATACGAAATCATCTATTCGATGTAACGAATATTTTGGGACTGGTTTCATGTCAATCAGACATCATCTCCATAGGTTTTGGGTTGTCTGAAGGTTTAGGTTTGCGTTTAAAAATAGTTAGAAAATCCGAAAAATTACGGGGCTTTAGTGAGGGGTTATATAAGTAGTTAGTAATCCTCTAAATTAATTTGGACAGGTTCAGGAATCCCAGAGACGACGTTGACCCGGGAGACGGTTATGACACGCGTATCGAGGCGCGGCTTCGGACGGTCTGTGAGTGGACTTGTTTTATGAATTCGATGCATGCATAAATGTTTTATAATTTTTTTAGAATATATTTTGTGATGCCATGAGTGCATTTGTTTGTGGTAGCCTATGATTTACGTGTTTGCACGTATTTCGAGATTTACGGTTTTATACGATGCATATACGTTCAAGGTTTTCAACGAGGGTTTAAGAAATGTATTTCAGATTTAGAAATATGAAATCGGACACGAGACCCATTTGATTTACGAACTCTTGGACTTGGAGTCCATTTGATTTGACGAGGAATCGGACCTAGGGTCCATTTGAGCTATACGATCGGACCGAGGGTCCATTTGATTTACGATTCGGGTTGTTAATGGTACTATTGGGCTTGATGCCTCATTGATTTATGATATCGGGCCTGAGACCCATTTAGTTGAGATTTCAGGCTTAAGGCCCAATTGGTTGTGAAATCGGACGTGAGGTCCTATTGAGTAATGGTTTCGGGCCTAGGGCCCAGTTGATTGTAACATCGGGCTTGAGTCCCAATTCGATTTGTGAAATGAGTATTCGGGCATGAGACCCAATTGAACTGAGGATTTAGGCCGAGGCCTGTGAAAGTGATTTGAATCGGATTCAAGGAGTCTTATTGAGATGAATCGGGTATGAGACCCAGTTGAAAAGTTATTTGAGAAAGAAGGAAAGCATTTGAAATGAATGAACCCTCAATATGTTTATATGGTCTCCTCCAGCGTCCGCCTGGAGAGTCATAATCCACAGACCAGAGTGGGTATCCCCATAGGGATCCCGTTCCAGGAGTGGTGGTTACTTATATTGTTGTGGTCCCGGACCAGATTCCGGAGAGATATGTGGACTAGATCCAGAGAGAGAGCTCGGACTAGATCCAGAGATTGAGCCTCCCAGATGGAGATTCCTGGGAGAAGACTCGGAGTGAGACCCCGAGTAGTGTGCACACTAGATACATTGATGTCATCGTGACTATATCGGGGATGTGTTCCCTAGGGGCTGTGTGCCCCGAGTTGGCATCTTCTCCGGAAGTGCCTAGGATGGGTTATACGTACGAGTACGTATGAGATTTGAGGGTGGAGACCCTGTGTTTTATGATTTAGAAAGTGATTTGGGGCGGAGACCCCCGTAATTGAAATTGTGAAAGTGATTTGGGGCGGAGACCCCGTTTGTGATCTTTTGAGAATGGTTTTGGGCTGAGACCCACGTGACGTGATTTGGGCTGAGTCCCTAGTGATTTGACTTACGGGTTTTTGTGATTTCGGGTCGGGGACCCAAATGGATTTATGGGTCATGACAGTTTATGGGGCCGGGCATGAACCCTTGGAAAGATTTTGAGAATGTTTGCCAAATGGTTTTATGAATGTTTGATAAATGTTTTTGAATGCATGCATATGTTTTTATGAAGGGCATAAATGTCTTTATGCGAAAAGGTTTTTAATGAAAATGCTTAAATTGTCCACTCACAGTTTTCGTGTTTTAATGCCCTTCAGGTTGATATCGGATGCGGGCTGTAGCAGAGACGAGACATCACTCCCCTCCTCCTACGATCCTGAAGTACTCTGATAGCCCCGCCGAGGACTAGAGATGGAATTTTCCCTGGTCTGACACTTCGTGTTAGACGGGATCAAGCGGGTCCCACGTTAATCCCGGGGGATTTGGGACCGGTCCCGACACCGTAAGGGTTGGAATTGGGTTTTTGGTTCTGGCTTAAGAACCTTGAAAGCAAGGACCCCCCCTGTCTTTCTGGAGGCCCTAGGTTGTCCTAAGCTCGAAATAGGGGAGGTTAGGACATTGGGACGGGGTATAAAGGAACTGCCTTCCATGACCGACAATCAAAGGTATGAACTCTACTCTCTAGCTCGTTTTATATGTTTTGGATGTCATGGGAATGTTTAGGGGGTTGAGAAGATTTAGTTTGATGAAGAAAGCATGAGAAATGGACGTAAAACGAGGGAAATACAATTGAGTCCTAGTCGCGGGTCGGATGACCCGATCGCAAGAAACCAGGTCTGGAACTGAGGATGAAGATGAACAGTGGTGGCGCGTGGCCACCATGGGCAGAGAGAAAGGGCGGCACGTGAGGGTGCGTTTGACCGAATCTCGCGATGTGTTTAACATGAAAGTTAATTTTTTTTAATGAAATTTAGAGTTTAATGGTTCATGTTTGGGATCAATTGGACCTCGTACATGGAAGTTATGCTCGTTCGAAATTATTATGTGTTTATTTAGGTGTTCTTCATTATTTCTAAAATAAACAGTTTGGGATTATTGAGGAATCATGGTTATATGTTTAGTAAACGAATTATATTAAGGTGTGTAAATGGAATTAAGTGAAATATGTTCATTATCTCGAATTATTGAGGCAAATGGCTTAAGTTAATCTAAGAGTAATTAGTAGTAAATCTTAATTATGATTTACGAAAGGTTAAGTACATATGTGAATTTAAGATTTAAATCAAAGTATTGATTTGTGAGTAACTTATTGTGTACCTTGTGGTGTTAATTATTTTGTGAGGTGCTTCCCTAATTTATGAACATGATTAGATATTAATCAACATGGCACACACATCATTCTTGCTTGTTGCATGATTAACTTAATAGTGCTATGATGACAAGAATGATGTTAACGAACTTGAAGTTACTGTTAGCATTTATATAAAGATATTGATGATAAGTGAAAATAGATAATGAACAAAGTAATTATTAAATCATGATGATTTTTATTAATGAAAGAAAGATCCCGAATAGAATCAAATTTAGTAATCTTTGTTACTTGTCAGAGTAGAGGGTTGGACGTGGGCAAAAATTTAGCAAGGACAAAGTTATTTTGATTAATGAAATAAAATATGAGAGTGGGTATAAATGATAATATCCCTTGTCTGATAAAAATTGTCAGACAGGAGCAAGATCGGCCGGGACCGATCCTGTCATTTTTCCCCTACAGTTTATAAAAAAATGCATGAATAGACAAATAGATACTTGATTTCAGATAAAATAATTACAAATATAAAAATGTGGGACCAATGTAAATCATGTAAAACATACAACTACCCCTGACCCACATTTCCATGAAATCCCTATTTACAGGCATATCGAAAACCTCTGGACGCAACAACCAATAATACTCAAACCTTGAACCCTGATGGTCCAATTGACTAATCCATTGTACTACATATAGAAAATTACGGAGCATGCAGAGTCCAACCCCTTCATAACGTGTGGAGTCCAACGTCCGAGTCCATATCCTGAAACCCTTGGAGTCCAACTTCAGAATAACGATCCAATTGCATGAGGATGTCTACACTGGGAAACATAGTTTATCAAAATAACGTTTAACCTACTTTTGAAATACCCTCAAAAGTCCAAAACCTTTGTAAGCCGGGCATAAACCCAAAATCAAGTTTTTCCCAAAATCCATAATAAAATGTTCCCAGAAAACAACATCCTGAATATATATTCTACAACCAGGAAATTATCTAAAAAGTATTTAGAATCATATATTCAAACCATTACAAATCAAAGCATAGAAATATGTAAATATGCATGCAGCTCAATTTATAAACAAACAATCCATTCACAGTCTAATCGGTAGCTCACTCTTGAGCTATGCGCTCCTCAAAAGTCTCTGAAGCGTCTTCGCCTATCAAAGTAACAATCGGGGGCCACCAACAATACATATAACCTCATATATAAAATCTCCATAAATTTTGGGATAGTAAAACGCTTTCCAAATACGCAACCCATGACTTTGAATGCTTAAAACAACCTCTAAACAAATTTTGACCGACCTGAAACCACCACCATTGGATTTAGTACCGTCGTCTCTCGAGATTCTCACCCACGCGTCGTCACATGCCGATGGAAAGACGACAACCTTCCCACGCGCCTCCCATGGACCCTGACGTGGCATGCGGACATTAACCCCTACTGACGTGGCACTTTGCTGACGTCACTCCTCCCTATTGGCGTGGCCCTGACAGTTAGTACATGCTGGCGCCGTAGTTGACGTTAGCCCTTGCCGACATGTCAATTGACATCATCATGATGTCACGCTAACGTCACCTCCTTTTCAAAACTTCGTATCTCTCTCATTTCTCAACCAAATTGTAGAAACTTTATATCAAAATTCATCTACTCGATTTCAGGAATCCAAATTCAAGCCTAGAATTGAGATAAAGTACTTGGATTTCACGATATCAGCCTTGGAAGTTTTGGATTTCTTCCTCTTAGCATACCAGCCATGTCCACACGATTCCACCTTCAATCTTGGGTTGGTCTTGATCGTGAGGATCCAAGGAACATGATCTCTGCCTTGGTTTCAGCTAAAAACCTCCAAAAAATCAAAGTTGGAAATATGGCTGTGTGGGTTTGTTAGGGTGCATAGGTGAGGGAGAGAGATGGGAAAAAGGTGATCAAATGTGTGATTAAAATGGCAAGTGGGTTCCCAGCCACTCAACCAAACCCCTTCCCAAAAAATCCCATTTCCTACTTGACCAAACTACCCTTCCCCAAAATAGTAGCCTAACAAATTATCCAAGGGTAAAATAGTCCAAACGTAATAAAAATCCCGAAAAAATCCTGTAAAATCCGTAATTTAAAATTCCAATCGTTACACCACAATTCCTTGAAATCTCCATATATAATTTTTTTTAGAAAATTTGTACACTATATCAGTAATCAAATACAACTAATCCTCGACTATTCATGACATGAGCCGTTTGGAAAACTTGTGCTACGCATAGACAACCTCAAAATCTTGCAAAGTAATACTCCAACAACATCTGAGTGACATCCTCGGGATCTAGTGACGTCCTAGAGATATCGTTATATCTCATAGCCCCGAGATCTAACGACATCCAGGTGATATCCCCGGGGATCTGGTGATGTCTAGGAGGTATCATAGTATATCACGATAATGGTCAGCAGTGGAAAACAATTTATAGACTAAATCCAACACTTTGATTTTAAAACAAATCCTTGACTCAAACCCAAGTTAAAACATTTCTAAACGAGGCCTAAGCCCAAAGCACTATTTCCAAAAAACAACTTATACAACTTATGTCTAGATATCATCCTCCTGAATAATTATTCGAAATTCGTAAATCATTAAACAGCTATAAACATTTAGAATAATCATTCAGGCCATTGCAATCCATAGAAAGAAATAAAACTTTTAAAACATTTGATTATGCGTGCATCACATTTTATAAAATAAAGTTCACTCATAGTATGTCCAAAACAGCTCAATCTCAAGCTCTGCGCTCCTCTGAAGTCCCTAAAGCGGTGTAGCCTATCAAAAGTAACAGTTAAAGGTTATTAACGTCAAACATTTACTCGTATTTGAACACCTTAAATCCTAGGATAACACACACATCCTATACCTAAGCATTGCCTCTTTTGATGCTAAAAAACTACTATGTGATCAACTCCAAAATCTATGCCAAAATATTTGTAACATCGAAAGTATTAAAGCACAAGTTAACCAGAGCTTGATAAAAGTTTCCACAAGCCGCCATGCACTGCCACACGTAGGTGGGCGACGGGGAAATCTCTCCACGCCCTTGTAGCTGCGACTACAGGTAGCACTCACATGCTACCTTGAGTCGGATCGAGTCAGTTGACTAAACCGAGTCCTGACGCCAAAATGGTACCTATTTCCTTCATTTTTCAAACATTATATACATGAAAAATGATCTACTCAACACCGAGAACATGAATTCGAGCTCAAAATCGAAAAACCTTACATTGATTTCTCAGACAGTGGCTTGGAAGTTTCAACCTGGGTTCAAGCGCGGTTCTGGGCTATTTCCTGCCTTTCTTCCTTCGTGTTTTTTGCAAGTTTTGATCGCACTGGTCTAAGGATCACACTGGTGTCCTTGGTTTGTGGTGTTTAGGTCGAAATTGGATAGATAGGTGTACATTTTTTGTTCGGTTCTCGGTTCCCCTTGGTGGTTTCCTTCATGGTTTGTTGGGTTTAAGACGTGAGGATGATGAGAAGCTAATTATATGGTTTATGCTTGATTTTGGGTCGAGATTAAAATTTGAAGTTCATGGGTGTGCGACTTTGTAACGACCCGTCCCGAATTGATGGGATTAATTAAGGTTTAATGATAGATTAGCGAGACTAATTGGGGATTAGACGAGGATTAGCGGACTTTCAAGGTGAAATGACAATTGTGCCCTTAGAATGGGCGAAATGACAATTGTGCCCTTGGAATGGGCAAAATATTGACTTTTCGTTTGGAAGGCCAAATGGACATTGGCCGATGACTGTGACGTAGTTCGGGACGTCACGAGTTCATAGACATGTGGCACGTTCAATTCCGACATCCGAGGAAGAAGTTATGATGATCGGAAGTTCAAGGGCATTTTGGTAATTTGGGTGAATAGGGGCCAATAGTTGACTTTTGACCCGAGAGGTCAAATGGCCGAGGGCCAAAGACCTTTACTTAGATAAGAACGATACAAATTCGTAGACAGGTGGCACGTCGAATTCGAACGTTCGACGGTGAAGTTATGCTTCACGAAAGTTCGAACGTACTATTGCACGTTTTACGAGACGGAGACTATTTGGCAGCAAGTGGGGCCCATATATTATTGGACAGGCCAATGGATGAGTGACAAGTGTCACCCATCCATTACCCAGCCCAAACAACTTATGCATATCCATCCATTCCCTACATCGATCATTTTCTTCATTCCAAACCCACCAAACCGATCACCCATTTTCAATCCAATCCAAACCCTTCAACCTATCACCATTTGAGAAGACAGAGAGTGAAATGAGGAGCTGAGGATGTGGTGGTTGGCCCAGGCAGAGACGCCGTGGACGGCGGAGGAGGAAATCGATCTAGGTAATCGGTTTTACCGATTTAATTCATTTTTGATTTCTAGTTATTATAGGTCACTTTTAGTGTTTGGGTTGAGTTAAATAGGTTATTAGGATTGTAATAAGAAGGTTTTGAGGAAGGTTAGACGGAACTCTGGGGACGGTTTTGGAAATTTTGAACCGTGAAGAAAATCTAGACCGTTCGGGTTTTGAAGGATTTAAGAGTGTTGATTGATTTAGTTAGGTTCCTAGGACAAAAATAAGAAGGATAGGATCGATTAGGGAGGAAAACGGTGAAGATTGGACCGTGTATAATCCTGGACCGGTCACACCGGTCCAGTTGCTGAGAAAATCGGACTGGACCAGTTCGGACCGGTCTAACCGAGGTAGGGGACGACGCTGTAGCGTGGCGCGTGAGGCCCATGCTCAGTGCAATCCCAGGGTGCTTGGAGGAGAATTTGGGGAAACTTCCAACGTGTGAAATCATCTATTCGATGTAACGACCATTTTGGGACTGGTTTCGAGTCGATCAGACATCGTCTCGATATAGTTCGGGTTGTCCGAAGGTTTCGGTGCGAGTTTAAAAATAGTTAAAAATTCCAGAAAATTACGAGGCTTTAGTGAGGGGTTAATCAAGTAGTTAGTAACCCTCTAAAGTGATTTGGAAAGGTTTGGGAACCCCGGAGATGACGGTTGACCCAGGAGAGTCGTATTACACGTGTATCGAGGCGGCAACACGGACGGTCTGTGAGTGGACTTTATTTCTGAAATCGATGCATGCATAAATGTTTTATATATGTTTTAATATGTGTTTTGGGATGCCTTGCGTGCATTTTGGTGTGTGTTTACTTATGGGCACGTACTTCGAGATTTTCGGGTTTTATACGTGCTTATACGCGCTTACGCTTTCGATTTTAACGAAAATAATTAAAAAGTAAAACTGGGCATGAGACCCATTTGGATTTAGTTTTGACTCGGGCATGAGACCCTATTGATGACCCGTAGGTCAGAGTCGTGGTCGCGACGGGTGCTGTGTGCACGACGACAGACGACGCGACGCTCGCCTCCGGATTGGGATGCGTTCCTTTCGGAGAGGTCACGATGCACATCCCGTTGTTGAGCAGCCATTGGAGGCTCGATTTTGGAGTGCTGACGGTTTAGAGGATCGATCGGCGACGTGTGCACCATGGTCTTGAGATGGTCGCGGCAGTGATGTGCTCACGGCAACATACCAGGATTGAGAGAGGTTCTGGATTGATGGTTGCACGCATCACTATGATCGGGATCGTGACTGACTCTGAGATATCAGGCTCGATGCCCAGTTGATTTGAGTTCGGGTTCGATGCCCAGTTGATTCGAGTTTGGGCTCGATGCCCAGTTCATTGTGAAATTGGGCTAGAGGCCCTATTGAGTCTTACATTCGGGCGGAAGGCCCAGTTAATTTGTGTTATCGGGCGTGAGTCCCATTTTTATGGTTTTGTATACTGGTATGTATATACCCTACTTACGAGATTATGGATTGGTCTCCTCCAGCGTCGACCTGGAGAGTCACGATCCATAGATCAGAGTGGGTATCCCCATAGGGATCCCGTTCCAGGAGTGGGCATTATGATGTGGTCCCGGACCAGATTCTGGAGAGATGATCAGACTAGGCCTAAAGATGAGCCTCCCAGATGGAGAATTCCTAGGAGAAGACTCAGAGTGAGACCCCGAGTAGTATGCATACTTATATAGATAGAGATATCCTGACTAGATCGGGGATGTGTTCCCTAGGGGCTGTGTGCCCCGAGTTGGCATCTTCTCCGGAAGAGCCTAGGATGGGTTATATATGTATATATGTATATGTGTACGAGTTTTCACTGAGATGGTGTTGGGCTGAGACCCTCGCGTATTGGTTTTGGGCTGAGACCCATATGAGATGGTTTTGGGATGAGTTCCCACATGTTTTGGTTTGGGCGAAGGTCCCATGTGTTGTTTGACTGATTTCGGGCTAAGGCCCAAATGATTTGATGGTTCATGACGGTTCATGACGAGTTCCCACGTTTCCCACGTTTTTTATTGTTTAGCTGAAGGAAAAAAAAGGTATTTTAGTAAAAGACATTGAAACAAAAAGGAAGGTTTAAGTGAGCGGGGCGGTGGGAGGGTAACCCATGTTTTTCAATTTAGCGCCGCAGATTGGAAGAAGCTAGGATGGCGAGCGGCAGCGAGTGTGGTTGGAGGAAGGGGATAGTCGATCGAAGGTTGTCCTGTAGCCTCAGTCATCCGGAAACGCGGGCAGCGACTAGTTTCTGGTTAGGGGGTTAAGTTGTTATTACTTAAATTTAATTCATTTTTATTAGGTTTTGGAGCCTCATAGTAGGCGTGTGGATGAAGAATTCAACAATGCTCGTGTGCTTGCAGAGGTAAGTCTTTTGCCTGACAAAATTCGCATCTCTTCAGGCGGACGAGATGTGTCCATGGCAACTGGAGTTATTGACAAGCCTAGACCTGGGAAAAGGCTCAGGTAGGTTTTGGTGGTTGTTACATCCGGTTGGTCTATCATGTGTTTCGATTCCAACCTCAAAAAGCTCTGGGAAGCCAATTTACAGGTTTGTGGCAAGTTGAAATTTTGTTCAAACCTTTTGGCAAAAATGGTAATTTGTTCTAGTTCTATTCATTTCAATGCGTATTCTTATCTAGTTGGCATTTTACAGGAGGATTTTCCACATAATGCTCACCATCGAGAGATTGCCATCTTAGTAACTAATTACACCCTGAGGCATGGAGATACGGGATTGGTGATTGTTGGTGGAAGGATGGAGATGCAGCCTCATGTATGTTTCTCGTTATATTATTCATTTCAAATATGTTCTCTTGTATTCTGGGTTCACAAATCAAACACTCTTTCTAGTCTCCCTTATGGAGAAATAATTGATTAACCATGTCTGATTACAAGTATTTCCAAATTCTAAATAGGTTGTCTGCGTACTTTAGAATTAATTCTTAACTTCTAAAAAATTAATTGAGTGTGAGGACAGACGCATTATCTATTCACTTTAGCTTTGTCATGGCCTTAATATTCTCTGAATTCTTTCATCTAGATGAATGATTGATAATGGGTTAAGTTGGGGTCAATTTTTTTGGCTTTCATTTTACTTTAATGGGTACTACTCCTGGTGCTTAACAACTTGTTAATTCTCAGCTATATCATATGCTATACTAAGCAGAATCTATGTTGTGTTCTTGTTGTCTGTATTAACCTTTATGCTTTTAAAATGTTTGGAACCAAAGCTCTTGCCTCTTATACATTTTGACATGTTGTTGCTGTAATAATGTTTTAACTGATGACTCACAATGTTAATCACTCCTGGATGCTGTTAGAAATACTTTATTTTGTAATTTTTAGATTTCCTTGGACCCGTTTGAAGAAATTGGGAGGGCAGATAGAAGTGCCGAGCAGCATAGAAGAAATCTGACCAAAAAGGAGGTAATGCTTTTTTGGCTTAAGCATGAAAAACTCTTTTATGTTTAAATAATTATTGGTTTTGTAAATAGGTTAGCTATTTTGACTTACAGACTTTTGCGTTTACTGGGGCATTCTATCTTCTTGGTATAAGGCATGATAGTTGATTTGTTCTCTTAGCTTCTGAATGGATGAACTATTCAAAGCCAGTAATAACCTAGGTTGCACCGAAACGGATACGGATACTAGGATACGATACGAGACGATACAACGATACGTCAAAATCAAAAAATCAAAGGATACGATATGAGAAGGATACGGAAAATAAATAATATATTAAAATTCAAATATAGTTAACAACAAGCAAGCAAATTCAGTTTATCATATAACTACTTCATATAAAGATCTCTAGTCATCTTCCACATCAAACTCTTCATTCTGTTCATCTTCTAGTTCATCAACGTCAAAGATAATGGCTTCCAAATCGGGCTCATCAAGAGAAAGTTGGGCAATCTCAAGTCTCCCAACATTAGCTACATCCATAGAATCCATTTCATCACCACCAACATCCCATTGTTGAGTAACACCTTCATTGTAACTTGCATGTCTCCTAGACAAAAGACGAAGATTAGTATGAACAAAAACCAAATCTTCCGCCCTTTGTGGGGTTATCTTGTTCCTAGCCAAAGAATGAATGAAACTGTAGGTACTCCAATTCCTTTCACAACATGAGGAAGATCAAGGTTGTCCAAGCAGCTTATACGCTAATTGTTGAATAGTTGGAACACTTGCTCCATGGATCGACCACCAAGTTATAGGGTCCAAATGATACCTATCATTTATAGCATCTGCATCACTAAGACCATTTGCACTATTGAAAAGATCACCAAACTCAATTGTGATTTTTCTTCGGTCTTCAGGATCGGTAAAATACCGACCAATACAAACTTTCATTTCTGCAGAAATCTCAAGATCATTATTGGGAGCAACCCGATTTTTGTTTTCTGCAAGCCACTCAGAGCTGTAATACCTAAACAAGATAAAAAAAATAATAAGGAATTACATAATAACAAAAAGTACCAAAATGAATTGAGTAGATGTTATACTTACTTAGGATTCAAAGAATGTGCCAAGCAATGTAAGGATGTGTAGCTCTTGGTCCAACGTGCTACCAATACCAATTCCACAGCCTCCCAAAACGCTGAACTTTCAAATGGTTGCTTTCTTTATTTTTTGGTAAATAGCCTGCTTGATTTGCTCTATCATGCTATCCCACCATTCATACACCAAATGAAGACAAGGATTATCGGTGTCAGCTTTTCTAATCATCTCATAAATGGGACTAGTGAAGGAAAGGATATAATCAATGTCATCCCAAAATCGATCATCTAGTAGCTTTACTTTCACAAGCCCTGCCTTATGATAATCGTCTGCTCTATAATCCTCCCATTTCGAGCTAATCACCATTTGTTGCAAGCCATTCTTGATTTTTTTAAATCTCAACATCATCACAATTGTTGATGCAAACCTTGTAGGCGCAATTGAAAGTAACCTCAAGTCACAATGCTCTGAAAACATCACCAATCTCATACCATGATTCATAATAAAGTTTCTAATAAACACAACATCATCATGAACAGGCATGATCCAAGAACATGCATCATCCACTTCTTGACTTGCATCATTATGTGGTGAAGGGATTGTAGGTGCACATATATTCTTAACAGCAAGATTTAATGTATGAACTACACATGGTGTCCAAAATATGGTAGGGTATTTGGTTTCGATTAGCTTACCGGCCTTTGAACATACAGAAGCATTGTCGGTGACAACTTGCACCACATTTTGATATCCGACTTCCTTAATAGACTCTATGATCAAGCTTGCAACCAACTTATGATCCTTGAATTCACCCTCACAATTTATTGCTCTTAGCATCATCACACCACTTTGATTAGCTGCCATCACATTGATTATAGGCCTTCTTTGCAGATCTGACCAACCATCACTACATAAGCTCACACCCTTTGAAGACCAAGTCTTCTTAATCGGCTCCAAATGATGCTCAATATTTTTCTTTTCACTTGCTAGAAGGGTAGTCCTCAATTTATTATACCCTGGTGGTACATAGCCTGGAAGAGTAGATGCACGCCTATATGACTCTTGATAATGTGGATTTCTTGCAAGATTGAAAGAAAAACCACTGGTATAAAACATCCTTGCAACCTCCTCATCGCATTGTGCTCTAGCTTCATTGTTGAAAGCTTTTTGAAGAGGACCAGACCCTGCTTTTCTCTTCTTCGGGTCACAAGAAGTAGAAAAGGTCATCCCGTAACAACCGATCGAAGACCTCACTTGGTCTCTTGATGATGATGGCAAAGGAACTTGCCTAGGAGCTGCACTTATTTGTCGCTCCTTGCAGCCTTTCACTACCTTTGTCATCTGAGCATATGATTGTGAATTCACCTTTGTGCAATGTACAATTCCCACTGGATTTCCCTCTCTCAGTAGATGATACTTCACTCTAGTATACAACCTTTTGAAGTTCAACTTGCAAAAGGTACACTGCCACTTCCAACATCCTCCTCCCTGGTTAGTTTTCTCAATCTTGTCCACAAATTTCCACAAAGGAGCCTTATCACTAAAATTATTACTAGGGTTATTGACACTAGCACTAGCACAAGAACTAACTGGATGAGCATTTGTGTTGTTGGCCATCTTTCTAAACAACAAGCTGCAAAAGACAATGATGGAAATGTAAATTGATATTGTGCAAAGTAATACAATTTAGTAAATTGTGGAGATCAGTTTGACATATTTCAATCGACTACGCAAATAATCAGCTCATATGCATGTAATTATGATTATAGATATGCTTTATGCCTAACCACAAGAAGCATATGAACAAACGCTCAATATCGCACCTAATCGTCTTAGGTACGAATAGATGGGACGTCCAAAAGACCAATAAATTACCAAACACATATTTAATAAGAAACACTCTACCTTCAAAAGACACAGCCTGGTGCTCCCAGGTCTTGATCCAGTTTTAAACCCGCTCCAACGAAGGGAAAGATCAATAAGAACTGAAAACAAGCCATATTTCAAGAAAGCATGAATCTTAATATCTATGATCAACCTTACAAAGGCTCTAAGCACATCTTATACTTGTTAGGCCAGTTATTTCTTGCACCCAAGATCAAGAATATTAAAAGCAAGATACATTCATATGAAAAACATTATTAAAATTGCTACAAATGAATCACCACAAGAGAGCACGGCTAACAAATAATCCAATCAATTGTCCACAGGTTCCCGATGATACTAGTCAACAGAGGCCATTATCTATCATGCGTTTAGCAGCAGAGGCCAGTTTTATCCTGCCATGGTTTATTTGTCGACCTCCAAGATCAGTTTGGTGCTACTACTCAACATGGGTCTGGTCATTATGTGTACTTTGTGGCAATTAACTAAAAAGATCTTTCTTGGCTCACTCCGAGAAGCCGAGGTGGAGAGGCTAAATGAGCAATCATGGAGGGAGGTCATGGAGATCCTCTTTGCTATCACTATTTTCCCTTGGTACTTTGAAGTTCTTGATTTTTAACAAATTTAGCCTAAATCCTTGGTACTTAAAGTTCCTCATCCAAAAGTAACCTTAAGGTTTTGAAAAATGACATATTCTCTATGCAATAAGAGATATAAAAAAATAGTGACCAATTAAAGGTGTAAACTAAAATATTTAAAGCGTAAAACCAGAAATGTCCAGATTATAAATTTAGTCTACAAATATCCAATAAAAAAGTTACAAGATAAGAACATATTCTTACTTGGTAAGGAAAATGCTTGGCCCTTGAGCTTGTGCCTTAAGAGAACTCTCCTTGCAGTTATATCAGGTAAAGGTATGTATACTCTTTTCACCCGGTTAAGGTCAACACATTACTGTGAGTTTAACCACGAAAAGAAATTGGAAGTATACAAAATAGATATATGATAAGGATACTTAAGAATCAAGTTAAGAAGTTGTCCTTCACATGCTTTTTGTTTCTTTATTCAAATAGTAAACATCAACACATAACCATTGGCCCACTACTAAAGAAATAGAAGAACCATAGAAACTGATGACTAGGAGCAACATTTTCCTAAAGGGCAAGTGCGCATGAGCAGCGACATACACATGTTCAAAATAATTATTCATAAGACAGTGTGTAAC
This sequence comes from Prinsepia uniflora, assembly GCA_032719365.1. Taxonomy (NCBI): domain Eukaryota; kingdom Viridiplantae; phylum Streptophyta; class Magnoliopsida; order Rosales; family Rosaceae; genus Prinsepia; species Prinsepia uniflora. Next base: position 54,800,373 of record CM064875.1, on the reverse strand, counting down.
GACCCGTCCCAGAGATTAGGGTTAAGACAGTGTGTACTGAGCCCTCAATCGCGTCCCGAACGTCTTGTACGTTCCTCAGCTTCCTCGGGAACTCCTGATCCTGTCAACAACCACCAAAGTACGTCACCAACACGTCTACTAAGGTCCACCTAAATTCCCTCAAACATCCCCGGGTCCTAAACGGAACGAATCGGAACCCTAAGCCTTCAACCTCGCGGAACTACTTCGAATCGACGTCCGATTAATCCGACACCACCTCCAATAGACTCGTCACAACACCTAGAACAAAAACCATGTTGACAACTTTCCCAACCGCCGCCGCACGCGCCCCCACGCGCCGCCCAAAGTTGTCAGGACTCACCCCGGTTTCACCCCGAAACCCGAGGTAAATCCCGCTCCCGTCTGACTTCCCACACAAATACTCAAGTAAAACTCACTCAAACCCCATCAGACGCAGGAGTAATTAAACAAAATATCCCGAAGTTATCATTTACAGAGCATAGTACGAAAACACAAGGAACTAAAAACCGATAAATTACACGCACACGGAAGACTTTAAACTACTCCGGGACCCCTCACGTGACTTCTATGCCTCGGTCACTGCCTCGACGTCAAGACCCCGCGCTCGCTCCACAACCTGGAGGGCAATTTAAAACAGAAATGTGAGTGGACCATAATAAAAGAGAAGTTCTAAAATCGTTTATCAGAAAACCAAGTTTAACCCTCCGTTTTGAAAACCACATGCATAACCAAGTTATTAAAACCGTTAGAAACCAAAGTACCATATACCACATCATAAGAAACAGAAACACTATAAAACATTTATAGAAATCACAGCATATGTATCATAAAACTGTATCGGAATCCAGAAACAGCAATTCATTATTTTCCGATCAAACCTGCTGGATCTATCCGAGTTTTTAAACTCCCGAGTCTTTAAACTCAATCCAGGCCTTAATCATATCCGAGTCTTTAAACTCCCGAGTCTTTAAACTCAAGGCCTACGGGGGAAATCAATATATCCGAGTCTTTAAACTCCCGAGTCTTTAAACTCAATCCGGGTCTTTAAACCCAATCCAGCCGGTCCCCCGTCACATATATCCGGGTCTTTAAACCCAATATCCCGATCCAGCAAATCCAATCCCAAATCATTTGAAAACCATTTACCAATCCACATCCAAACCCGAATCCGAAATCACTGGTCCGATGCCCTTCCGGCACCGAGAACCGTCATTCCGAACCCAGATCCGGAAATCCACTTTCCAACTTTAAAACCAAATTTCGCTTTCCGAAATCCGATTCTAAAATCGAAAACCTTGATTATCAAAATCATATTCCAAAATTCATTTATAATCATTAGAAATCACTTATCAATTGAAATCCCAAAACTAAAGCATCAATTTCAGAAACCAACCACTTTCTCGTAAAACGTGCTAAAAACCGGACTTTCTCGAAAAGCGTGCAATAATGTAAGACCAACCAAAACATATTCGATAAACATAGAATGATGATTGAAACCATAAAACAATTATAGAAAACAGTTATGCATGCTCGAGTTTAGAGAAGGGGTCCACTCACAGTACTGAGCCCTACTCACGTCCTGAACGTCCTGTACGTTCCTCGGCTTCCTCGGGAAATCCCGATCCTGTCAGCAATCACCAAATTACGTCACTAACACGTCTACGAAGGTTCACCTAAATTTCCTCAAAATTCCCCGAATCCTAAACGTAAGAACCCGGAACCCTAGACCTTCACCCTCGCGGAACTAAACTCAAACGACTTCCGATTGAACCGAAACCAACTCCATTGAACTCACCATAACTCCTAGACCAAAACCCATGTTGACCGTTTTCCCCATCGCCGCCACACGCGCCCCCACGCGCCGCCCAAAGTGGCTGCGCGTGGCCCTCACGCGCCAGCTACAGTGTCACCCCCAACCTCGAGTGCACTGTGTTGAACCGGCCGCTGCAACTGGACCGGCGAGAGGCATTCTCTGCCGTCCGACCACCATTTCCTTCCCTTCTTTCACCTACAGTTTCGTCCAGACACCACGAATCCATTCCCCAACTCCTCTTGGTTCGATTCGACTCCCAGCTTCACGACTGAAGCTCGAACCAGACGGCCCCTTTTTCCCTGTTTCACGATTCATCTGTTCCGGTCACTTCCCGTCACGGTGGCGACACCAGACGATCCCTAAGGCTTTACCGAACCTAGAACCAATCTCCGTTACCTTCGACTCACCCTCAAACTCGTCGACTCACCGTTTGAATTTCACGGCCAAACAGAGCACCAGAGTGCTCATCTTTGCCTGAGCCCCGCCGCGTACGGCCCCGTCACGGCGACCATCCTAGTCGACACCTAGGACCCTCCTGAACATCACCCTGACCTTCTAACCTCTCGACTCTCAACCAAACCTCACGACTTTCCAAATGAACTTTCATGGGAAAATAGGGCAAGGAAGCATACCTTTCGATTGCAGCTCCGCCGTGCGCACCGCCACCTACCACGGTGCTCGTTGGACTCCTTGCAACCTCCTCAGCCTCCCCTCGCCTTGGTTTTCCTCACCTCACGGCGGAGCCACCACCTCGAACTCTCAGGCTCCCTGTTTTCCCCAAAACTTCTCCGCACCTCCGCCGTGCCGCCGTGCACGATTGCACCACCAATTCACGACCACCAGCCTCCCTTCCGTCTCATGTCCCTCCCTCACTCACCAGAACTCATCACCAGCCACGATCACTCCTCAATTTCTCCTCACAAGCTCACTCTGTTTCTCTGTGTATCCAAGAACTGCACGGGTTGCACGAGTGCACCCCAATTATTTGGGCTGAGACCACACAGGATTCTCCCAGAATCCTCTAGCCCCCTGCCACATGTCACCATCCACTCAATCCTCATCCCACTTGGTTAAATCCCAGCCATCCATTCTGTTTTCTTTGCACAAATCCCCAGAAACCAAAAAGACCAAAATACCCTCCTGTTTTACACATTTTTACGGTTTTACCAAAACTTCCTAGACCCGTAACTCTCGCCTCGTATGTCCGATGAATACGTGCCGCCTGTCATCGAACTCAGGACGACAAGAACTATCTAACCATGCTAGGTCAACCTACCAAAACCCGATTATACAAAAAGTCAACTATTCCCCCTAATGCCCTCAACCTTCCGAACATCACAACTTCCTCCTCGGATGTCGGAATCGGGCGTGCCACCTGCCTATGGATTCGTGACGTCCTAAACTACATCCTGGTCACTGGTCAACCCCCATTTGACCACCCGAACTAAAAGTCAACTATTTTGCCCAAACTAGGGGCAAAATCGTCATTCTAGGCTCCTGGACCTTTCGGGACCACCTAACCACTGATTAACCTCACTAATCACATCATAAACACTCTACTAATCCCGGCTCTCGGGACGGGTTGTTACAAAAGTGGTTGCGCGTGGCCCTCACGCGCCAGCTACAGTACATCTTCAACCTCGAGCAGACCCGGTTCAGCACAGTTCCTGCAACTTGAACCGGCGTTAGCGGTTCTCCGCCGTACCTGCACCAAATCGACTCCTCCCTTCACCCACTGCTTTGTCCCGTCCTAAGGAACTCATCCCCCTCACTCCAATACCTCGACACGGCCTAAAACCTGTCGACTCTAGTTCGAACAAAACCCGTACCGGACCCCTGTTTCCTTCTCCGGCCACCCAGGTCTTCCCCCGTCACGGTGGCTACCCAAAACTCTTCCTAGGACTGTCCTAAACCTCACCCAACTCACCAAGACCGTCGACTCTCACCCAAAACCCACGACGTTCAAACTGAGCAATATGGTCCACTCACACCTTCTGTTTTAAATTGCCCTCCAGGTTGTGGAGCTAGCGTTGGGTTCCGGCGTCGGGGCAGCGTTTGAGGCATAGAAGTCACGAGAGCGATCCCGAACTGTGCTAAATTTTTCGTTGTGCGTGAACTTAGCTTTTCGGTTTCTCTTTCTTCTGTCTTGAGTATTATGCTCTGTAAACTGTTGACTTCAAGATATGTGATATATTTTCTCCTGCGTCTGACTGTGTTGTATCGGGTTGTCAGACGGGAACAGGATTTACCTCGGTTTTCGGGGTGAAACCGGGGTGGGTCCTGACACAGTGATCTGGAGTAGTAATTTTATTAACACTCCAAGCGTTTAAGTTTCTAGAATAAGAAGTTCAGAGAACTGAAAGAGGAAAGAAAACTAACCAGTCTTCTAAGAACTGCATCATCCAGTTCTTGCGGCTTATTAGTAGCATCTGTAAGAAAATAAAAACAGATATCAAGATATAATCCATTCAAGTTTTAGTGTGACCGACAATAAAATAAGGAAATGAAAAAAAAACTCTCCTGGAAACTCATCCAAGACAAGAATGAGAAAAACTGAGGATCTATGTAGAGACAAAAAAAATTAGTTCAGAAATTACTATGTCCTTCCCTCCTTTCCCCTCAAGTTTCGAAATTTTATTATTACACAGGATCAAGATATTTTATCCCAAAGTTTCACAAATCAAAATCCAAATTTAACATCATTTCCTTGATGAAGGTCCCTATGGGCAGCAGACTAGAATAATTACAAATAAGAAGGGTAACATATATTGACAGGACCCATCCCAATCCCCCCGGGATTAGTGCGGGATGACCCTGCTCCCGTCTGACACGAAGTTTCAGACAAGGGATATTTCCGACCTTTGCCCTCCTGGGCTATCAGAGTACGCCAGGATTCAGAGGAGGTATGTGATATCTCGATCTCTGCTACAGTCCACACCGTATCCAACCTGAAGGGTATTAAAAACAGAAAGACTGTGAGTGGACAAAAATAAAGAATTTATAAAAACATTTCCTCAAAGACCTTTATACCCTCCACTAAAAAGCATGCATGCATAGTAAAACCCTTTATTCAAACACATATGTTAAAACATCCATAATTAGGGTCACATCCCCAATTTCGGTAAATACAAGTCACACGGGCTCCTGCCCAAAACCATTTATAGAAAACCACAACACAATGAACATATGTGGGGTCTCAGCCCAAATCCATTTATCATCATAAAACATAATTTCCCAAACCAATTTAAATCATGTTTATCCCTTATATTCATATCCAGAACCTGTCACGGTAAAATAGAGCTACACGTGTGCTAACCGGGGTCTCAAACCCAAGTCTCTCCAGGGTCCACCCAGGTCAATGTCTGTAGATCAATCACCCTCCCTGGAGGTAACGAACCATGCCCATCCTGAGAGTAAGGAACCCAACTGGGGGGCGACTCCACTCAGTCAGTGCTCCGTGACTACTCCGGGGTCCACCCAGGCCAACGACCCTCCCCGGAGGAGACAATTATATATAAAGGATGGAATATGAAAAACCGTTTGAAATCATTCTTTAAATCTTTCCAGGATTCATGCCATGCCCCCATAAGCCGTCATGAACCATAAAATCCTTTTATGGGTTCATTCCGGTTCCCATAAACCGTCATGACCCGTAAATCCATTTCAGGGGTTCATGCCGGTTCTCATAAACCGTCATGACCCATCAAAACCATTTGTAACACATAACTGGGCCCTAGGCCCGAATCCACATAGAAACTGGACCTCAAGTCCGAATCGTAAACCAACTGGGCCTCCGGCCCGATTCCGTAAATCAAATGGGTTTCGAACCCGAGTTTACCTTTTCGAATCCAAAACCATTTCATGAAATCATATCCAAAACCATAAGTATGGAAAATCAGTGTAAAACTGGAAAACCTCGATTTACGTGCAAGCACGTAAATCGCCTCGAAATACGCGAAACCATATAATTCACAAATATCCAAATCAAACTCATCAAATAACATTCATAATCCATTTGGAAATCCAAAACCATTTCATTCAGACCAATAAAGACGTACGGCCCCGTATAGGGCCGAAACCTCGAAATACGTGCCTATACGTAACCACACATCCAAATGCACTCATGGAATCACAAACAAGTATTTAAAACATATAATAAACATTTATGCATGCACCAATTTAGAAAACAAGGTCCACTCACAGACCGTCCGAAGCCGCGCCTCGATACGCGTGCCATACGGTTCCCCGAGCCGATCACCGTCACCGGGACTTCCAACCCTGTCCAAATTAATTTATAGGGTTACTAACTACTTATATAACCCCTCACTAAAGCTCCATAATTTTCCGGAATTTCTAACTACTTTTAAAACCGAACCTAAACCTTCCGATGCCCCGAAACATATCGAGACGGTGTCCGATCGACTCGAAACCAGTCCCAAAATGTTCGTTACATCGAATAGACGATTTCGTATGTTGGAACCTTCCTCAAATTGTGTGCCACGCGCCCCAAGAAGCCACTGCGCGTGGGCCTCACGCGCCCTGCACAGTGTCACCAGCTCCAGCGATCGAACCGGTCCGGGCTGGCCGGTCCGGTCCAACCCCTGCAACTGGACCGGCGTAACCGGTCCAGGCCTCCTTCTCCCTCATTTTCGGTCCTTTTTCTTCCATTCCAATTCCTAAATTCCTATTTCTTCATTTCCTATCTAACCCAATCCCTAAATCTAAGAAAAACCCACCCGAAACCTCTTGTTCGAAATGGACCTCACGGTCCAGTTTTTCCCCGCCGTTCCCACGGCCTCCTCCACCGTGAACCACCCCCCAGACCGTCTTCAAACCTCCCTAGCAACTTATTGAACACTTCCTAATCACCCACAAGCAACCATAATTGAAAACACGAATTAAAAATGGAATTTGGGCAAACCGAGTACCTCTCGGGTTTCATGGCCACCGTCCACGGTGGCGTGGCTTCCAGCCGGCCACCATCATCCAGCCTTCATCCTCTCTACCTCTGGGCTTCACGGGCATGATCAACTGGGTCAAGGGTTTGGTCTTGGATTGAAAATGGGATCGGGAAATGTGGGTTTAGGGAGAAACGAAGAAAATGAAGATGCACGGGAAAAGGGAGATGCATGAATCAATTTTGGGTGGCCTGTGGATGGGTGACATGTGTCACTCATCCATTGGGTCCCCATAAAATATCTGGGCCCCACTAAGTCCAAAAGTGCAACCGTCTCGTAATTCGTGCAATAGTACGTTCGAATTTCCGTGAACCGTAACTTCGTCGTCGAACGTCCGAATTCGACGTGCCGCCTGTCCATGGATTCGTATCGTCCTTATCTACGTAACGGTCTTCGGCCCTCGACCATCGGACCTCCAAGTCAAAAAGTCAACATTTGACCCCCTTTTATCCAAAATTACCAAAATGCCCCTAAACTTCCGAACGTCATAACTTCCTCCTCGAATGTCGGAATTGAACGTGCCACCTGTCTATTAACTCGTGACGTCACGAACTACGTCACGGTCATTGGTCAAAGTCCATTTGGCCGTCCGAATGAAAAGTCAACATTTTGCCACCATCAGGGGCAAAATGGTCATTTCACATCGTTCGTCCGATTTAGCCTAACTAATCACCGATTAACCTCACTAATCGTGATTAGTCACTAATCTAATCATGGAATTTGGGACGGGTCGTTACAACCTTCCCTCCTTAATTAATTTCATCCTCGAAATTCCAACCGACCTAAGTCCAACCGTTCTTCCCTCCTTAATTTAGTTCCATTCTCGAAACTCCAATTATCCTGATTCCACATCCACCTCGTGGAAAGTAGAATCGACCGCAAAACACGTGTACACTAGTACACCCATTAGACAAAATAGTACATACTCGTCTGCAACCAGACGTACCACTAACGCTCACGTCGCCTCGTCTACATTCGACCACATCGAATAGCAGAAGTCGTACGCTCCGAATTGACACCACTAGTTAAATCTACCGTCTCGTTGACACAACAACTCGAAGGTTCCCTACTAAATCTCCACTCAATGATCCACGCTGACACATCTGACCAACTGCCACTACTTGACAGTCGTCAGTCAAAAACTGACACCATACACTTGTGGTTACACTAACCATCAACTGACTTAACCTGAGTATACACTAACCAACAAATACTCGACCTGCGTGTAACTACCCATCAGAAATACCATGACCCACTGCACAGTATCCAATGTCCAGTTCACGACCTCAACTAATCCCATGGTATCAGAACCAATCCTTCTACCAACAAGCTTACCAACATACTACCGGTGTAACCTATATACTGTCACCTGACACGACAAGTACATCCAGTATCGTACCTCGAACAACGTACAAGGTACATACGTCTATCCATCAACCAGACTGCAACCACCTAGGTCATAGCCAAACACGTTTCTATAATGGAGTCCATTTGTCCAATCCCGGGCTAAACAAATCAAAAACTCCGACCCATCATCTATTTCCAAATCCGAATCTGAATCCGCAATTTCGTAAGAAATCCCGAATCCAAACCCAGAAATCATATCCATAGCCATGTTCAAATCCGAATCCGAAATCATTATTCCGTAAGCTAGCATTTGGAATAACCATTCCGAACCCAAATCCATAAAAAGAAAATCCACAGTCAAGCTCTAGAATCAAATCCTGAATCGTCACCCAAAATCCGATTCCAAAACCCAAATACAGAAATCCTCTTTCAAATTCCAAAATCAAATCCTGAATCGTCATCCAGAAATCTGATTCCAAAACCTGAAATATCGTTCACGTCTACCAAGACGCATTAAAACCGAACCTATCGGTTACCCGTTTAAAAAATTACCACAATACAATCGATTAACTTCATAGGGAAGCCAATCCCAACATCAACACAACACTAGGTCTGACAATATCCGACCACGTCGGAAAACTACTCATCGGACAACTACTCAGGTGAGTAATAAGTCATATGGGATTTACCTCGAAAAGAAGTTCAGTCCCATCATGCTCCACTCAACATCCAAGTAAGAGTGATAAACTCTCCACCTATCTGGATCATCCAGATCACGATCCAGATCCAACACTACGTCAACCGACCACAGACGTAACGATCGAGAATCGTCACGCCGACCAAAGTCCTTAACTATTTCCCACATCTAAACAGATTAGTCAACGACGAGACACGCCGAGACTGTGGGTTCTCCCCAATCACTTCGTATCGATCCTTGTCATTCCACCGAGGAAAAACCAAGGATGATCGAATACAATGACATCAAAACCCATCCTACGTGAATGAAAACAACACTCGCTGCACTCACCACGTCATGTAACCTGACATCGTCTGTCACCAAGCAAAAAATGAGAAATCCCAGTCACCTAACTTCGATATACTTACTCCACCTGCTGATGACCCAAGACAAATCCCGGGTCCACCAACCAATACACGACCAATGTACTAGTGGCACAACCATCATCTGCCTTAGCAGAACCTGAAAAGTCACCCAAATTAACTTCGAAATACCCATTACCAATGCGGAAAACCCGCATTCCTCGTGTCACCACAATCGCAACCTCTCGCGATTCCGAAGTTCCAACAAGATTGGAAACAACATACCCGGACATCAACCACGTGTCCCCTAACCAATTTAACTCTATCTGAGATCCACTCTGGGACCACAGATACCGAACATATGCCCATCACGACCGAGTCACCTCTCGACTCGTGACTCACCGTTATCGCAATCACGACACCAGCACACCAGCATCAACATCCGTATTAGCATCGGCACACAGACATCAGTATCAGTATCAGCACCCCGTGTGCAAACTGACAACCCTAAATCTCCGCTCATACCGAACGACGATCCCGTACCTTTGCTCGAATAGGAGAAACTCTGCCTCCTTCGTACCCAGCACCTCTGGTTACAGTTACCCTGACAACTCATACGAGAAAAGGAAACGTCCCCTAAATGTCCCCGATTCCCAACAACCGTAACTACAACCACTCTCGGTACTAGCACCTGCCCCACACTCGTACAGACCTAACTACCAGACATCGCTATCGAGGTTCACATCCAACAGAATCAACCGCCCGTATTAACCACTCCGGATCCCACTCAGGGACTCCATCGACAAGTACCAACCCTGATAACTTGTCCAACCAATCACTAACCAGTCGTAACTCGACTCAACCAATGTCGTCCACCAGGTCGCCCGTGACTTTAGTTGCACCAACAATCCATCACAACTATGGTAACACGACAACCAACTCGGTCTAATCGATTACCATAACCTCGACTGCAGAGTGCAGTCCCAATACAGCTGACATGACTAAACCGACTAACGAACCCAAATCTGAATAGTCGTCAAAGTCACACCACTCGCCAACTCACCTTTCCGAACCATACACCTAAAGGTAGGGTTCCATAATCACGCCCTAGGATCAATCTGAACCCAACTGCTACTGCCAACAACAGTACACTCCACAAATTGACCGACTACGCGGTCTGGACATCGTAAAGACGTCAATCCAATCCTACCGTCAAATCAACTAGGATTCCACGAAACCGACTGCTAACTGCCATCTGCAATGTAATCCATAACTCAACTGCTCCCAGCAGTAAATCCATCTAACTCGACACTATCCGACCATCGGATAATTACAACACCGAATCAGTCGTCGGAACCAATCCAACGACATCGTGAAGACGATCCCAATAAACCGTCTCACAATCAAAATCAATCGTACGAATACGTTCATCCTTCTGTAGCTCATTGAGATATCACATCCTCGACCTGTGTACATTGCAAGAGCTCCACGGTTGCTCGAATAGAGACAACCCCGCTCTGATAAGCATCCTATGAGCAATCCTATGCTCTGATACCACATTGACAGGACCCATCCCAATCCCCCCGGATTAGTGCGGGATGACCCTGCTCCCGTCTGACACGAAGTGTCAGACAAGGGATATTTCCGACCTTTGCCCTCCTGGGCTATCAGAGTACGCCAGGATCCGGAGGAGGTATGTGATATCTCGATCTCTGCTACAGTCCACACCGTATCCAACCTGAAGTGTATTAAAAACAGAAAGACTGTGAGTGGACAAAAATAAATAATTTATAAAAACATTTCCTCAAAGACCTTTATACCCTCCACTAAAAAGCATGCATGCATAGTAAAACTCTTTATTCAAACACATATGTTAAAACATCCATAATTAGGGTCACATCCCCAATTTCGGTAAATACAAGTCACACGGGCTCCTGCCCAAAACCATTTATAGAAAACCACAACACAATGAACATATGTGGGGTCTCAGCCCAAATCCATTTATCATCATAAAACATAATTTCCCAAACCAATTTAAATCATGTTTATCCCTTATATTCATATCCAGAACCTGTCACGGTAAAATAGAGCTACATGTGTGCTAACCGGGGTCTCAAACCCAAGTCTTTCCAGGGTCCACCCAGGTCAATGTCTGTAGATCAATCACCCTCCCTGGAGGTAACGAACCATGACCATCCTGAGAGTAAGGAACCCAACTGGGGGGCGACTCCACTCAGTCAGTGCTCCGTGACTACTCCGGGGTCCACCCAGGCCAACGACCCTCCCCGGAGGAGACAATAATATATAAAGGATGGAATATGAAAAACCGTTTGAAATCATTCTTTAAATCTTTCCAGGATTCATGCCATGCTCCCATAAGCCGTCATGAACCATAAAATCCTTTTATGGGTTCATTCCGGTTCCCATAAACCGTCATGACCCGTAAATCCATTTCAGGGGTTCATGCCGGTTCTCATAAACCGTCATGACCCATCAAAACCATTTGTAACACATAACTGGGCCCTAGGCCCGAATCCACATAGAAACTGGACCTCAAGTCCGAATCGTAAACCAACTGGGCCTCCGGCCCGATACCGTAAATCAAATGGGTTTCGAATCCGAGTTTACCTTTTCGAATCCAAAACCATTTCATGAAATCATATCCAAAACCATAAGTATGGAAAATCAGTGTAAAACTGGAAAACCTCGATTTACGTGCAAGCACGTAAATCGCCTCGAAATACGCGAAACCATATAATTCACAAATATCCAAATCAAACTCATCAAATCACATTCATAATCCATTTGGAAATCCAAAACCATTTCATTCAGACCAATAAAGACGTACGGCCCCGTATAGGGCCGAAACCTCGAAATACGTGCCTATACGTAACCACACATCCAAATGCACTCATGGAATCACAAACAAGTATTTAAAACATATAATAAACATTTATGCATGCACCAATTTAGAAAACAAGGTCCACTCACAGACCGTCCGAAGTCGCGCCTCGATACGCGTGCCATACGGTTCCCCTAGCCGATCACCGTCACCGGGACTTCCAACCCTGTCCAAATTAATTTAGAGGGTTGCTAACTACTTATATAACCCCTCACTAAAGCCCCGTAATTTTCCGGAATTTCTAACTACTTTTAAAACCGAACCTAAACCTTCCGATGCCCCGAAACATATCGAGACGGTGTCCGATCGACTCGAAACCAGTCCCAAAATGTTCGTTACATCGAATAGACGATTTCGTATGTTGGAACCTTCCTCAAATTGTGTGCCACGCGCCCTCACGCGCCCCAAGAAGCCACTGCGCGTGGGCCTCACGCGCCCTGCACAGTGTCACCAGCTCCAGCGATCGAACCGGTCCGGGCTGGCCGGTCCGGTCCAACCCCTGCAACTGGACCGGCGTAACCGGTCCAGGCCTCCTTCTCCCTCATTTTCGGTCCGTTTTCTTCCATTCCAATTCCTAAATTCCTATTTCTTCATTTCCTATCTAACCCAATCCCTAAATCTAAGAAAAACCCACCCGAAACCCCTTGTTCGAAATGGACCTCACGGTCCAGTTTTTCCCCGCCGTTCCCACGGCCTCCTCCGCCGTGAACCACCCCCCTAGACCGTCTTCAAACCTCCCTAGAAACTTATTGAACACTTCCTATTCACCCACAAGCAACCATAATGGAAAACACGAATTAAAAATGGAATTTGGGCAAACCGAGTACTTCTCGGGTTTCATGGCCACCGTCCACGGCGGCGTGGCTTCCAGCCGGCCACCATCATCCAGCCTTCATCCTCTCTACCTCTGGGCTTCACGGGCATGATCAACTGGGTCAAGGGTTTGGTCTTGGATTGAAAATGGGATCGGGAAATGTGGGTTTAGGGAGAAACGAAGAAAATGAAGATGCACGGGAAAAGGGAGATGCATGAATCAATTTTGGGTGGCCTGTGGATGGGTGACATGTGTCACTCATCCATTGGGTCCCCATAAAATATCTGGGCCCCACTAAGTCCAAAAGTGCAACCGTCTCGTAATTCGTGCAATAGTACGTTCGAATTTCAGTGAACCGTAACTTCGTCGTCGAACGTCCGAATTCGACGTGCCGCATGTCCATAGATTCGTATCGTCCTTATCTACGTAACGATCTTCGGCCCTCGGCCATCGGACCTCCAAGTCAAAAAGTCAACATTTGACCCCCTTTTATCCAAAATTACCAAAATGCCCCTAAACTTCCGAACGTCATAACTTTCTCCTCTAATGTCGGAATTGAACGTGCCACCTGTCTATGAACTCGTGACGTCACGAACTAAGTCACGATCATCGGTCAAATTCCATTTGGCCGTCCGAATGAAATGTCAACGTTTTGCCACCATCAGGGGCAAAACGGTCATTTCGCATCGTTCGTCCGATTTAGCCTAACTAATCACCGATTAACCTCACTAATCGTGATTAGTCACTAATCTAATCATGGAATTTGGGACGGGTCGTTACATATATCTTCCGGTGTCCTTTCTTGCTATGGTGAAATTAGAGGAATAATATTTTAATTAGTTAAAAAACGTACCAGTACTGAACTGCTTTGCAGCGAGCACAGCCCGTGGTAGTGGGGCAGTAACAAACAGCGCAATAAGAACCTTTGTTCTCAGGTACCGCAACGGGACTGTACCCAGCCGTGACGGGACCGTACCCAGCCGTGACCTCAAACTCAGCTCTAGCAGCTTCTTCCTTCGCCGATTCAGAGGCAAGAGGGTCACGAGGGAGGGAGAGACGAACGCACCAGTCAGTTGCACAAAATCGAATGCGAGGGAGGGAGAGACGAACGCACGCTGGATCTGACTTGCAGATTTTATTTCTTTGTTTTGACATTTATGCCCTCGCGTATCAACCAAATTACATAATGCGTATCCAATTCCGATACACACGTATCCAAGCCGTATCCAAATACCGATACCGTATCCGAACGTATCCGAGCGTATCGGACGCGTATCGGACGCGTATCGGTACAATAGGAAAGCATTGAAGAAGACATCTGGAAAGTCAATTAGCTATCCTTTCCATAAACCTGAAGAAAATCATCATCCTAAAAAGGACCCAACAAAAAAAATTTCGAACCTCATCAGGAAAACTGCACAGTATGCTGGTTCAACAAAATCTAATGAGTTTTGACGATTGGACGGTTTTTGGTAGTATTTGTCTCCATTTTATAATATACAATTAGATCGATAGATTGATGTCAAAAATTATTTAAAACATTTAAATAATCTTTTTATCAAACACGTAAAACAGTTTAAGTATATTTTTGATGCGTTTTTCGAAGTTTGATTCAAACGATATTCAGACAGCTGGATTTTCAGGATCGGAACTGTTTATTTTATGAATTTTAGCACCTAGACCTTGCCTGTCGAAAATCTATGGATTATGAGGAGTTAAAGTCGTACAATCGTCAAAACTCATTCGGTAGCTGTCGAATGGTATCACACCATTACTTAGTCTCGGAATTTTAAAATTAGCTAATTTTTTGTGTAAGTGATCTTCAAGAATATACAGTAAATATGTACGGTTAGATCGATAAATTGATGTCAAAATTTATTAATTTTATTCATCAAACACTTGAAATACTTTTAAGTATAGTTTGATGCGTTTTTTGAAGTTTTGAATAAAATGATATTCATACAGCCGGATTTTCAAGATCGAAACTGTTCACTTTACAGTTTTTAGTACCTAGACCTTGCCTGTCAAAAATCTCTGAATTACGTGGAGTTAAAGCCGTCCAATCGTCAAAACTCATTTGGTAGCCGTCGAATGATGTCGCACTGTTATTTAGTCTCAAAATTTCAAAATTAGCTAATTTTGTGTGTAAGTGATCTTCATGAATCTACAGTAAATAAAGACGGTTAGATCGATCGACTAATATCAAAGTTATTTAAAACATTTAAATAATCTTATTCACAAACACTTAAAACACTTCATGTATATTTTGATGTGTTTTTTCAAGTTTTGATTCAAACGATATTCAGACAGTCGGATTTTCAGGATCATAACCGTTCACTATATGGTTTTTAGCACCTAGACCTTGCCCGTAAAAAATCTCGGGACTACGAGGAGTTAAAGGCGTCCGATCGTCGAAACTCATTTTTTGTGTAAGTGATCTACGAGTATATATAGTAAATATAAAATGGTTGGATCGGTTGATTGATGTCAACAAGTATTTAAAATATTTAAATCTTCTTATTCATTAAACACTTAAAACACTTTAAGTATATTTTGATGCGTTTTTCGAAGTTTTGGTTCAAATGACATTCAGAAAGTTCGATTTTCAGGATTAGAACCGTTCACTTTATGCTTTTTAGTACCTAGACCGTACCCGTAAAAAAGCTCGGGATTACGAGGAGTTATAGCCGTTCAATTGTCAAAACTCATTTAGTAGCCGTCGAATGGTGACACACCGTTACTTAGTCCCGGAATTTCGAAATTAGCTAATATTTTGTGTACGTGATCTTCATGAATATACAGTAAATATAGACGGTTAGATCGATAGATTGATGTCAAAAATTATTTAAAACATTTAAATCATTTTATTCATCAAACACTTAAAACACTTTAAGTATATTTTGATGTGTTTTTTGAAGTTTTGGTTCAAATGATATTCAGACAGTCCGATTTTCAGGATCAGAACCGTTCACTTTATGCTTTTTAGTACCTAGACCTTACCCGTAAAAAATATCGGGATTACGAGGAGTTATAGCCGTTCGATCGTCAAAACCCATTTGGTAGCCGTCGAATGGTGATGCACCGTTACTTAGTCCCGGAATTTCGAAATTAGCTAATATTTTGTGTACGTGATCTTCATGAATATATAGTAAATATAGACGGTTAGATCGATAGATTGATGTAAAAAATTATTTAAAACATTTAAATCATCTTATTCGTCAAACACCACACTTTAAGTATATTTTGATGTGTTTTTTGAAGTTTTGGCTCAAATGATATTCAGACAGTTCGATTTTCAGGATCAAAACCGTTCACTTTATGCTTTTTAGTACCTAGACCTTGCCAGTAAAAAATCTCGGGATTACGAGGAGTTAAGCCATTCGATCGTCAAAACTCATTTGGTAGTCGTTGAATGGTGACGCACCGTTACTTAGTCCCAAAATTTCGAAATTAGCTAATATTTTGTGTACATGATCTTCATGAATGTACAGTAAATATAGACGGTTGGATCGATAGATTGATGTCAAAAATTATTTAAAACAATTAAGTCATCTTATTCATCAAACACTTAAAACACTTCAAGTATATTTTGATGCATTTTTTGAAGTTTTGATTTGAACGATATTCAGACAGTCGGATTTTCAGGATTGGAACCGTTCAATTTACGGTTTTTAGTACCTAGACCTTGCCCGTCGAAAAATTATGGATTACGAGGAGTTAAAGCCGTCTGATCCTGAAAACTCATTTTGTAGCCGTCGAATGATGTCGCACCGTTACTTAGTCCCGAAATTTCGAAATTAGCTAATTTTTTGTGTATGTGATCTTCATGAATATAAAATAAATATATGTGGTTGGATTGGTGGATTGATGTCAAAAATTATTTAAAACATTTAAATCATCTTATTCATCAAACACTTAAAACACTTTAAGTATATTTTGATATGTTTTTCGAAGTTTTGTTTCAAATGATATTCAGACAGTCCGATTTTCAGAATCAGAACAGTTCACTTTATGCTTTTTAGTACCTAGACCTTGCCCGTAAAAAATCTCGAGATTCTAAGGAGTTAAAGTCGTCTGATCGTCAAAACTCATGTTGTAGCCGTCGAATGGTGACATACCGTTACTTAGTCCCGAAATTTCGAAATTAACTAATTTTTTGTGTAAGTGATCTTCATGAATATAAAGTAAATATAGACGGTTAGATCGATAGATTGATTTAAAAAATTATTTAAAACATTTAAATCATCTTATTCATCAAACACTTAAAACACTTCAAGTATATTTTGATGCATTTTTTGAAGTTTTGATTCAAACGATATTCAGACAGTCGGATTTTCAGGATTAGAACCGTTCACTTTACGTTTTTTTAGTACCTAGACCTTGCCCGTCGGAAAATTATGGATTATGAGGAGTTAAAACCGTCCGATCCTGAAAACTCATTTGGTAGCCGTCAAATGATGTCACACCGTTACTTAGTCCCGAAATTTTGAAATTAGCTAATTTTTTGTGTAGGTGATCTTCATGAATATACAGTAAATATAGACATTGGATCGATAGATTAATGTCAAAAATTATTTAAAACATTTAAATCATCTTATTCATTAATGTTGAAATGTATTTTAATCTATTTTTAGAAGTTTTGATTAAAACAATATTTAGACGATCGAATTTTCAAAAGGCGTTGACCATTATTATACAACAACTTATTCTATGTCATATGATACAATACGTACCGATCAAGTATATTTTCAATTAATGTTACTTTAAAATTCAGGTGCCATTCATTTATTAACTTAATTTTACTTTAAAATTCATAATAAATAAATAAAACATGCGAACAACATTCCAAAAATTACTACGAATTCATTATGGCCTACCATGGTAGGATAAAATTTTGTTTAAAGAATTATAATTTATTGTAAATATAATTATAAGAATGATGAGAATCTATAGAAGCGTGTTGCAATTGAAAAGAGCTGAAAATAATAGAATAAGTTAGTAGATGTGGTAAAATTGATTTTTATGAATATTATTAATTTCATTTTCCAATTTATTAGAACAAAGAGAAGAGAAAGTCTCAAGAACTCCATACAAATTCACAGAAAATTTGTATGATTATTAAATATTTAATTGTCATTTTTCAAACAACTGAATTGTACAAAAATTAACAATTCAATCAACTAAGTAAAAGGAAAATCTTGGAATAGGGCCCAAACAACAAAAAGAACAAAAAAAAAAGAATTTAACTACACAAATCTAGAAACAAGCCCAATCAATCTAGGAAAGATCATATAGCACCCAAACAATGCCGACTTTTCTGCTGAAAGAAACTTGAAACACAACAAGAGCAGAGGCGCCAAATATGTGAAATCAAATGAGATGTTCCTGAAATAGATGATTATAAACAAATAAAATCAAACAAAACTTGAATTCAAACTACAAGGCAAGCCAAAAAAGCATCAAAATATCATCTCCTCAAACACAATTCACAAAATGGAAAAACTAAACTCATTTCACAACATACTCCATGAAATTGCTAGTATCCAGGAGTTTTCAACAGTAGGAATTTAGCTTGATAATAAAACTAACACACAAAGTAAAGCAACACAAATATAGCTTTTATACAAAATGAGTTGTGTGTTTGAAGTCATAAAACCAAATATAATACATCATCAGAGAGTTGAAAACCTAGCTTGATGCTCGAGGGAAAAATGTCATGTCCTTTCAAAGCATATTATACCCATTCAATAACCAAGAAGATCGCACCATAAATCCAAAATGAGTTTCCATAGTTGAGTGAATCAAAAAGATATACTGAATTATTTGATCCACTTTGCTCAATCATGTAATACAAAACCACTTCGTGCAGAATGTCATTGCATATAAAATTTCAACAAGCACAAAATCATTACTTTGTGCAAAATCATCAACCAGTATTCTATAAAATACTCATCTGTCACAGCATACAAAACTCATAATTGGCTCTCCAAATAATCACGCAACCACATAGTACAAGCTCAATTTATTGAGTTTGACCCACCATTGTGTGATTGAGCCCAGATGATCAATTTGAATTTTGTGGATCAATTGATCAATAAATTAGCATAATAGCCTTCAGATGGGCACATCATAAATTCAAACAATGAAATTTTCAGTGACTTCAATATTCAATTAAGCGGGATAGAGTAAAGCATACGAAATTGACATTCCAGATTGAAGTAACACATCAATTGACAGGACCCATCCCAATTCCCCCGGGATTAGTGCGGGATGACCCTGCTCCCGTCTGACACGAAGTGTCAGACAAGGGATATTTCCAACCTTTGCCCTCTCGGGCTATCAGAGTACGCCAGGATCCGGAGGAGGTATGTGATATCTTAGTCTCTGCTACAGACCACATCCGATGTCAACCTGAAGGGCAGTCAAAACATTAAAAGCTGTGAGTGGACAAAACCAAAAGTTTATAAAAATATTTTAATGAGAAGACATTTGTACCTTTCACTAAAAAGCATGCATGCATTCGAAAACCATTTAACCAAAGAAACCATATTTGGGAACTAAGCCCAAAACCAAGATTGAAAGAACCATAATGAAAACGACTATACGGGAACCTGCCCAAATCCATAAGAAACCAATAAAGGACTCAGCCCAAAACCATAACCATACTGAAATCAAGTACACGAGCTCCTGCTCAAATCTTGTATCCACATAACATATATCATATTTATATCACATACACATATAATTCACATAACCAATCTTGTCACGGTTTCCAAAGCTACGCGCGTGCTACCCGAGTCTCAATCCGAGTCATCTCAAAGTCAAGGTCAATGTCCGCAGACCACTGACCCTACCCGAGGTAATAGTAACCATAGCCTTCCTGAGAGTAAGGAACCCAACTAGGGGGTGACTCCACTCAGTCGGTGCTCCGTGACTACTCCGGGGTCCACCCAGGCCAACGACCCTCCCTGGAGGAGATAGAACATGTAAAGGAAGGTAGATAAACATATATATACATAACATAAACATTCATGCCCGGTTCCCCTAAACCGTCATGATCCATAACATCTATTCCATGCCTGGTTCCCATAAACCGTCATGTACCATAATAACATAACATGGGTTCATGCCGGTTTCCATAAACCGTCATGAATCTGGAAATCCATTTAAGGCTCCCTGACCTGAAATCAAAACCGTAAAGTAACCTGGGTCTCGTGCCCGAACATAGGACATCAGCTGGGCACCGTGCCCAATATCTGAGGTCATATGCCCGAGATAAAACCAAATGGGTCTCATACCCGATTTTATCCTTTTGGAAATCCAAAACCATTTCATTTAGACCAATACAGAAATACAGACCCGTATAGGCACCGTAAAAGGGCCGAAACCTCGAATTACGTGCCTATACGTAACCACACATCCAAATGCACTCTTGACATCACAAATAAGTATTTAAAACATATAATAAACATTTATGCATGCACCAATTTAGAAAATAAAGTCCACTCAAAGACCGTCCGAGTTGCCACCTCGATTTGCGTGCCATAGCCTCTCCCGAGCCAATCGCTATCACCGGGACTCCCAAACCTGTCCAAATTGTAATAGAAGGTTACTACTAACCTATACAAGTCCATATTAAGAACCCTAAACTTTCCCGGAAAAATCAACGTGTCCCGTACAAGTTTCCCGAGGTGAAAAACCTCAATTTGATCAACTTAACGATCTCCGATCGACCCGAAACTACCGCCATTGGATCCGGATTGTCGAAACCTTTAAAATGATACTGGGCCCACTCAAAACACTGTTCACACGCGCCCCCACGCGCTGGTCAACACAAAATTCAACGCTGACGTCAGCATGACGTCATCATTAACAGCCTCTGACAGTGACACATGTCACGCTCCCATTGGCCCTCTATCTGACATGTCAGCTGGCATTGTCAGACCTGACAATGCTGACGTCATCAGTCATCCCTGACCTTGGTCGGGTCGACCCAATTTCTGAAACCGAGTCGCCGTGACCCGCGGCTTGACCTGGCCAGTTCTCCCAGCTCTGGCCACCAAAACACTCCCCATTTGTCCCATTCTCCTCGTCTCAACCTAACCTACAGTTCTATGGGTTTAAAAACTAGAATACGGGTTGAGATATTTACCTGTGATGCTAAGAACAGTCGCCCAGTTTCCGGCCGTCCGTCTGGGCTGCACCGTCGTCCTCAACCGCTCCTTTTGATCCTATTCGACTCCCCTAGGTCCTAGGGACACAACCTGATCCTTAGAACCGAACAAAAACCAACGAAACCGAAGTTTGGATTTTTGAATGTTTACCTATGGTTTCAGGTTTTCCCCCGCCGTATCCTCCGCCGTCACAGCCCCCCCTCAGTCCTCCCTCACCCTCTCACCCGGTTACACTCAGCTCACAGGAGGAATGGTGGTATGTGTGGGTTGAGTGTTTGTAGAAAAATGAAGAATGAAGGTTATGAGGTTATGGGGTCTTTAGGTTTTGAAAATGAACAAAGAAGAAGAAAATGTCTGATGGGAGAGGAGAGGATTAGATTAGATGAGTGGTGAGGATTGAGTGATTAAATAAAATGAATGGCTAGGATGGAGTGATGAAAAGGTTAATTATTAAATTAATTAAATAATATTATTTAATTAAGTATATCCACAAATTAGGGGATTTTAGCTAATAGGATGAGTGACAAGTGTCACTCATCCATGGGACCCACTGAAATATCTAGCCCAATCAGATTTTGCCAAATCATCCCCGTCTCGAAGTACGTGCATAGTGAAATCGAACTTCCGTGACCTATAACTTCCCCGTTCGAAGTCCGATTTCAGCATGCTGCCTGTCTATGGATTCGTATCATCCCGATCTACGTAACGGTCCTTGGCCCTCGGCCATTGGCCCTCGGCCATTGGACCTCTCGGTCAAAAAGTCAACATTTGATCCCTTTTTAACCATAATTACCAAAATGCCCCAAAACTTCTGAACGTCATAACTTCTTCCTCGAACGTTGGAATTGAACGTGCCACCTGTCTACGAACTCGTGACGTCACGAACTACGTCACAGTCATCGGTCAAAGTCCATTTGACCGCCCGAACAAAAAGTCAACGTTTTACCCACGCTAGGGGCAAAACGGTCATTCCGCATCGTTCGTCCGATTTTGCCTAACTAATCACCGATTAGCCTCACTAATCGTGATTAGTCACTAATCTAATCATGGATTTCGGGACTAGTCATTACATCAGTGTTTCAATCAAGTTGCAAGCAATGACTGTAGGTATCTCAAAAAACAATAATAGTCAGCAGTCTTATCACACAAGGAAACAGAGTTATCAAAAACAACCAAAAAAATTCATTGATCAACGTATGACTTCATATCAATAATCCATTGAGATGATATGATGCATAAAAGACTAAAAAAACATTTGAGCTACTCGTTGATCAATAATAGATGCATATATGCTGAGCCAAAATCCATATGACTCATCAATCAAAATTAAAAATCAACAGATTCTTTATGTGATATAGTTAAAAATCAATCACCATGTTTGTTAAAATGATATCATCTAACGAACTGCATTGAAAACATACCTTCCAGAGCCAACAAGGCAATTATATAACTTAGGCAATCAGATTTCAATTCACAACAATATGATTGATCAATTGACTCCACTGGAAAAGTGCTGGTCCAAGGTAACCCACGAAGAGCCGTCTAGACTCAGACCCGCATAAGGATCCATGGACATTCGGATCACAGAAACAATGCATAATTAGTCATGCATTCAATATTAATTCAGCAATCAATGGGCCAAAGCATGCATTCATGATCACACATAGTTGAATAACACCATTATTAGATTAAACGAAGTGAAAACAACAGATCAAATCTAAGTACCAACAAAAATTTCTTCTATGCTGCTCGACACTTCTATCTGCCCTCCCAATTTCTTCAAATGGGTCCAAGGAAATCTAAACATTACAAAATAAAGTATTTCTAAGAGCATCCAGGAATGATTAACATTGTGAGTCATCAGTTAAAACATTATTACAGCAACAACATGTCAAAATGTATAAGAGGCAAGAGCTTTGGTTCCAAACATTTTAAA
The DNA here is from genome assembly GCA_032719365.1 of Prinsepia uniflora. Lineage (NCBI taxonomy): Eukaryota > Viridiplantae > Streptophyta > Magnoliopsida > Rosales > Rosaceae > Prinsepia > Prinsepia uniflora. The sequence goes on along the minus strand of CM064875.1, from coordinate 54,777,370 downwards.
AGCAGAAAGGTTAATACAGACAACAAGAACACAACATAGATTCTACTTAGTATAGCATATGATATAGCTGAGAATTAACAAGTTGTTAAGCACCAGGAGTAGTACCCATTAAAGTAAAATGAAAGCCAACAAAATTGACCCCAACTTAACCCATTCTCAATCATTCATCTAGATGAAAGAATTCAGAGAATATTAAGGCCATGACAAAGATAAAGTGAATAGATAATGTTTCTGTCCTCACACTCGATGAATTGTTTAGAAGTTAAGAATTAATTCTAAAGTACGCAGACAACCTATTTAGAATTTGGCAATACTTGTAATAAGACATGGTTAATCAATTACTTCTCCATAAGGGAGACTAGAAAGAGTGTTTGATTTGTAAACCCAGAATACAAGAGAACAAATTTGAAATGAATAATATAACGAGAAACATACATGAGGCTGCATCTCCATCCTTCCACCAACAATCACCAATCCCGTATCCCCATGCCTCAAGGTGTAATTAGTTACTGAGATGGCATCTCTCGATGGTGAGCATTATGTGGAAAATCTTCCAGTAAAATGCCAACTAGATAGAATACACATTGAAATGAATAGAACCAGAACAAGTTACCATTTTCGCCAAAAGGTTTGAACAAAATTTCAACTTGCCACAAATCTGTAGCTGCGATTCAACTATGTGAGCATTAGTGTTCCGTTTTGTCAAGAACCCAAAAAACCCAAACAAATTGATGGAGAAGTACAGGAAATTCGTTACGGCTAGGGTCCTGATGGGACTATCCCCCATGGAGAACTACCTGGCTCACGTTTTGCAGTGTATTTAGTCAACTAATATTCACATCAATGGATATGAATGAATTTTCTTTTACCTTTTTTTTCTCTATTTCTTTTGTATTTGAGCTTGGGTGCCATCAGGTCCTCCCAAACAAACTGCGGTCGTCGAGGTTCTGATCGTTCATGTCTTTCATCACGTCCCCTCATACACGTCTTATTGCTTAAGGAGATGAAGCTGAAGCCATTGGACCTTCGGTCTCACGGTTGTTGATGATTTTCAATTCGACAATCTCACCGTAAGGGGTAAAGGCCTCTCGATTTTGATGGAGCCCAAGGAGAAGATCTGAAATTTTAAGAAGAAGAAGAGATCACCTAATTTTGATGATGTTGCCCTGAATTCAAATACCACAAATACCCTTGTGGTAACTATTATTTTTACCCCACCCTAAATTTATTTTTCATTTCTAACATTTATTTCCTGTAATTTTTTTTCCCCACAAGCCAGAGGACTAGGTCCTCCGGAGGACCGAAGCCTGGGCGCAAGTTCATTGCCTACTATAAATCCCCATCAACTACCTATTTCCATTGATGGAATTCTTTATGCTAAGGTCATGATGTCCCATTGGATCAATTGAGCATGACGACTGTTGGTAGCTTGTTGGCAGCTTGTTTTTTCTAACATTATCTTCTATTGATCCTTTTTCAAGATTCCTTTTCCTGATTTCTAATGGTGGTAACAATGGTGAAGGCGAAGGATTTGGAAGTTACGGTGAATGCTCTTCTATATCAAATGATGGCGTTAGGGTATTGGTGATTTGATCTTTATGTTGTATTATGCCTTTTTTTCTTATTGTTCTGTATTGGATTTCATTTTCTTTGGATGAACTCCTTTTCTATTACTGCTGAATATGTAATTGGGCTTCACTTTGAATTTTATACTCCTACAATTGGACTAATGAATTGAAATATGTTGTTTAACAAAAATGTGCTAGATGCTCAGTCTCCCTATATGGTATCAAGTGCGCTGCATTATTATTTTTTTTCTCTTGGTTTTTCCCAACTGAGTTTTTCCTGATTATTTTTAATGAGACAGCATTATGCGCACTTCACAAATTCCATTCGGCTATTAAACTCTATGGCAATGCTCTCTTTGTAATTGCATTATAATTGGAACACAATTATATTTGTTTTATTACATTTTTTACTTTTCTTTTAATTCTCCGTAAACCTAATAATGACGTACATCTTTTAAAGAACGTGCTATTGACCATCAAGGTTAGGCTACACTTTGGATTGGAAGGGTTGTAGCCCGTCCCACCCAGTTTGATCCATTTATGAATTATTATTTAGCTCATTCCATTTTCGGTTGTATAGTATCAGTAATGAAGGGGTATGGAAGATTTTCATACTCTTAAGACTCAAAAGGTACAATTTAAAATTAGAAATTAATAATTTGTATTTGCATTATATGTTAATTATTATTGTTGTTGTAATTTTTCTCTACTTTCTATCAATATTCTATTTATGTATAGATATATTTGAAGAATAAGGCTCATTACGTCATTTCTAATTAGATGTATATTTTTATATATATTAATAAAAAAAATTTGTATTGTCTATACCTAACATATAAATTTAGACACTATAAAATTTGAGTTTAAAAAATTATCCATATCCATATTGATTATAATGTTTAGGATTGAATTTTGGATGGACATGGTTTTTCCAAGGTGTTTTTGAATAAATCGTTTTAAATAAGGTACCGCGTGTCGTAGTAAGGCAGCTATAGCCTATAGCCTTCCTCCAGCTGCCATGTAAATCATGTTACTGTCCCCGCATTGTCCTCATCTACCAAATACCACAACAAGACAAGAGGCTCGTCCCCATTGGATATCGAGCAATCCAGGCATGTGAGTCCTCTTCCTCTTCTCTCCCGGCTCTAAATCCTTCTGATTACCATCTTTATTGCTTCCTTATTTCATCATTGAATGATTTGAGGAGGGAGTCTCTTCTCCACACTTGTTCACAGTCTTGTTGATCAGCCTCTCTCAATTCTGGTCGACTTGGTCTAAATGACAATCTTTTCCTTCTTCACCAGAGCTTCTAGAGCTTTCAATGACCACCCTGTTGCTTCCAAACTTCTGGTGCTCTGCACTCTCAGGTTTTCGATTCTCTGCCTCACCCCTCTGATATTGTATAATATGTTGTCCTTTTGATCTGTTTGGCTTTTGAGAAAATAGAGATCTCATTTTCTCTTCCTAGCATAGAATTGTAGAAAGGCAAATTTTCTAGAGTTTTGGTTGTTTTGACTTAGTGTTCAAGTATCAATTTTTTCAGTTTTGTATGAAAGAAAATGGGTTAACTAATATTTCTTTGAACCTCAATTTCTCAGCCACCAGACACCTAATTAGCCTTTATTTGGTCGCTGAGAAAATGGAATTAGAGAAAATAGATTGTAAATGTTCAGTCTTGGGTGTTGGTTGTGCTAAATTTTTCCAATTCTTCCATGCTTTCTCAGCAACCAAACCCAGGCCCCAGATTTGTTGATTCTTTTCAGGTGATCTTTCACTGTGGAAAGAATCCTCACCCCTCAAGTCATTCGTTTGCTTGATTTTCTGTAGGATTACACGTAGTACACATATTAGAGATATAATTTGTAAATATACCCAGTATACCATTAAAACAGTGTTACCTTTCCGTTCAAACTATAACATGTTCATCGACCTTTTCGTCCAACCTTGTCATAACTCATAACACATAATTACGAACGCTAAACAATTTTTGCATATTGAGATGCTCAATAATTAATTAATTTAGACTTCTTATTTTGTTTGTACTGTTTATTTTTAACTAATTAACACCAAAATAAACTTCTATCATTAGGGCTGACTGCCACCTACATTGTTATAAACAAGCAAGTATTGACAAATGCAATTTCAGAATAAAAAAGAAAGACTCTTTGCCTACTTAGCCCAATAGTTGGTCCTATTTATTTATTTTTTTAGTTTTTTTTTTTTGGATTATTGCAGTAGTGGAGGTATCGTAGCATATGCAGAATCATCACATCCCAGCATTGGGTCTCCTAGTGTTGATCTTGATCATAGTCAGAGTGAGTCAAGGAAAAAGAGAGTGGTGGTGCTTGGGACAGGATGGGCTGGTACTAGTTTCCTTAAAAATTTGGATGCTTCAGCTTATGATGTTCAGGTTGTTTCGCCCCAAAATTATTTTTCATTTACCCCTTTGTTACCTAGTGTGACATGTGGGACAGTTGAAGCTCGGAGCATTGTAGAACCGGTTCGGAATATTGTAAAGAAGGTAAGTGACATTCACAGTTGGAGTTTTTTCTTCCTGTTTTTCTTTCTTCAATATTACTTATTTTAATTCCATGTGTTTGTGTTACTTGTATGTCGTGGCAGAGAAGTGGAGAGGTCAAATATTATGAGGCAGAATGTGTCAAGATTGATGCTGCAAATAAAACTGTTTTATTGAGGGCTAATTTTGACAACAAAGTGGTGGAAAATGATGAGTTTTCCATTGAATATGACTACTTGATCGTAGCTTTAGGAGCACAAGTAAACACTTTTAACACCCCCGGCGTCGAGGAGAACTGTCATTTTCTCAAGGCAAGCCAGTTTATTTTGCAAACGGAGTTATGCAGAATTTAGTCATATTAATGTTTTTAAATTAGGTTGGTTATTTAAACTTCGAAAATGAACTCATATTGCTTGAACCAAGTTGCTCTTAAATTAGTCTTCTTTCATAATGTGCTGCTTTTCCTTCATTTGCAGGAAGTAGAAGATGCTGTTAAGATCCGTAGGAGTGTGATAGATTGCTTTGAATCATCTGTACTTCCAGGTGTAAGTGAAGATGACCGTAAGAGAAATCTTCATTTTGTTGTCGTTGGAGGGGGTCCTACTGGTGTAGAATTTGCTGCAGAGCTGCATGATTTTGTTCAAGAAGATTTAGTGAATTTATACCCTATGGTTAAGGATCTTGTTAAAATAACAGTGGTCCAATCAGGAGATCACATCTTGAACATGTAAGAAGGATGCATTTCCTCTCGATTTGGAAACATTTGGATGATACCGTTAGCAATTGGAAAGGCTTCCATTTCATAAGTTGTTGATCTTTTCTCATTTCAAAAAGTAAACTGATGAAGTTTACGTATTCCTTGTAGGTTTGATGGCAGAATTAGTTCTTTTGCGGAGAAGAAATTTAGAAGAGATGGTATCGATGTTCAAACAGGATGTCGGGTTGTCCGTGTTTCTGATAAGGAAATCACAGTGAAGGTGAAATCCAGTGGAGAGGTCTGCTCCATACCTCATGGGTTGGTTGTGTGGTCTACTGGTGTGGGCACTCGTCCAGTTGTGAGGGACTTTATGAAACAAATCGCGCAGGTTTATTTCATAAATTTTATGTATATATGAAGGCTGAGAAATACAGACAGTGTAATCAGTTGGTCATGTCGCATCTACTTGGACTAGTATGAATGCTACTTTCTTTTCATAATTTATATTCCTCTCCATGTGCAGGGTGATAAACGTGTTCTGATGACCGATGAGTGGTTGTGCGTAAAGGGATGTGAAAATGTGTACGCCATTGGTGATTGTGCTTCGATCACTCAACGAAAAGTCATGGTATGCAATTCGTTATTTCTGTCTTATATTTGATGTAGTTTTATACACATTATTGTTAAAATCAATCACCATCTTGTTACCTTTAGGAAGATATCTTAACCATATTTAAAGCTGCGGACAAAGATAACAATGGTACCTTAAGCATTGCTGAATTTAAAGATGTAATTGATGACCTCATCGTAAGGTACCCCCAAATAGAACTCTACTTACAAAGCAAGCATCTGCGGGACGTGGCAGACCTATGGAAAGATCATGAGGGTAATGAAAGGAAGGAAGTGAATATTGAAGAATTCAGACGAGCTCTTTCTCATGTGGATTCACAGATGAAGAGTCTGCCTGCAACTGCACAGGTATACATGATTTCACTTTCACATGGCCTGAATATAAGAAAGGGACCCTCAGATAATAGGAACTCTTTTGGCATTCAGGTTGCTGCTCAGCAGGGAACATATCTTTCTAATTGCTTTAACCGGCGAGAACAATGCAAACAGAATCCTGAAGGTCCTAGACGGCTTTCAGGTTCTGGGTATCATGAGTTTCGTCCCTTCCGGTATGCACTGTAAATTTTGACTATCTGGTTGAGTTGTAAGTTTCAAAAGTCGTTTGAAGATCTGCCTCCACGATTCTGCCACATGATTTTAAAATATGTAATGTTTTTACTTGTCATATTAAGTTTCTAACACATTGGATCCAATGAATTTCTGGTAACTTGTGAATGACTAGGTACAAGCATTTCGGGCAATTTGCTCCGTTGGGGGGAGAGGAAGCAGCAGCAGAGCTACCTGGAGACTGGGTTTCTATGGGCCATAGCACTCAGTGGCTCTGGTATTCTGTATATGCGAGGTCATCTACATCTTCTTGCTTCTTGGAAACTTGTAGGGTATGATCTGGTATGTGCATGATTAATAGTCAATCTGATTCGATATACTGTCTTCCTTGTTCAGCAAGCAAGTGAGCTGGCGCACTAGGGTCCTAGTGGTTTCGGATTGGACAAGGAGATTCATTTTTGGGAGAGATTCAAGCCGAATTTGAAGAGAATCGTATTTCCAGCTCTTGTAAACTCGGATCCTTACTAGGTTTGGGGTTAATTTCACCATCGCTATGCCATGAGTGTTTTGCTTCTGTTTCATATGTAAATTGGAAAACATTCCTCTGTAAGCACGAACACTTTTTATACTTGGTGATTCATTCTTGGTTAAAATGTGGAACTCACTGCAGTAAATATTTCTTCTATCAATTCTTCTATCTGGCTTAATTTCTTAACATGGAGAGTACATAATTTTTTTAATATCACTTGTGTGCTTTACAAATCATTTGAGTTGTACCTGAATTAGTGATTCATGAATATGGGATTCCCATACTTCAATGGTTCTCAAAGTGGGTGACGACTAGTACACCATGTCCTACTTTTCAGGTTTGACAAGTCAAGCTCAGACCCAAACGAAGTGTCTCCAATTACGTGACAATTGCCCCAGGCTTCGGACAATCACTCACATTCCAGGGCGTTAGAAATTCTCACGCCCCCAAAATACTCTTTTAATCCAGCTGTTTGGGGGTGATGTGAATTTATCCACCCACCCAATATATGAAGCAAAGGAGGATTTTTGGTTTGATATTCTTGGTGGATTTCGGCTTGACTATGAGTGGGTGTTGGCTGGATTTTTATGGTGGTTTGGCTGGGATGAAGAGGAGGCCTTAGCCAAGTTTTGTGAGTTGTTTTGGCTTACAAGTGTTGGCTGGATTTTTTGGCTTACAAGAATGGCTAGATTTTTTTTTTATAAGAGTTGGCTGGGGTTGTTTTGTAGGGGTTGTGGGTGGAGTGTTTTGATTAGAAGGATAGTTTTTTCTTCCCACAAAGATGGCTGAAAACTAGAGGCCAATGAGAGTATTTTTGAAGGAGAATAGCTAAGCAAGGAGGTTGGATTTGTTGTGATAGGGATGGCCGAATCCCTTAGCAAAAAGTTGGGTGTCAAAGTTTCTCAAACCCAACTTCTTTAATTTAAAGCAAGAGTTGCTTCAACTCTTACAATTCGGATGTGTTGGTGTATATGATGTGTTTTTTTTGAATTGGGATTGGGTTTGTTTGACAAAATACTCATATATAATTGATGGAAAGTGGAGTAGGTGTGGTTGTTGTGCCTTGGAACTATCAAAGGGCTTTGAATTGTTAAAAGTGTGATTGATGGAGTACTATTATATACATATCTATGTGCTCACTTCTACAAAGCAAGCCGTGATTTTCTCCAAAGCCACCCATGACTTTTGTTTGTTGGTTTGAAGAAAATAAATTAAAAGAAGTGCATGTGGGGGTGTCATCGGCTAGTGTCTCCTTTATTCATACATATAGGTGGGTAGGTGTACTCCAAATTCCCCACTAGACTTTGACAACCCAAGCTAGCTATGAATTTTATATACTTGAGGTGACAAATGAGAGAAAAGCCAAGTATGGTTTCTTGGGAGGACAAAGGAGGCTCACGGCTTGATGATAAAGTGAGAGTTGGAGTTTTATTTTAATGTATGTGAGTGGCCACTTGTGTTGGTTTCACATTGGTTGTTGGAGTATGTACATGTGTTTTTAGTTGGAGGCATGTATGCATGTAAAAAGAGTAGTTTTGGTTGGCTTGAAGGAAAAATGACCTTAGATCATCCTAGCCAAAATTGACCAAGATTTGGCCAAGATGTGGCCTCATGGTTGGCTTTGGTAAAAATCCTTGGCCGGGTTGACCATGACAAAAACCTTCGGCCGGATAGGTATCTATGATTTTGGGTTTCTTTGTTTTCCTAAATCTAAATTTCGAACCCACCCAAGCTTGAAAGAGAGATGGATGCGGGCCGGGTCTCGTCAATCTTCGTCCGACCATGATTTGTCAAATGATCGAAATAAGGAAATAAATCAAGCCAAAATTATGTCGACCTAGAACCTTCTCGTTCGGATCATTTCAATATCAATCCGACTTGGAAAGATTTGGGTGGCCCGACTTGGAAAGATTTGGGTGGCCCGACTTGGAAAGATTTGGGTGGCTTGAGTTGGAAAGATTTGGGTGGCTTGAGTTGGAAAGATTTTGGGTGGATCAAACTTGGAAAGATTTGGGTGGACCAAATTTGGAAGGATTTCGAGTGGCTCAACTTGGAAGGTTTTTAAGTCAGAAGAATAGAGGCCAAGCATGGCCAATTCGTGGGTTGGCTAAACCCTATAAATAGCTAAGGTGAAGAAGAGAAAAGGACATCAACATCAACACACAAGCTTACTCTTATCTTGCACCTTTTCAATCCTTAGACTAGATTTTCATATTCAAGCTCTAATTAGTCAAGTTCTTCATCTTTCTAGAGTAAGTTTATTGTTTAGAATACTTTCAATTGTTTTGTTTTAAGTTCAAGCTCATTCTTATTTAAATCTTTATTTTGATTCAAGTTCGTTCATTAGCGTTCGTTTAATAACTTCAATTAATTGTTTCGTTAATTTTAGTTTATTATTCTTGTCTTTAATTTTAATTATTGCTCTTCTTTTAAATATCAATTTATTACATTTACGTTTAAGTTTGTTTTCTTCAAGCATAGTTAATTTTTTTATTCAATTTAATTATTGCACTTGCACTTCGTTTACATAAATAAAAAATATAAATATATACAAGTTCAAAGCCTAAACACCCTCGATCCCGAGGGAGTGAAAGAACCCAGGCCGAGAGGAGGTTCCTTGCTCGGCCGCACAATCATAAGGTTAGAAGTCGGCCTTAGGAGCGCACCCAATACTTATAATTCCATTCAGGTCATTTGGTGGCCGGGTGGTGGCACGCCTGCGCACTTATTCGAAGAATGACCAAAATCCCTTCTAACGGTTTGATAAACCAAATCGAGGGAAACACCAGCAACATAGTTTCCTACTTAACTTCCCAAAAAGAAATCAGAAGACAAACACAATTCTTTCTACGAGAGAGCCCCTCGGCTTTTTCATCACCACTCCTCTCTCTCTAAGCCGCCTCTTGTTGTCTCAGTCAGGTCATTTTATTTTCATGATATATCTTGATTGCTGTTTTTCTCTGTAAGCTGCTTCTTGTTGTCTCAGTCAGGTCATTTTATTTTCATGATATATCTTTATTGCTATTTTTCTCTGACTTGCATTGCACGTTTTGCAGCTGGGGAGGTCTAGCAGTATTTCACGAAACGAGGCCAGTCGACGTCAACATCATATACGCCGATTCACTCGAAGAAGACGAAAAATGCAGAAGAAAAAAGGTGGTGGTGGCCGTGGTGCTTGGAACGGGGTGGGCCGGCGTCAGTTAATTTTTTTTTGAAGAATGTGAAGTTTTCTGCTTTTGATGTTGAAGTGGTTTCACCTAAAAATTATTTCTTGTTCACTTCTTTGCGTGCTACATGTGGCACCGTGGAAGCGCGAAGAATATATAATTGAACCGTTTCGCTGCATTACTAAGAAGGTATGCTTGGATTTGGTATGCCTTTATTGTATTTAATTATTCTGATTTGGTATGCCATTATTGTATTTAATTATTTCAATTTGATAGACTAAATAGTCCATCGAATTGACATGTCATCTTATCAATTGGCTGGTCCCTTGAACTTATCCTAATAGAATCGAGAGTCATTTAGTAATCTACCAGATTAAAAGACAATAAATAATAACAATATTTAAATTTTTTTTAACTTTCTGTCAACAGGAAGGGCAATTAGACTCCATATATATACATATGTATAAAATGAGAGTGAAGTCGAGTGACTGACTAAATGGAATGAAAGAAATGATTAATATATAGGGTTATCAGCATGGAAATATCAAATATTAGAGAAGACATCTCTCTTGGTGGAATTGTTACACTTCTTTTCATCTTGTGTAATTGTTAGAGAAGACACTCCTTTTGGGAATGCTCATCATCAATATTTAATACGGATAATTTAAGGAGTTATTTTAACGAGTGGAGATCATATAAAGGTACTTAATTATTCCAATTTATATGGTAAACTAAATAATACAGACTATTGTCAAACAATAATTTCGTATTGTATTATTCCATCCAATTTCTTTTTGGGAATATTAATGTCACGTGTAATACACGGTATAAGAGACTGGATATGATAATAAAATACAAAATCAGTATTTGGTATCAATCATATTAATTAGCCACCGTATAAGTTAATACGATTGAGCGCCTTTATACGATCTGAATACGCTAAAATAATACCTTCAAAATTGTCTGTATTAAATAGCCGGATGACTAGCAATCTTGAAAAGTGTAATAATAATAATAATAACAATAATGATGATGATGATGATGATAATAAAATAAAAATAATAAATATTAATAAAAATAAAAATAATTAATAATTAATAATTAATAATAATTTAATACATCGTAGTAAGAATAATATATCAATAATTAATTAAAATAAATAATAGATAATGATGATAATAATAATAATAATAATAATATTGTTAACTAATATTTATGATATAAATATATAAATATTTCTTACAAACTACTATAATATAATCCGGCCAATATAATATAATCAGTATTTTAATCTGGCACAACAAATGGACGTCCAACTAAATAGTCAGTCTATCTAGTGGACAAATTAATCTATCCGAATGAAATATTAGTATAATACAGCGTACCAAACGAGACCTAAATAATTTATAAGCGAGAGATTATATCATAGAGAGTCTCGATGCATTTTATTTATTTTTTTTATAATGTGTCGTTAATATGGTATTGAAGTCTTCAAAAGATATGACCGATTACTTAATGGATTGCAAAAAGGTTTAGATGGTGAACTTAGAGAAGCAATGTGCGATAAAATCGATTCGGGAAAAAAAAAGTTTAATGCGGATCACTCAAGAATCTAACCAAGGTGGAAAAGGAGGTGAATGCAATGTAGATTATGACTATCTCATCATTGCCATGGGAGCTAAATCGAATAATTTTAACACCCGGTGTTGAACAATATTGTCATTTCTTGAAGCTATCTTATTCCTCTTTTGCCCCCCTCCTTTTTATGGACATTGATTTTCTTCTTCTTTTCCCTTCCCTTTTATAAGACCAAACTATTTAGTGTCATTTCCTTAAATATGTTTGGATGAGAAACTTCAAAATTTCCAAGAATTGAAGCTATATTACAAAGAAATATATATATATATATATATATAAGAAAAATATGGGCATTGTAAGTAGTTAGTTAAGCAAGCAATAAGGAACATATGAACCACATGAGCATAACAATCTACTACACAAGGAATTTCCAAAGTAACAACTCCATAGGTGGAACTTACAAATTCCAACTACTATCTTGTATCTAATAATTTTCAAATTCCTTGTAACTTTGAAATTTGCAACGCCCCGAAAAATCCAAAACTTGTAAAATATTAAAATAATGTGAAAATGACATTTTTACCCTTGATGGAATATGGCTAAAAGTTGACTTTTTGTTTAAAATACTTTTTGCATATTTTTCGAGTACCATTGTGTAGGTCTCGGAACGCTGAATCCGTAGACAAATGGCACGTCGAAAACGGAGCTCGTATGAAGAAGTTATGGTTCTGGGAAGTTCAGTGGCAAAATGGTCATTTGTGCTGAAAGGGTAAAATGGTAATTATCTGTAAGGGTTTTAATTAAACGGTGAATAGGATTGCTATTATATGATTCAAGTGCTGATACAATTCACTTTAAGTCAGCTAATGACACCTGCCATGTTCAAAAGCTTATTAGTGGCACTTGGGTGCCTTTGTGTCCAATTAATTACATTAATCAATCTGTTGTATAATTATCATATGGTTTGTATTCGACTAAGAACAGAGAACACAAAACCCCTCCCTTGATCGATTCTCAGCAAACCAATGGAAATCAGCGCAATAACGTGATAAATTAGTGTGAATTGGAGAGAAAAATCGAAAGAGGAACAAAGAAAACTCAGATAAACCTATACTGGGAATGCCCGAAAAACCACCAAAAGCCTTAATTCTCGATTTTAATTTTTGAGACAGTTTTGTGTGAAATTGAGGTGAGATTAAGCTTTCTGGGAGCTGAACGACTCGAACCCAATCAACTGGAACAAAAATTGGAGCTGAATTGGGGATGAACAGACTCTGCAACTAGTTCGGAAAACCGAGCTTGAGTTCAGTGACTTAGAGGTAATAACGCATGAAATTGATCTCGATTTCGTGTTTATAATAGTCCTATGATGCTTCTGGTATGAACAATTGAAGGAAACAGGTGCTTTTTGGGATAGGACCCGAATCCAAACCCGACGGGTGTTCATCTTGAGTCGAGACGTTCTAGGGCTTATTTGATTAAATTGAACCTATAGACTTGTAAATTAGATTGAACTGATATTAATGAATGAAAGAACGGAAGAAATTGAGCTGGAATTGAAGGAAAGCGAGTCGGGTCTGATCGCGGGTTGCAGACTCGTTTATCAGAGAAACGGGTGAGAGAGGAGCACTGTAGCAGACACTGTTCACGGCGCGTGGCTGTCACGCGCAGCTGCTTGCGGCGGCGCGTGAGGGCGCGTGACCGGGAATCTGAAGGAGGGTTCAACACACTTTTTGATACTCTCGATGATACGGACCTATTAGCGTTGGTTTCAGGTCAATCGGATATGAACTAAGAGTAGTTTTGTGTACCCGAAGCGTATAGGTTACGTTTAAAATAATATTATTTTATTCCGACGATTAGAAAATTCGTACAGAGGATTATGTGATAAGCTAGTAATATTATATTACTTGTTTGACAGGCCCGAATACTTTCAGGACGTCGGAAGAATACGAACAGCTCGAAACGGAACAATCTGGACGGTGTGTGAGTGGACTTTTGTTTTCGACCCTAAATGCATGCATATATGTTTTAAATGCTTTATAATATGATTGGAAATGATTTGGTATAATTAATGTTTTGATATGATGATTTTCGGATTTTTGGGAATATTATATTATTTTATATGCTTTTGGGCACGATTTTCGAGAAAATTGTGAAACTGATATTTCGAGCTAAGGCTCGGGGTTTGAACGTGATTTTGACTCGGATTATGAGTCTGGTGTTGGATTTGATGGATTTATGTCAAAAATAAGATTGTGATTGCGCAGGTTTGCGTGGATTGGTTTATGGATTTGAGAAAAGTGTTTTTGGGCTTAAAGCCCAGTTCAAAAATGGTTTTGATATTACATGCAACTGTTTTCATTGGTTTTCGTGATGATGATATATGAGGGCTTTCGGTGTGGAATATGTTTCTCCCCGAAATGGACCCTGGAGATAACGCTCGCCTCCAGGATGGAAGTGTTTACCCCGGAGAGGTCACGTAGCACGGTATGTTGTCGTGCAGCCAAATGGAGGCTCGACTCAGACCAGATGTGCTGGATTATATGGAGGTCAGTCAGTGATATGTTCATGACGACCTGGATTGCCGGCTGGTGATGTGTTCACAGCGGCGGATGCTCGGGATTTGAGCGGTCCTTGAGCCTATTGATTTGCACGCGTTGCAGGGATAACGTGACTCTATATTGGACCTGGATTCTGTGTTTTTATTGATGTTTGAGATTTATATTCATATCTTAATTATTTGATTTATGAGTTATGATATGCATGCATGTTTGTGAAAACTGGAGGGTAAGACTATATTTTGATAAATGTATTTCTAAACTTGATTTTTGTCCACTCACACCTTTGATGTTTTATTTGCCCTCCAGGCCAGTGCACAGGTACTGAGGCTAATATCGAGGCTGAGGAATAAACGGACCATTGCGTACTCAGACACTTTGCAGCGTAGGATTTTGCTCCCTACATGTAAATATTTCCTATGCTCTGTAAACCTATTGACTAGGTCAACGGTCTCGGAATACTGAACTATCCCTTGTCTGACAATGTAATCGTTTATATGTGTTATATGTATATATTTGAAACTACTTTTGGTACTTTCGAGTCATTGTCAGAAGGGAGCAAGATCTGTCACGGTTATCGAGGGATAATCGGGATGGGTCTTGTCAAAATTTCTCATTTTTTATTCCCAGATACTCATCCTAATAACCAATCTTCTGAAGCCACCTTAAGAACTATACTAAATATTGTGCATGTCACACACAAGCACCTATCACAATAGTACTAGCATTGCTTATAATTTAAATCACACAAGCCCTATGCCCAGGTTGAACCAAGTCTCAATCTGAGTACCAACCATACTACATACCAGCACTACGTATAAGATAGTATCCTGAGCATCAACTGTTTGGGAACTTATATTCGACCGTCTGAGAAAACTTAGCATAATAATAGTGGACATAATTCATGGACTCAATCACATAATGGCACAACCCAACTCAACACTTTATTCACATTTCAAGTCAAGACGTTATCGAACCGAGATTAACCTAAGTACCATTTTCATAAAGTACCATGAAATAATCGTATCCAAACCACGCATAACCTATTTAATACCAAGACTTGACTTAACACCAAGATGAAACTTAACAAAAACCTAGGTCTACAACCATAACTTGAGTCCCTTCTGAACTCCCATTTATTATGTGAGAACATAACCAATAGTTTCACTTCCTAACTTCCTACCGAACTATAGTTCTCAATTCCGAATTCTTTCAAGTCACAATTGATAGGTCGTTAAATAAACATTATTTTATATTATTTTATACCCTTTATACTTGACTTTTAATATTAAAATAATAAATAAATGGAGAAAATAATATTTTGGGAATTTTTATAGAAATACATAAGGTTTGGAATTTAGAGTGTTTTGGCGAAAGAATCGTCTCGATCGGAGTTATAACGAAGAAATTATGGAAGAAATTCCGTGAAGTTATATTAATTAATTTTTAAATTAAATTTACAAGCCCAAATTCCAGCCCAAGGCCCAGCAGCCCAATCCATAACAGTCAAGCCCGCGAGCCCATCTCCTGTAACCCACACGCGACCCAAGTCCAGCCTGCCAGGCCCACACAAGCCAGCCCAAAGCGCCTGCCCTCAGCCCTGTCAGCCACCCGTTCGGCTCGCGCTTGCTGAAGACCCCTTGTCGGTTCGACGCACCCCTGGCGACGATACATTCTGCAGCTCAGCACGCGCGCACTGACCTGTCCTCCCCCTTTCCAGCCTGGCCACGTCGAAGCTGTCTTCCCTTTCTAGCCTGGCCACGCCGAAGCCCCACACAACAACCCTACTTCCTCATTTTTAACCATTTTTGCTGTTTTTTTTTCAACATCTTTTCCCGAAAAATCACCCAATCCCATCATTTCACTTTTGAATTTTTTATTGCAATTTATATTTACTTTATTTTATTTTTTTAGAGTTTTATTTGATTTTTTTCCCTATAAATAGGAATGCCATCTTCATTGTAAGAGGAGTCCCCATTAGTCCCATTTTTCCATTTCTTCCATTTTTCTTAGTTTTAGTTCTTGGTTTAGTTTTTTTATTTCTCTCTTTTGAGAGACATTTTTTGGGACCATTTCGTAACTTCTTTTAATTAGTTATTTTAATTTCATTTTCTTTATTTTGTTCTTAGTTTCATTTTCTTTATATTATTTTTAGTTTCATTTCCTTTTTATTTTAGTGCTTAGATTTTCTTTGTAAACTTTTTTTTTAACTTCTTTGACTTCTATTTTAAATATGAATTTATGTTTTACTTAAGAAAATCCTAAGCCGAGTATTTCCTAAATAATTTTAGAATTTAAGTCTGAATTCTTATGTTTTATCGTTCATCTTCATAAGATTCCTTCTGCTGTTCAGAGAATTTTATGAATAACATTCCATTGTTTCCATCCACTTTCGGAATCACAAGCTGTTCTTGGGTTCCGAAAATGTAACTTTATTCCCTTTACTTAAATTCTTGTTATTGTTTCGGTTTACTTATAATTCAATACATGTGATGGTATTTTCTTTCTAAACTTTTGTAAGTATGAATGCAATCTCTATGTGTTTTACTTTCTGAATTTCTTTTACTTCGCATATCTTAATGCTTAAACTTCAATTTGATGCTGTATGTTTTATCCGTTGTTCGTTGCATTTAGACTAGAATTGAAGAGATTAAATTTTGATCGTTGTCGGCTCATTTAATTAGAAATTTAAGGTGAATTATGTTGTAAATGTTTGAAGCATATTGATATTTGACGCACATTAATGGTTCATGCATTTATAATATTGAAAGATATATGCAAGTATTTGAGATGATGAATGTATGATTTCGTGATTGGTTTGTTATGAGCAAAATATTAGAGTGTTGGTAAAATTTGTATTTGAAGGAAGTCTATTTTTAGGAGTAGTTTAATTAATATGATTGTTAATTTGAAATTACTTACGTAAACGTGTGGATTTTGTCTATGAAACTACTCTATGGTTTATAAGTTATAATTAGCATGAGTATTTGCATTTTAATTCTTAGTTTGGTTAAAAATGTAGTTTAGATTACAATATTCCTAAAACCCCACATTTTATTCTTTTATTCATTAATTCTTTAATTCATTAATTTGTTAATTCTTTATTCTTTAATTCATTTATTCTTTCATTCAATTATTCATTAATTATTTTATTATTTTATTAATTTATTCTTTTATTCATTATTCTTTCTCACTAACATATTATTAATGTTCCCTTATTTCCCCAATTAAGAACGATCTCTATTTACCAATACTACATCTACATAAAAAGGGTTTAAATTGCATAATACTCGAATTACGTGTTTAATTTAATGCGTAGTTTGAGCGTTGTCAATTTTTGGCGCCGTTGTCGGAGAAATTAAAATTATTCTTAATGTGTTAGTATGTATAAAATTGTTTATATATAAAATATATGTTCATATTTGTGAATAATGTTTACATATTGTAAATGTGTTTAACTTTTATTTTTACACTTTATTCCATTATACTTGTTTAAATTTATTGCATTACACTTTATTTCATTACACTTTATTCCATTAACTTTATGTTCACAATTATTTTATTTTATTCTTATTTATTTATTTGTTTAGTTATGTCTTGATAAACTTTAAATTTAAATTTAAAAAAATTCGAAATTAAAAAAAAATCTTATCTTAGCTTTGTGTTAGTGTAAATATATATTTGTAAATAAATCTTGTACATATATTAGTTCGTTAATGTAAATTTGTTTTGTGAATATCATTACTTGTGCATAAAACCATACTTGTGAATAAATTGTTTATGCAAATTGTCTTGATATACTTGTAAATTGTGCATAAAACATACTTGTAAATTCTTGCATTTATGCATTAGTCTCGGCTATATGTAGATCACTTGTACTTCTAAGTTTAGATTTTGATCTTTAATGGAATAGGTGAAGTCTTTTTTGTTAACTCTCACCTACGGTGATTGTTAACATTTGAGTTATCTTAGTTTTCTAGAGTAACAAATTTCGAGGGTGATGTCTAGGACAAGAGACGGTACTCATAACAGGTTTTGGGTCTAAGAAAGGGACATCAATGGAGTTTAAGTCTCAGAATGTCTTGAAATTAGCTCTGCCTTTTATGTTTATTGTTTCTAACCTGGTCACTTTTGTACTTGCCCAAACAGTTGACTAAAACTAAGATATTTACTTGGGCCGTACGGACGTAGAAGTCTCCATCTAAACTTTGAAGTTATGTGAACCATATATATCTTTGACTTCCCTCGACATATAAATATTGTTTATATCTTAACTTGCATTACTTTTCATGACAAATTTAATTTGCATCTTTAGTTTAAATAACTTACATTTTCAACTTAACTTGCATTTTTAACTTAACTTACATATTTAGTTTAACTTGCATTGCATTCTTACTCTAACTTGCATCTTTAACTCAAATTGCATCCTTAACTTAAATTTGCATCACTAACTTGTATTTTTGTCCAGGCTGGATGGACGTTAAACTTAAAGCGCTTGTTGGAAGGCAACTCAATGTGTTCCCGGGATGTGAAGGAGTCATCAATACAGATTTGCTATCTTTCTACCCTTCACTCTCTTTTATTTTGTTTATTTAATGTTTTCCTACTATTTTCGTAAATCATCTTCCTTACTTTGATTCTATGTTTAATTACTTCGTATTTTCCTACATTGAGGACAATGTAGAATTTAAGTGTGGGGGAATGGTTTACAATTTTAATTGTCCAAAAAAATTGTTTTATAAAAAAAATTATATATATATATATAAATTCTCAAAAAAAAAATTCAAAAAAATTTGTTTATTGCTTTCTTGAATCTTTAATTTAATTTAGTGTTTTTACGAGTCTTAAGTTGCCATTTAATTTGTCAATGACAAAAATGAACAAAAATGAATATGTTATGGCCATAAAGATAATCACTACAACTTGAATTTGTTTGTTAATATTCTGTGATTAAGTGTTATAACTTGAAGATAATGCATGTAAATTGGTACATAAACGAGCATGATAAGATAAGTATGAATCATATGAACCTTATGTGAGCTTTAGAACTATATATACGTCTTTGATGAGTGATTCATAAATTCTTTGTTTAAATTGATATACATATACCTCATAACTACTTGCCATAGCTTTTAATGAACTCTAGAGTACTAGAACTTATTCTATGTGATTTTCAAAGCTTTTAAGTTAATAAACTCTCTGATTTTGGATATGATTAAGGCATTAGGGTTAACACCATAAATTCAAACATCCATGTTCTCTATCTTGTGCGTACAAGTTGCGACCCCCTTAGCTTTAACCCTTTTGAGCCTACATTAAGCCTTTCTTTTATCACCATGATTATCTAAACACTTGAGTTTAGTATAGACATCCTTTACCCTTGTTTCAAGGACTCGATTGAAGACATAAAGATTGTGTGAAGAGAAAATGATGATGTTGAAAAGACTTTTATGTGTATCATTTGGATTTACCTATTTAAACTTTGTTGTATTGATGATATTACCTTGATATAAAAAAACCAAAAAAAAAAAGGAAAAAAAAAGTTGAGTCTCTATCAAGGTAATAAGGTTTGATTATGTAACGTTTGAGTTAAATCTCTTACATTTGTAAATCTGACACAAAGAATGATTGTAAGGCCCAACATGATGAAATTAGGCCTATGTTCGAAGGGATGAATTACTGACATCATTGCACTAAGGTTGGGAAGTTATGATACGTTTTGGGAGTCTATTGAGTCTTGGAACGAATTGAGCACCACTTGTCCTATATGTTCTTTGCCTCTAAACTTAGCCCCATTGCAACCTTTATAAAGACCTTATGATCCTTAAGATGGTAAATTTTGATTAGTTGAGTTAATCACTTGAGTAAGTTTATGGTTTTGGTTCATTTGTACAAGTACGTTTTATTTTTATCTTGAGGTGTTTGTTTTAGATTTTTGCAAAAGTACTTCAATTCTATTATGTGAGCATCTTTTCTCACATACTTTGAGTGCAAACACAAATCCTTATAATTTGAGTGAATTTATAAGTGCATATCCTTATAAACTGATTCATACTTGTCTTATTCATGTAGAGATCCATTTCACCATATTTACTCGTTATCTTACTTGTTGAAACATTTTGTTACCATGTATTAACTCTTGAATTTCATATGCTTAAATGCTTTAAGTGAAAATTTTTTATGCCATGATTATAATAATGAAATATTGAGACAAATGGTTAAGGGTTTACTTGTTTTGATTTTGTAGTTTAATTTTAGTATTTGCTAGGGACTAGCAAAGTTTAAGTGTGGGGGTATTTGATAGGTCGTTAAATAAACATTATTTTATATTATTTTATACCCTTAATACTTGACTTTGAATGTTAAAATAATAAATAAATGGAGACAATAATATATTTTGTGGGATTTTTACAGAAATAAATAAGGTTTGGAATTTGGAGCGTTTTTGCCAAAGAATCGTCCCGATCGAAGTTATAATGAAGAAATTATGGACGAAATTCCGTGAAGTTATATTAATTAATTTTTAAATTAAATTTACAAACCCAAATTCCAGCCCAAGGCCCAGCAGCCCAATCCGTAGCAGTCAAACCCGCAAACCCGTCTTCTGTAGCCCACACGCGGCCCAAGTCCAGCCCACCAAGCCCACGCAAGCCAGCCCAAATCGCCTTCTCTCAACCCTGTCAGCCACTCGTTCGGTGCGCGCCTGCTGAAGACCCCCTGTCGGTTCGACGTGCTCCTGCGGAAGACACAATTTGCAGCTCAGCACGTGTGCACTGACCTGTCATCCCCCTTTCCAGCTTGGCCACGCCGAAGCAGTCTTCCCTTTCCAGCCTGGCCACGCCGAAGCCACACATAGTAGCCCTACTGCTTCATTTGTTAACCATTTTTTATGTTTTTTTTTTCAACATCTTTTCCCCAAAAATCACCCAATCCCATCATTTCACTTTTGAATTTTTTTATTGCAATTTGTATTTACTTTATTTTTTTTTTATAGTTTTATTTGATTTTTTTCTTCCTAAAAATAGGAATGCCATCTTCATTGTAAGGGGAGTCCCCATTAGTCCCATTTTTTCATTTCTTCCATTTTTCTTAATTTTTAGTTCTTAGTTTAGTTATTTTGTTTATCTCTTTTGAGAGACATTTTTGGGGACCATTTCGTAACTTCTTTTAATTAGTTATTTTAATTTCATTTTCTTTATTTTGTTTTTAGTTTCATTTTCTTTATATTATTTTTAGTTTCATTTCCTTTTCATTTTAGTTCTTAGATTTTCTTTGTAAACTTTTTTTTTAACTTCTTTGACTTCTCTTTTAACTATGAATTTATGCTTTCCTTAACAAAATCCTAAGCTGAGTATTTCCAAAATAATTATAGAATTTAAGTCCAAATTCTTATATTTTATCTTCCATCTTCATAAGGTTTCTTCTGCTGTTCATAGAATTTTATTAATAACATTCCATTGTTTCCATCCACTTTCGGAATCACAAACTGTTCTTGGGTTCCGAAAATATAACTTTATTCTCTTTAATTAAATTCTTGTTATTGCTTCGGTTTACTTATAGTTCAATACATGTGATGGTATTTTCTTTCTAAACTTTTGTAAGTATAAATGCAATCTCCATGTGCTTTACTTTCTGAATTTTTTTCACTTTGTATATCGTAGTGCTTAAACTTCAATTTGATGCTATATGTTTTATCCGTTGTTCGGTGCATTTAGACTAGAATTAAAGAGATTAAATTTTGATCGTTGTCGGCTCATTTAATTAGAAATTTAAGGTGAATCATGTTGTAAATGTTTGAAGTATATTTATGTTTGACGCACAATAATGGTTGATGCATTTATAATATTGAAAGATATATGCAAGTATTTGAGATGATAAAGGTACGATGTAACTACCCGTCCTGAATTCCGGGATTAGATTAGTGACTAATCGTGATTAGTGAGGCTAATCCGTGATTAGTGGGCGAAATCGAACGAATGATGCAAAATGACCGTTTTGCTCCTAGACGTGGGCAAAATGATGACTTTTCATTCTGGCGGTCAAATGGATTTTGGCTGATGACAATGACGTAGTTCAGGACGTCACGAGTTCATAGACAGGTGACACGTTCAATTCCGACATTAAAGGAAAAAGTTATGACGTTCGGAAGTTCAAGGGTACTTTGGTAATTTGGTTAAAAAATGGCGAATAGTTGACTTTTGACCTGGGAGGTCCGATGGCCGAGGGCCGAGGACCGTTACGTGGATCGGGACGATACAAATCCATGGACAAGAGGCACGCTGAAATCGGACTTCAAACGGGAAAGTTATGGGTCACGGAAGTTCGGTTTCACTATACACGTACTTCGAGACGGTGATGACTTGCCAATATCTGATTGGGCAGATATTTTAAGTAGGACCCATGGATGAGTGACAAGTTTCACTCATCCCATTAGTCAATTTCCCTAATTTGTGGATCTGCATAATTAAATATTATTATAATAATTATTTTATAATTAATCCATCTGTCACTCAATCATATCCCTCCATCTAATCTAAACTCTCAATCCTCACCATTCATCTCATCCCTCTTCCTCTCATCTGATCAGCTCTCATCTTCCTTGTTTCCTCACAAAAACCCGAAACACCATTTCTCCATTTCCCTCTAAAACAAACACCTCACCACCTTCCCTAAACCGTGTCTAACGATGGTGGCTCAAGAAGTGAACTTGGAAAGGGAGATGAGACGAGCACGGTGGTGCTACCGGTTTGAACGAATGGCCACGACGGTGGCTATGACAAGGGAGAGTCGAAATCGTAAGGTAATGGTTTCAAAAATATGTTTTCGGGTTCTAAAGGGTTTGGATGGATTTCATTAATGGAAATGGGCTTCTGAAGGTCGTAGGAACCTGTGGGAACCAAAAGAGGAAGCTAGGATGGCCACGAACGACGGTGAACGGCGGAGGAACCCGCCACCGCCATGGTCGAACTTGGGAGGTACGGTTTTCCTTAGTTTTCAAGTGTGTTTAATAACTAAAATGATAGGGTTTGAGATTAGGAACATTTATGGATTAAAATGGGTTGAAATGGATCGAAAATATGATGGTTTAAACCTTGAACCGGTCCAGACCGATTCGGCCGGTTCAGAACCAGTGGATCGGGTTTGGCTGAGGGAAGTAGATGAACAGTGTACCGCA
This sequence comes from Prinsepia uniflora, assembly GCA_032719365.1. Lineage (NCBI taxonomy): Eukaryota > Viridiplantae > Streptophyta > Magnoliopsida > Rosales > Rosaceae > Prinsepia > Prinsepia uniflora. Next base: position 54,754,401 of record CM064875.1, on the reverse strand, counting down.
CGTGGGCTCACGCGATGTGGCTTCCCTGGGCGCATGAGGGAAATTTTTGGAATGTTTTCAACACATGAAATCTTCTATTCGATGTAACGAACATTTTAGGACTAGTTTCGTGTCAATCGGACATCGTCTCCATAATGTTCGGGGCAGCGGAAGGTTTAGGATCGAGATTAAAAATAGTTAAAAATTTCAGAAAATTACGGGGCTTTAGTGGGAGGTTATTTAAGTAGTTAGTAACCTTCTATTACGATTTGGACAGGTTTGGGAATCCCGGTGCCTGTGATTAACTCGGGAGAGACGTATGGCACCCATATCGAGGCGGCAGCTCGGACGGTCTGTGAGTGAACTTTGTTTTCTAAATTGGTGCATGCATAAATGTTTATTATATGTTTTAATACTTTTTTGGTGATGCCATGAGTGCATTTGATTGTGGTTACGTATTGGCACGTATTTTGAGGTTTCAGCCTTATACGGTGACAATACGAGTTTGTACTTTCTTTGTTTGTTTAAATGAAATGGTTTTGGATTGCAAAAGGATAAACGCGGGCATGAGACCCATTTGGTTTTGTCTCGGTCATATGACCCTATTGGTGACCTACGGGTCTGAATCGTAATCGCGGCAAGTGCTTTGTGCACGGCGACGGACGATACGACGCTCGCCTCCATACTGGCATATGTTTCCTTCCGGAAAGGTCACGATGCACGATCTGTGGTCGGGCAGCCAATGGAGGCTCGACTTCGGAGTGCTGACGGTTCAGGATATCGATCGGTGATAAGTTCTCCATAATCTAGCGGTGGACGTGTCGGTTGATTAGTTCAAGGCGACATACCAGGATTGAGGGCGGTCCTGGATGGATGGTGGCATGCATCACTACGATCAGAGTCGTGACTAACCCTGAGATATTGGGCACGATGCCCAGCTGAGTCATATGTTCGGCCACGAGACCCAGTTACTTTACATTGAAGATTTCGGGTCGGGGACCCTAAATGGATTTCCAGGTTCATGACGGTTTATGGGAACCGGCATAAACCCTTAAAAGGATTCTATGATACATGACGGTTTATAGGAACCGGGCAGTTGGCCTGGGTGGACCCCGGAGTAGTCACGGAGCACTGACTGAGTGGAGTCGCCCCCGTTGGGTTCCTTACTCTCAGGAAGGCTTGTATCATAACCTCAGGGCGGGTCATTGGTCTACGGACATTGACCTTGGACTCTGAGAGACTTGGATTTGAGACCCCGGGTAGCACGCGCGTAGCTTTGGAAACCGTGACAGGATTAGTTGTGTGAATTATATGTATGTATGATATATGATATGTGATGTGTACAAGTTTTGGGCTAAGTCCCGTATGGATTTGGGCAGTGACCCATATGGTTGGTTCTTGATGGTTCTTTCGGTTATGGTTTTGGGCTTAGTTCTCACATATGGTCATTTTGGATTAAATGGTTTTCGAATGCATGCATGCTTTTTAGTGAAGGGTACAAATGTTCTTATGAAATGTTTTTATAAATTCCTTGTTTTGTCCACTCACAGCTTTTAATGTTTTGACTGCCCTTCAGGTTGACAGCGGATGTGGAGTGTAATAGAGACCGAGATATCACATAGCTCCTCCGGATCCTGGCGTGCTCTGATAGCCCGAGAGGGCAAACGTTGGAAATATCCCATGTCTGACACTTTGTGTCAGACGGGAGCAAGGTCGTCTCGTGTTAATCCCGGGGGGATTAGGATGGGTCCTGTCAACTTGGTATCAGAGCATGGTTTGCTCGTAGGATACTCAGGACGCTTTGATATTGTCAGTGTGGTAACAGAGCGGGGTTGTCTCTATTCGAGCAACTGTGGAGCTCTTGGAGTGACACGCATATCAAGGATGTGATGTCTCAATGGGCTACAGTTCGTTATCAACCTAATTGTTAGGATGCCGGTACGATAGTTAGTAGGATTAAATCGTGGAACGTCTTGGTTCGGCATTTGATGCCGGGGTTGCCATAGTTCTGTCGTGGATGACAGTGTGGGACCCTACGGAAGGATGAACGTAATAGTACTTATAGTTTTGATCGTGAGATGGTTAGTTGGGATCGTCTTTCACGATGTCGTAGGATCGGTTCTGACGATTGGTTTGGTGTTATGACCATTAGATGGTCGGATTTTGTTGAGTTAGAAGGCTATGCTGCTAGGAGCTGCCAGGTTCGAGGAAAACTAGTTGGATTGACATTAGGATTTGATTGACGTCCTTGTGATGTCGAGACCGACCGACGGTCATGTTCGGCCATGTTCGGTCTAATTATGTCTACTTTAGTGATGGGACTGCACTCCTCAACCAAGGTTGTAGTAATCGGTTAGACCTAGTTGGTTGTCGTACTACTTAGTTGTGATAGATTGTTGGTGTAGCTAAGGTTTTGGGCGACCTGGTAGACGGCATTGGTTGAGTCGAGTTACGACTGGTTCGAGTTTGGTTGGAAAAGTTACTAGGGTTGGTACTTGTCGATGGAATCCCGAAGTGGGGATACGGAGTAGTTGTACGGGCGATTGATTCCGTTGGATGCGATGTCTTGATCGTGATATCTGGTGGTTAGATCTGCACGAGTCTGTGGCAGGCATTACGACCGAGAGTGGTTGTAGTTACGATTATTGGGAATCGGGGAAATTCAGGGAACGGTTCCTTTTCTCGTGTGAGATGTCAGGGTGATTGTACCCAGAGTTTTTGGGTACGACGGAGATAAAGTTTCTCCAATACGAGTAGAGGTACGGGATCGTCGTTCGGTATGAGCGGAGATCCAGGGTTGTCTATTTCGCACACTGGATGCAGATGCTGACGCTGATGCTGGTATGCTGGTGATGGTGATGGTGCTGATATTAGTGTTGGTGCTGGTGCCGGTGATTGGGTTGACGATGAGTCACGAGTCAGGATGTGACTTCGTCGAGATGGGCATGTGTTCGGTATCTGTGATCCGACAGTGGATCACGAATAGAGGTAGATTGTGATGGACACGTGGTTGATGTCCGAGTATGTTGGTTCCGATATGGATGGAACTACGAAATCGAGAGAGTTTATGATTGAGGTGGCGAGAGTAGTGTGGGTTTTCCGCATTGGTAATGGGTAATTCGAAGTCATTTTGGATGACTTCTCAGGTTCTACCATGGCATATGATGCAGATGAGGTAGATGATGGTTTTTGTCATCAATACGTTGATCGTGTATTGGTTGGTGGACCCGGGATTTGTCTTGGGTCATCAGGAGGGGTTAGCATATCGAAGATAGGTGATTGAGATTTCTCACTTTCTGCTTGGTGGCAGAAGATGTTGGGTTACATGGTGTGGTAAGTGCAGCAAGTTTTGGTTGCATTCACGTAGGATGATTTTTGGTGTCATCATTTTTTATTATTCTTGATTTCCCTAGGTGGAATGACAAGGATCGATACGAGGTAATCAGTGAGAACCCACAGTCTCGACGTGTCTCGTCGTTGACTGATCTGTTTAGATGTGGGAATTAGTTGAAGAGTGATGTGACTGACGAAGATTCATAAGGGTGTAAGACCTTATGATCGGATCACAGGTGGATTGTTAGCTAAGTGAGCTTGTGGGGATCCTAGGTGGATCTAGATTGTGATGTTATGGACTTTGGACGTCGTGACGATCGAGGATCGTGACGTCTATGATCGGATGACGTAGTGATGGATCTGGATCGTGATCGTGATGGTCCAGATAGGTGGAGAGTTTATCACTCTTACTTAGATGTTTGAGTTGAGGATGATGGGACTGAACTTCTTTTCGAAGTGAATCCCGTATGGTATATTACTGAGGCGAGTAAGTGTCCGACGAGGTCGAATTTGGTCAGCCTTAGAGATGTGTGGATATTGGGATTGACTTCTCTATGAAGTCAATCGATTGTATTGTGGTAATCGTTTGAGCAGGTAACTGATAGGTTCAGATTTGGTGCTTCTCGGTAGACGAGAACGAGATTTCGGGTTTTGGAAATCGGATTTCAGGATGACGATTCAGGATTCGATTTTGGAACTTGAAAGTAGATTTCTGGATTTGGGTTCGGAATGGTTATTCCAGTTGCTAGCTTACGGAATGATGATTTCGGATTCGAATTTGGAAATGGACGATGGGTTGGAATTCTAATATGTCAGGTACTGGATTGGACAACTGAACTCCAAGATAGAAATGTGATTGGCTACAACCTAGGTCGTTGTGTTGTTGGGGTTGTTGTTGTAGTTGTTGTTGTTGTCGTCGTTGTTGTTGTAGTGGACTAGTTGATGGATAGATGTACGTACCTTGTATGTTGTTCGAGGTAAGATACTGTGCATACTTGTGGTGCCTGGTGACGGTATATAGGATATACCAGTAGTACGTTGGTGGACATGTTAGTAGTCGGCTTAGTTCCGATACCATTGGATTAGTCGAGGACGTGGAATGGACAATGGATACTGTGCACTAGGTCATGGTATTCCTGGTGGGTCCAGTCACACACAGGTCGGGTGAAATGTTGGTAAGTGTACACTCAGGTTGAGTAAGTTGGTGGTTAGAGTTACCACAAGTAAGTAAAATGTTAGTTTTCGATTGGCGACAATTTGTCGAGATGTGTCAGCGAGGATCGATGGGTGAGGTCTGGTGACTCCTAGTGGGAGCAGACGTCGGGATAGATTGGTAATTAAAGAAGGAACCATTGAGTTTTTTGTGTCAGCGGAATGGTAGATCTGACAAGTGGTTAGCTCATAGGATACTCAAGCTGCTTTGATACTGACAAGTGGTGTCAGTTCGGAACGTGCGATTACTGTCATGCGACGTGGTCGAGTGTAGTCGATGTGACGTGAGTATTGGTGAGTACTAGTGAACACGTGTTGTGAGATCGAAGTATTTCCACGAGGTGGATGTGGAATCAGAACTGTTGGAATTTCGAGAACGAAACTAATTAAGGAGGGAAGAACGGTTGGAATTAGGTAGGTTGGAATTTCGAGGACGACATTAATTAAGGAGGGAAGGTTGTAACGACCCGTCCCGAATTCCGGGATTAGATTAGTGAATAATCATGATTAGTGAGGATAATCCTTGATTAGTGGGCGAAATCGGACGAATGATGCAAAATGACCGTTTTGCGCCTTGGCGTGGGCAAATCGTTGACTTTTCATTCTGGCGGTCAAATGGACTTTGACTGATGATTGTGACGTAGTTCAGGACGTCACGAGGTCATAGACAAGTGGCACGTTCAATTCCGACATTAGAGGAAAAAGTTATGATGTTCGGAAGTTCAAGGGTACTTTGGTAATTTGGTTAAAAAGGAGTGAATAGTTAACTTTTGACCTGGGAGGTCTGATGGCCGAGGGCCGAGGGCCGTTACGTGGATCGGGACGATACAAATCCATTAACAGGCAGCACGCTAAAATCGGACTTCGAACGGGAAAATTATGGATCACGGAAGTTCGGTTTCACTATACACGTACTTCGAGACGGTGATGACTTGGCAATATCTGATTGGGCAGATATTTTAAGTGAGACCCATGGATGAGTGACAAGTGTCACTCATCCCATTAGTCAATTTCCCTAATTTTTGGATCTACATAATTAAATATTATTATAATTATTATTTTATAATTAATCCATCTATCACTCAATCCTAACCCTCCATCTAATCTAAACTCTCAATCCTCACCATTCATCTCATCCCTCTTCCTCTCATCTGATCAGCTCTCATCTTCCTTGCTTCCTCACAAAAACCCGAAACACCATTTCTTCATTTCCCTCTAAAACAAACACCTCACGACCTTCCCTAAACCGTGTCGAACGATGGTGGCTCAAGAAGTGAACTTGGAAAGGGAGATGAGACGAGCATGGTGGTGCTATCGGTTTAAATGGAGGGCCACGGTGGTGGCCACGTCAAGGGGGAGTCTAAACCGTAAGGTAATAGTTTCAAAAATATGTTTTCGGGTTCTAAAAGGTTTGGATGGATTTCATTAATGGAAATGGGCTTCTGGAGGTCGTAGGAACCTGTGGGAACCAAAAGAGGAAGCTAGGACGGCCAGGAACGGTGGTGAACGGCGGTGAACGGCGGAGGAACCCGCCACCGCCATGGTCGAACTTGGGAGGTACGGTTTTTCTTAGTTTTCAAGTGTGTTTAATAACTAAAATGATAGGGTTTGAGATTAGGAACATTTAGGGATTAAAATGGGATGAAATAGATCGAAAATATGATGTTTTAGACCTTGAACCGGTCCAGACCCGTTCGGCCAGTTCAGAACCAGTGGACTGGGTTTGGCTGAGGGAAGAAGATGAATAGTGTACCGTGCGTGGGCTCACGGTCAGTGGCTTCCCTGGGTACGTGTGGGCACGTGAGGAACATTTTGGGAATGTTTTCAACACGTGAAATTTTCTATTCGATGTAACAAACATTTTAGGACTGGTTTCGTGTCAATTGGACATCGTCTCCATAATGTTCGGGACATTAGAAGGTTTAGGATCGGGATTAAAAATTGTTAAAAATTCCAGTAAATTACGGGGCTTTAGTGGGAGGTTATTTAAGCAGTTAGTAACCTTCTATTACCATTTGGACACGTTTGAGAGTCCCGGTGACGGCGATTGGCTCAGGATAGCCGTATGGCACGCATATCGAGGCCGCAGCTCGGACGGTCTGTGAGTGGACCTTGTTTTCTAAATTGGTGCATGCATAAATGTTTATTATATGTTTTAATACTTATTTGGTGATGCCATGAGTGCATTTGAGTGTGGTTACGTATTGGCACGTATTTCGAGGTTTCGGCCTTATACGGTGCCAATTCGGGTTTGTACTTTCTTTGTTGGTTTAAATGAAATGGTTTTGGATTGCAAAAGGATAAACTCGGGCATGAGACCCATTTGGTTTTGTCTCGGGCATATGACCCTATTGGTGACCTACGGGTCTGAATCGTAGTCGAGGCAAGTGCTTTGTGCACGGCGACAGAAGATACGACGCTCACCTCCGAACTCGCATATGTTTCCTTCCGGAGAGGTCACGATGCACGATCTGTGGTCGGGTAGCCGATAGAGGCTTGACTTCGGAGTGCTGACGGTTTAGGATATCGATGAGTGATGAATGCTCCATAATCTAGCGGTGGTCGCGTCGGTTGATTCGTTCACGGCGACATACCAGGATCGGAGTCGTGACTGACCCTGAATGGATAGTGGCCCGCATCACTACGATCGGAGTCGTGACTGACCCTGAGATATTTGGCACGATGCCCAACTGAATCATATGTTCTGGCACGAGACCCAGTTACTTTACATTGGTGATTTTGGGTCGGGGGACCCTAAATGGATTTTCAGGTTCATGATGGTTAATGGGAACCGGCATGAACCCTTAAAAGAATTCTATGATACATGACGGTTTATGGGAAACAGGCATGAATCCTTTGAAAGGTTCTAAAGATGTTCTCTATATGAATATGAATGGCATGAATGTTTATGTTATATATATATATATATGTTCATATACCTTCCTTTACTTATATTATCTCCTCCGGGGGGGTCGTTGGCCTGGGTGTACCCTGGAGTAGTCACGGAGCACTGACTGAGTGGAGTCGCCCCCGTTGGGTTCCTTACTCTCAGGAAGGCTTGTATCATAACCTCAGGGCGGGTCATTGGTCTACGGACATTGACTTTGGACTCTAAGAGACTTGGGTTTGAGACCCCGGGTAGCACGCGCATAGCTTTGGAAACCGTGATAGGATTGGTTGTGTGAATTATATGTATGTATGATATATGATATGTGATGTGTACAGGTTTTGGGCTAAGTCCCGTATGGATTTGGGCAATGGCCCGTATGGTTGGTTCTTGATGGTTCTTTCGGTTATATATGGTCCTTTTGGATTAAATGATTTTCGAATGCATGCATGCTTTTTAGTGATGGGTACAAATGTTCTTATGAAATGTTTTTATAAATTCCTTGTTTTGTCCACTCACAGCTTTTAATGTTTTGACTGCCCTTTAGGTTGACAGCGGATGTGGACTGTAGCAGAAACCGAGATATCACATAGCTCCTCCGGATCCTGGCGTACTCCGATAGCCCGGGAGGGCAAAGGTTGGAAATATCCCTTGTCTGACACTTCGTGTTAGACGGGAGCAGGGTCGTCCCGCGTTAATCCCGGGGGGATTGGGACGGGTCCTGTCATAGGATTTCTTGATTGGTTTGTTATGATCAAAATATTAGAGTGTTGGTAAAATTTGTATTTGAAGGAAGTCTATTTTTAGGAGTAGTTTAATTAATGTGATTGTTAATTTGAAATTACTTAAGTAAAAGTGTAGGTTTTGTCTATGAAACTACTCTTTTGTTTGTAAGTTCTAATTAGCATGAGCATTTGCATTTTAATTCTTAGTTTGGTTAACAATGTAATTTAGATTACAATATTCCTAAAACCCCCTATTTTATTCTTTTATTTTTTTATTCTTTTATGTAACTGCCTGTCTTGAATTCCGGGATTAGATTTGTGACTAATAAAGGATTAGTGAAATTAATCAGTGATTAGTTGAGCGAAATCGGACGGACGATGTAAAATGACCGTTTTCCCCCTAGTCGTGGGTAAAATGTTGACTTTTGACTCGGGGAGTCAAACATATGTGGACCGATGACCGTGATGTAGATCGGGACGTCACGAGTCCGTTAACAAGCAGCACGTCCAAATCGGAAGTCGAACGAAAAAGTTATGGTCACGAGATCGAAATAGGGAATTTACGGCTCGGGATTCGATTAAAATAATATTAAAATCTGATTCGGGGATTAATTAACTGTGGGGCCCTTGGATGAGTGACAAGTGTCACTCATCCCATTGGTGGCTTCCCTAAAAAGTGGATCTCAACATTGATTTGTGGGTTTTGTTTTAAAATAGTATAATTTGATTATTTTATAATATCCTTCACCCACTCTCTCCCAATCTCAGCCATTCATTTCCCTCACACCCCTTATCCTCACCATCCATTCATCTGATCATCACCACCTAAACCTCACGTTCTTCTTTATCGATCAACTTCACCACCTTTAATTGTTTTTCTTCAAAACCCGAACAACCATTCCCCTACAGCCCCTCCAAACCTCCTTAGTTTTACATGGTATCTGTAACGACCCGTCCTGAATTCCGGGATTAGATTAGTAACTAATCATGATTAGTGAGGTTGATTGGTGATTAGTTGAAGGAAATCGGACGAACGATGCAAAATGACCGTTTTGCCCCTGGTCGTGGGCAAAATGTTGACTTTTTGACCGGGCGGTCAAATGGACTTTAACTGATGATCATGACGTAGTTCAGGACGTCACGAGTTCATAGACATGTGGCACGTTCGATTTCGACATTCGAGGAAGAAGTTATGACGATCGGAAGTTGAGGGGCATTTTAGTAATTTGGCAGAAAAGGGGCCAAATGTTGACTTTTGGCCCGAGAGGTCCAATGGACGAGGGCCAAGGACTGTTGCATAGAGCGAGTCGATACGAATCCCTAGACAGGTGGCATGCCGAAATCGGAGTTTCGACGACCAAGTTATGGTCACGGGAACGAAATCGATTAACCGAATAAACTGGGATTTCGATTATAATATTATTTTATTGTGAATAGTGATCGTTGATGGTGGATGCTTGGATGAGTGACAAGTGTCACCCATCCCTTGATTTGAGGCCAAGAATCTGCTCCATGTTTCCATCCCAACATCATCATTCCTACATCATCATCACCATTAATCACCATTATGCCTTCTCTGTGTTCTTCATTGAACCGTGAACAACCAAGAAAACAGAGCATGAGAGAAGTGAGCAAACAAGCTCTACAACCCCCCCCCCCCCCCCCCCCACCCCCTTGATCTTCATCCTTTACTTATGACCCGTGAATGAAAGTTGGAGAGGATGTTGAGACGAACCCAATGGTGGCCACGGCAAGGACCGTCATGCACGGTGGCCGGAATTTTGGAAGGTAAACCGTGAGATTCAAATTTTGGGTTTTTGATTTTGAAGGTGTTGATCGATTATAAGCTTAGGATGATGTTCTTTGAGTTCTCACGAGCTTGTAAGTGCAATTTGGGACGGATTTTGGACGTTGGAGGTGGCCGGAATGATGATTGGAAATATGGCCGAAACTTTGAATGGCCATAACTTAACATCCAGGTACTTTCTGAAATTTCTGGGTTGATATTTGGAATCATTGGCTCGAGTAGATGGATTTACATAGGTAGAACGTCCAATTTGGTTGAGAAACGAGTGAGATATCGAAGTTTGAAGTTTGGAGCATCAATGGAGTTTTCCGGCGAGAAATTCCGACGAGTTGACTCGTTGACTCTGACCCGTTGACTTACTGTTCATGATGACGTCAGCGTTGACTTTTTGGTCAACGTTTGACTAGAACTTTGACCAGCGCGTGGGGGCCCGTGTGAGCATATTTTTAGGTGGGACTAGGACCATTTTAAAGGTTTCGACGATCCGGATCCAATGGCAGTGGTTTCGGGTCGATCGGAGATCGTTAAGTTGGTCAAATCGAGGTTTTTCACCTCGGGAAACGTGTACAGGACACGTTGACTTTTCCAGAAAAGTTTAGGGTTCTTAATATGGACTTGTATAGGTTAGTAGTAACCTTTGGGTATGATTTGGACAGGTCAGGATGACCCAGCGAGGTCGAATTAGCCCGAGAAGGCTTATGGCACGCTTATCGAGGCGCAACGTTTGGACGGTCAGTGAGTGGACTTTGGTTTTATAAATTCTATGCATGCTTAACTATTTTATATGGATTATGATTGTGATTGTATGATGTTGATTTGGATATTGGTAAATTATACGATTTCACGTATTTCGAGGCGATTTACGTTCTTGCACGTAAATCGAGGTTTTTCGATTATACACTAATTTTCCATGCTTATGGTTTTGGATATGATTTCATGAAATGGTTTTGGAAATTGGAAAGATGAACTCGGGCTTGAGGCACAATTGTTTTGGAAACCTCGAACTTGGAGTCCATTTGAGTTACGTAATCGGGGTGGGGGCCCAGTTGCTTATGAAATCAGGCCAGGGGCCCAGTTGTTACGAAATCGGGCTGAGACCCATTTGAGTGATATTATCGGGCCAAGGGCCTAGTTGATTTACGAATTGGGGATGTGGGCCCAGTGGTTTATAAAATCAGGCCGTGGGCCCAGTGGTTTACAAAATCGGGCATGAAGACCAGTTGTGTAATAAATGTGATTTCGGGTCTGGGACCCTATGTTTAATAAATGTGATTTCGGGCCGGGGACCCTAAATGGAATTGTGATGTTTTATGGAGATTTCGGGTAGGGCCCATTGATATGTTGTGAAATGATTTGATAAAACTGTTTTCCATATACCATCGGGATACATGGATATATGATGGTCTCCTCCAAGTGTCTGGGACATTGGGGAAGTCACGGTACATTGCCTGCGAGGGGTCATTGTACGGAGCTACCGGACCGTATAGTGACTCAGGAGCAGGATTGCTATGATTAGACGTCTGGGACGTCAGACATCTGGGATGTCAGAGATATGGACCCGGAGAGACCCCGGGCAGCACGCGTTGCTTATTATACCGTGAGATATGACGTCTGGGACGTCAAGCGTCTGGGACGCTAGGCATCTGGGATGCCGGGGATGGTAATGTGGTAAATTTGGACTAATGGATCTATGAAATGGTTTTTCGGTTGAATTTATGTTTATGGTTTTTGGGCGGTGGCCCACATGGTTTTGTATGTATGGATATGGTATTCCACGGTTTTGGGCTAAGTTCCCACACTTGGTTTTGAGTTACGGTTTTTGGGCTAAGGCCCTAATGGCTTGGTTGAACAAACGTTTTGGTTACTGGTTTTTGTGGCATGCATATGTTTTTATTGGAGAGCATAAATGTCTTATAACTGCGTTTAATAAACTTAATGATTTTCGCCCACTCACAGCTTTTATTGGTTTTAATGCCCTTCAGGTTGATTACGGATGCGACTGCAGTAGAGACTGGGACATCGCACGCCTCCTCCGTCGATCCTTGCGCACTCTGGAAGCCCGTTTGGGCAGTGACTTTTGGTTATCCCTTGTCTGACACCTCTTGTTAGACGAGAGCAGGGCACATTCCGCGGTAATCCCAGGGGGATTGGGATGGGTCCTGTCAGTATGTGAATGGGAATGTGAGAGAGGAAAGAGACGTTGATGATGAGGCCGTCAAGGAGGACCATCGTGGACGGTGGCAAAGGCCCGAAGCCAAAACCCGTGAGGTACGTTTCCACTTCAAAAATCCAAGGTTAGGTTTTAGGGTATTTTGATTTTTTGATGGATTGGGCTATGATCTAGGGTAACACGACCCACCCTCAATCCCCTGGGATTAAGGGCTAAGTCATGCTCCTGTCTAACTTACGAGTGACACAAAGGCTAAACCGACGTCCAACCTCCATGTGACACGTAAGTCGGACAAGGGATTTCCAAACGAACCGTTCAAAACTTCCGGACTTCCCAGAGCGCGCAGACTCTACTGTGGATCGCGTGTGATGTCTCCTTCTCTCTCTACCAACAGCCCGCACCGCAACAACCTGGAGGGTATCGAAAACACAAAAAGACTGTGAGTGGACAAAAATAAAGAATAAGTTTATAAAACAGTTTATCAAAAAAGTACATTTATACCCTCCGTTTAAAAACCAATGCATGCATATAAAAACCAATTAACAAAACCATTCTATATTCAAGTTATTCAAATCGTTTACTCATTGCCTTTCCTCAATTCCCGGGCCTCAGCCCAAAACCATCAAAATCCGTATCATCTGGGCATAGCCCAAAACAGTGAAAAAACCATTTCTTTAAACCATCATTATCATCGAAATGCAAAACACTTTGAAATCCTTTGCAAACCATCGAACCTGCTGGATCTATCCGAGTCTTTAAACTCCTAAGTCTTTAAACTCAATCCAGGCCTCAATATAATCCGAATCTTTAAACTCTCGAGTCTTTAAACTCAATAGGCCTACGGGGGAAATATGCATATCCGAGTCTTTAAACTCAATCCGGGTCTTTAAACCCAATCCGATCCCGCCCCCGTCATAATCATATCCGGGTCTTTAAACCCAATAACCAGATCCAGAAAATCCAATCCAAAACCAATTTAAAACCATTTCCAAATCCATGTCCAAATCCGAATTCGAAATCACCATTTCGAATTCCAAGCCGAATCCGAAATCATAATCCCGAATCCAAATCCATAATCATATCCATACTCCATTTTCAAATTCGAATCCGAAACCATCATTCTGTAAGCTAGCATCCGGAATAACCATTCCGAACCCAAATTCGGAAATTCACTTTCAAGTTTCAAAATCGAATCCCGAATCATCATCCTGAAATCCGATTCCAAAACCTGAAATCATGTTCATCAAAACCACTTTTATGAACTGGGCTTCAAGCCCGAAATCACTTTCCAAAATCCATTTGAAATCAAATCATATTTCAAATCCCAAAATCAAATCATTAAAACCACAGTCGAATCATAGTATAAACCGTAAGCTCGTAAAACGTGCAAATACATACTTATCTCGAAATCCGTGCAAAACCGTAAATCATCAATAGCAATTCACAAATATGGAATTCACGTATAAAAAATATATAAAAACATATATGCATGCATCATAAGTTCGAAAGCAAAGTCCACTCACAGACCATTAGCGTCGCTGCCTCGATACTCGTGCACTTACGCTTTTCCGGCTAATCCACTATCACCAGCTTTCCCAAACCTGTCCAAATACCATAATCAAGTCACTAACTACTTCACAAAGTTTCTACTAAAACCCCATAATTTTCCCATATTTTTAACTATTTTTAACCGAGCCCTAAAACCTTCGGACATCCTGAAACCTATCGAAACGATGTCCGATCGACTCGAAACCAATGCCAAAATGTTCGTTACATCGAAGACTTTAAAAGTCATGTTGGAAACTTCCCCAAAAGGGGCTCCACGCGCCCTCACGTGCCGCACAAAGGGGCTGCACGTGGGAGCCACGCGCCTTACTGTTCATATCCTTCAACCTCTCACTGGACCGATTCAGACCGGTTTAAACTGGCGATGGCGGATCACGACTTAAAAAACACTAAATTGAAGTCTGAATCATTCCGTTCAACCAAAGAACCAGAGGTCCAGTTCCCCTCACTATGCTCTGGTGATTCCGGCCACCTCTGACCGTGGTTCCAAGCCCAACACCCTCGTCTTAAAGTCCAAAACCTCACCTGATCAATCAATGAGGGTATTAGCCGTCAAAACGTAAGCTGCCATTTTAGCTACACTAAGATAGTTCACGGCAATACTTACCTTAACGTCCATTTCAGGCGTCGACTTCGAGCGCAATGAGTTTGTCTCATCATCCTCTCTATATTTTGTTCATAGGACATAATCTATTGATGAGGATTTGAAGAGATTGGATCCAAGGCCACACTGCCCTCTGTCTCCCATAGGTCGAAAGTCACCGTTCACGACGGTCCCTAGGTAGTAGCACCACCACACTCTTTAACATTAGTTCCCATCACCTCCCTCAATGGACTTGGTTCTCACAATCAAACTCTATCTCTCTGTTTCTCACCCTCATAACACGATTTGCACTCTGGTTTTTCACTCAATCACACACAATACTCGTGCCCGTGTTTATTTGATCGTCCAAAACAATAGGAGAATGCTCGAACCAACCAGAAGATGGACATGTGTCCACATCTCATTGCTCCCAAATAGAAAATATCCCACCATTAGGGATAGTTGTCCCCATCTCCTGGTTCACCATTTAAAATCAGACAAAAGACCCTTTTACCCTTGCCTTGCAAAATTACCATTTTACCCCTCACATAATTAGAACCGTAACTAAACCGTCTGACGTCCTATGTTAGAGTGCCACCTGTCGTTGTACTCAAGGGATCGAGACCTTCCTAACGGTCCTCGTAATGGCTGAAAAATACTTTTCGGCTAAAAAGTCAACAATTTGCCCCTTTTCATCCAATTTACCAAAATACCCTCGAACTTCCGAACATCATAACTTTTTTCTCGAATGTCGGAATCGAACGTGCCACCTGTCTATGAACTCGTGACGTCCTGAACTACGTCACAGTCATCGATCAAAGTCCATTTGACAGCCTGGACGAAAAGTCAATTGTTTACCCAATTCCATGGGCAAAACCGTCATTTCGCACCGTCCGTCCGAAATCAGTCAACAAATCACCGATTTACTTCACTAATCTGTCATTAACCACTAATCTAATCCCGATTTATGGGACGGGTTGTTACATAGGGATCCGAAAATTCAAAAAAGGAAATGTTGGAAAAATTTGAAGGAAATGACGATTTTGCCCCTAATTTTGAGGGCCAAAAGTTGACTTTTTGATCGGGAAACTTTTTGGGTCATCCTTAGAGACCGTAGGGTAGGTCTCAAGATGCTGAGTCCGTAGACAGGCGGCATGCGTCGATCGGAGTTCATATGTAAAAGTTACGGGTCTGAGAAGGCTAAGGGCAATTTGGTCATTTTGCAAAGGAGGGGTAAAATGGTCAATTGGCAGGGCGGCTGATTATTAGTTGATGCAGCCTCAGTTTATTCCTGGAGTGACACCTGTCACTTAGGAATGAGGATTAGTGGAAATTGTTGCCGCTTGATTTACAAAACGGTGATAATAATACAAAGCAAAAAAACCATATCCATCCATAATTGTGGAGAGGTGTGATCAATTGAATCCAGGAGATCGATTCTGGGAGGATAGAACTGATACTGAGTGAGAAACAAAGAGAAACGAGGGAGAATGAGGGAAGAAAGGAGAGAAGTAGCTGTAAGAACCTGAAACCCAACCGTTTGAAATTCAAATCTCCCAAAAATCGAATTTGAGTTTGTAGGCCATGATGATGCAAATTGAGGTTTAATTGAGTCTTCTGGGATCAAGTCAAGTCGAACCAGTGCAAAAACGAAAGAAATTGGTGTCCTGTTGGCTATGAACGGACATGGCGAGGGTGGAGAGATTCGAAGGTTGGGTGTGTAATTGGAGGGAGTTACAGTTGCAATTGAGGTTGGAAACACGTTTATAAGATTCCCATGAAGCTTTCTGATAAATTAATTGAAAGAAAACAGATGAAATGGAGTGAAATTGGAGGATGAACAGTACGATTATGTTCTTCGAAAAGTCGAGTTCGATTTGAAGGATTGAGGTAAGTATTGGTGTAATTAAAATCACAGCCTTCTAATTAAGGCTTAAACGATGATGTTAGATGATTGAATTGAAAGAAATGATGCAGAATTGATGGGTATCGAGTCGGATTCACACGCGGGTTATAGACCTGTTTGACAGAGGAAATGGGTGAGGACGATGGTACTGTAGCTGGCGCGGGGGCTTCACGCGCAGCCGCTTGCGGCGGCGCGTAGGGGCGTGTGAGACCTAATCTCGAGGTGAGGTCAACATGAAACTTAATCCTCTCAATGTAATGAACATTTTGGCACTAGTTTCGAGGAAATCAGATACCGTTTCGATAGTGTTAAGTGTATCCGAAGTTTTAATATACGTTTTGAATACGTATTTAAATCTTGGAAAAATTGGGGAAAATTATATGAGGTATATTGAAGTGTTAGTGACCCTCGATAATGATTTTGGATAGGAATTATGATTTCCAGAATTTACGAAAAAACGTGCATCTCGGAAGCGGGCCGTTTGGACGGTGTGTGATTGGACTTTGCTTTCTAAATTTCAATGCATGCATAAGTGTTTTCCATGCTTTCTATTTATGATTTCTATGCTTATGATTATGTTACTTACGATTTCCGTATTTGCACGTATTTCGATATACAATACTTAATTGCACGTATTTTGAGAATATGGTTTATGTTATGCTTTGATGAGGGTTTGATGGATGATTTTATATGGTTTAGACATGTCATGTTTTGATAATGATTGATGATGTGACATTGGATTTGCATGTGAATTCGAGCACGAGACCCATTTCGATAAAATATGATTTTGGAGTTGGTTTTGGAATTTGGATTTCGATGGATTCTAGATTTTCTATGATTTGGGTTTAAAGACCCGGTACTATTGTTGGATCTGGTTTTGGGTTTAAAGACTCGGTTGATTGATGACGGGGAAGGGCCCTTGATTGATATGTTTTGAGTTTAAAGACTCGGTTATTGTGATATCCCCCGAGGCCTATTGATTGTGTTTTGAGTTCAAAGACTCGTTGATATCCCGAGAATGCCTGATATATGTGAGTTTAAAGACTCGGTGATTGAGATCCAGCAGATTGATTGACTTGTGATTTATTGTTGATTTCCGATGTTTTCGAATGTGTTGGGCAGTGGCCTGGTTTATATGGATTTATGGATTTTGGGCTATGTTCTTGTACTTGGATTTTGCTTCATGGTTTTGGGCTGAGGCCCTGGAATTATGGTTTTGGATATGAAATGATTTCCGATTTTTCGTAAGCGGTTTTCTGACCGTGAAACTAAGTGATTTTCGAATGCATGCATTGGTTTTACGTGGAGGGTAGAAATGTCTTTTTTTGTAACATGTTTTATAAATTGATTTATTTTGTCCACTCACTCCTTTTATGTTTTTATTGACCCTCAAGGTCGTAGCGCGATGATCGAGGCTGATCGAGAGGTGGAGGCATGAGTGGGCACATGTGCGGTTATCCCTCGTTTAACAAGTACTGAGGGTAGTTTTGGAACATCAGTTGACTTGTTAGACAGGAGCAGGACCGGGTACGGTTATCAATGTTCATCAGGGGACGGGTCCTGTCATAAATGTTTTATATGTTTTACATATGTGATTCTATGATGATGATTTGGATATTGGTGATTTGCACAATTTCACGTACTTCAAGGCAATTTACGTATTTGCACGAATATCGAGGTTTACGGTTTTGCACTGATTACACGTGCTTATGGTTTTGGTAATGGTTAAACGAAATGGTTTTGGATTTGAAAAGGTAAACTCGGGCACGAGACCCATTTGTTTTGGAAACCCCCGGACTGGAAGTCCAATTAGTTACGTTATCGAGCTAGAGGCCCAATTGGTTCGTGAATTGATTTCAGATTTGAAAATGTGGAATCGAGCATAAGACCCATTAGATTTACGAACTCTCGGACTTGGAGTCCATTTGATTTAATAAGGCATCGAGCATAGGCCCAGTTGGTTTACGAATCGGGCTTGAGGCCAGTTGATTTACATAATCGGGCACGAGGCCCAGTTAGTTTACATAATCGGACACGAGGCCCAGTTCTTTTACGAATTCGGGCTTGGGGCCCAGTTATTTTTTACGATTGTGATTTCGGGTCGGGGACCCATAAATGGATTTCTAGTTTCATGACGGTTTATGGGGATCGAGTATGAACCCTTCGAAAGGTTCGAAAGGTTTTGAGAATGATTATAAAATGGTTTTTCATATACCATCCTTTATATTATGGATTGTCTCCTCCGGGGAGGGTCGTTGGCTTGGGTGGACCCTGGAGTAGTTACAGAGCACTAATTGAGTGGAGTCGCCCCCGTTGGGTACCTTACTCTCAGGAAGGCTATATGGATTATAACCCTCAGGGAGGGTCATTGATCTGTGGACATTGACCTGGGTGGATGTAACGCCCCGGAAACTCAAAGGATGTAATTTGTAAAATGATAAATGAAATGACGTTTTTACCCTTGTAAATAGTGAGGTCAAAGTTGACTTTTTACGTTATACGTGTTTTTCACAAACTTCGAGGACCATTAGGTAGGTCTCAATGCCCGGATTCCGTAGACAGGCGGCACGCTGAAAACGGACCTCGGACAAATAAGTTATGATTTTAGAACGAGGAAGGGCATTTTGGTAATTATGTGAAGGAAGGGTAAAATGGTAATTTAGATGGTGCAATTTGGAAACAGCTATAGTGGATTGTTAAGTGAATTGTGTAACTATTTAAGTGACAATTGTCACTAAGAAATGATGGATTAAGAAAGGATGGATTATTGGCACAAAAGAAAGTGTGTATGCAGTGGGAAACTTAAACTAAGTGTGTGTGGGTGTAGTGGTGTAGAAGAACATAGCACGTGGGTTAGTTTTGTATTGTTTTGGGTCTAATGCGGGAAACAGAGACACAGAGGGATTGAGAGATTCCCTTAGGTTGCTGTGATGGACGAATTGAAAACAGAGAAGTTAGAAGTCAGTTGAGAGATCAATTTGAGAGGAAAAACCGAGAAACCAGAGAGAAAACCAAAATCGGGAAAAACTGGGAAAATGGAGGGGAAATTCGAGTTTGATTTGTGAGCGGAGAGGAGCTAAACAAAGATTCTGGAAAATCGAAGGAAGTTGAGCATGGTTTGGCCAAGAACTGAAGTTCCAGATTCTGGAAAAATTCAAGTTTGAGTACGACTACCTACAGGTAAGGATTTGTGCAATTGGTTATTGTAGAACGTTCATTTAAGTCTTAATATGCTTCTGTATCAATTAATTAGGAAACTAAGTCGATTTGAGTGAGATTCGAAAGTTAAAACCGTTTGTTTGATCAAGAGATAAATGATGGATTAAAAGCTTGATGTGTGTAATTAGTAATGGAGAACTTAAATTAGGATAGAATGGAAGGGTTTCAGTGGAAGAATTGAAAGAATTAAGTGGGAATTGAAGGAGTTTGAATCGGGTCGTGTTGCGGGTTCGTGGCTTTTTGTAGCGTTACTGTGCAGGGCGCGTGGCTTTCACGCACAACCACTTTGGACAGCGCGTGAAGGCGCGTGAGGCAATATTTCCAGTCACAGTCAACATGTGATTTGATCCTTTCAATGTAACGAACATTTTGAGATAAGTTTCGAGTCCATCGGGCGTCATTCGGGATAGTTTGGAGAGTTTGAAGGTTTTAGATTTTAATTTAATTACGTTGAAAATCCCGAAAAAATTAGGGAAATTATTGTAAGCTTAGTGAAAGTGTTTGTGACCCAAATTGTGATCTTTGACAAGCCAGAACATTCCTGAGGCAGCCGAGGAGCGTACGGGACGCGATTGACGCGTTCGAACTTCGTGAGTGGACTTTTGATTTCCAACCGAGCATGCATAACTGTTTTTACTCACTTGTTTTATGTTTCTATATATGAGTTTATGTTTATAATTATGACATTCCTGCTTTACGTGATTGCACGTTTCTCGATGTGATTTATCGCATTTTACGTATTTCGAGACTATGGTTTCTCTTGTGCTTTGATGATGGTTTGATGAGTGATTTTATATGATTTGTGCATATCACATTTTAATGATGATTTGATTATGATTTGTGAGTAAGATTCGGGACTTGAACGTGAAATTCGGACATAAGTCCTATTTTGATAAAATGTGATATCAAATTGGTTTTGGAATTTGGATCACGATGGATCCTGGATTTGTTATGATTTACACATGATTTTGGGTTTAAAGACCCGGTACGATTGCTGGATCTGGTTTTGGGTTTAAAGACCCGGTTAATTGATGACGGGGGAGGGCCCTTGATTGAGACATGTTGAGTTTAAAGACTCGGTTACTGTGATGTCCCCCGAGACCTATTGATTGTATTTTAAGTTTAAAGACTCGTTGATATCCCGAGAAGGTCTGATATATGAGTTTAAAGACTCTGATGGATCCAGCAGATTTGATTCGTTGATGTTACATTCGGTTTTACATGGTTTTATAGTTATCTACTGTAACGGTTTCCGTACGGTTCATATAAGTGTTTTTCAGATACTTAGTTATGCATGCGTGTTTTGAAACTGGAGGGTGAACCCCGATTTCATTAAAACTGTTTTCCAGAACCATTTGTTTTAGTCCACTCACATTTTTCTGTTTTAATACCTTCCAGATCGTGGTATAAGTTTTGGGGGATAATGTCGAGGCAGAGGCAGAGGCATAAAGTTTTCCCGTTGCGGTGTAGTTAGTTCACAGAGTAAGATTTTATCCTTATCTCGTTTGTAACTATGCTCTGTGATACTGTTGACTTGTTGTATAGTTGGTTATATCGTATGTTCTCCCTGGTCTGACAATGTATGTGGTGTAATTATTCTGGTTATTTTGGTCATTTGTGTTCGGTTGTCAGACGGGAGCAGGATTCTTCCCGATTATCGAGGCGATAATTGGGGTGAGTCCTGTCAGTGGACCCTGAGGAGACTTGGGATTTGAGACCCCGAGTAGCATGCGTATAGTTTTAGAAACCGTGACAGAATTGGTCATATGATATATATTGATAAACATGATTGCTTGGATTTGTGAAATTGTGTTTCATGAATAGTAAACAGATTTGGGCAATGACCCACATACTCGAATTTATGGTTTTCGGCTGAGTTCCCACATATAGTTACTATGTATGGATTTGTATAAATGGTTTTAGGGAGGGGCCCGTGTGACTTGAATTTACAAAACTTGGGGCTGAGACCCTAAATATGGTTGTTTGAACATATAATTCGATAAATGGTTTTCGTATGCATGCATGTTTTTTAGTGAAGGGCTTAAAGATCTTTTATGAAATGTTTTTATTAAATCGTTGATTTTCGTCCATTCACAGTCTTTTATGGTTTTAATGCCCTACAGATTGATCACGGATGCGGACTGTAGCAGAGACCGAGACATCACACTCCACTGGATCCTGGCGCACTCTATAAGCCGGTCAGGCTGATGATTTTAATTTATTCCCTTATCTGACACTTCGTGTCAGACGAGATCATGACCCATCCCGTGTTAATCCCGGGGGGATTGGGATGGGTCGTGTCATTTTATTCATTAATTCTTTAAATCTTTATTCTTTAATTCATTTATTCTTTCATTCATTAATTATTTTATTAATTTATTCTTTTATTCATTATTCTTTCTCGCTAACATATTATTAATGTTCCTTAATTTCCCCGGTTACGAATGATCCCTATTTACCAATACTACAACTACATAAAAAGGGTTTATATTACATAATACTTGAATTACGTGTTTAATTTAATGCGTAGTTTGGGCGTTGTCAACAATCCAATATTTAATTCTGTGTTTGAGTCTTAAATCAATATCCAGTTTGTTACACCACTGACTTTTGCAAACATAAAACATTATCGTCAATGTTCACTTGTTAGTTAAACATAGGGTCTCCAGAAAGGTGGTAGAACACTTGTTTTCTGAATTCCAAGCTCATAACCAAATACCCTAGAGCAATGACATAAAGATTTTCCAATTTCCCTTCACTATTTGTTCTTCCCTTTTCTCATAATTTTCTTCTATCTTGTTTTCTTATTCCTTAATATGATATTCATAAAGCCAGTTCATATAAGAAATACCAATGCATAATAGTTACAAATTATACAGAACTAACACTTCAAGTCATTAGATAAAAAATTTCGCTATCCACATCTTATCTTATCTGTCTAAAATCTGCACAGGTTGTTTCTCAAATCTCTAGTCCTTTCAATTATTCAATAAGGTACCATTTTAATACAGCTAATGCGTCATATGAATACTTCCTAGGTTTCTATACATACCATGTCTCTAGAAGGGTACCAAGGGTAACAACAGCTGTAACTATTTACCATATCTTTCCAATAATCTCATATGATCCAATTTAACAAGGACTCAACATAATACCCTCATCACGTTTTCCAAGAACTCAGTCTTGTCAAACTGATCGTATAATCCTTGGATTTCAACTAAACACATTCCAACTCTGCGATTTCATGTAGTCTAACTTATCAACTGATCTACAATTACCTAGTCCTTATCATAATTTCTCTAGGTTCTTAGAAGTTAAAATGCCAAATTCACCATCAAGTGAATCCCACATCTACTTAGGGATCAGAAGCAACTGACACATTCATATGGCTTCCACTACTACATCCTTTGCCTAATGGCAGAACACATTATCCATCCAAAAACTTCGTCACCTATTACCTCAGGCCAACTTACCAACAATGTTTCCCTGTAGAAGTGATACTTCTTAATTTGTTCGAAAAGCATCATATTAGTTGAGACATGAAGTCCACAAAAATTGTATTCAAGGTACTGACAATGACATTGGCTTTCGTTAACAATACACGATAGTGTACTCACAGTTCTTAATTTCACCTACTTCCATTATCCCCGGTTTAAATCCTTTAGGTGAGAAAATACTTTAAACTCTTATAATCCATACAAGTCCTATATTTCTCCTGATAAAGATAATATCTTTAGACCTTTAAGGAGTGTATTACTGTTATCGCCTCCAAGTCATGTGCGGAGTGATCTTAATCCATAAGGTTTGAATTGTCTAAACACATAGGTAATACCTTTCCATATTTAGACCTCAATAGCTTGTATAAATACATAACAAGCAATCGGGTTTCAAAACACACAAGGTATTGACCAAAAAACCGCAACAATCATAACACACTCTTAACTAATTCATGGCCCCTTAACACCAGAGAATCTAAGTGGCATTTCATGGTTACACTTGATAACTTTTACATGATCTAGCTAATAGAGCATATGTAACAATATACTTGGGCCTTATAGCATAACACATCTTATAGCCCATATCTGATTGATGAACCATGTGACTTCTAGGGTTTCGTTTCCTTCGATTTTCCCCATGTCCATAACTTTTTCCTTCACTCCCATTTTCATTTTCAAAAACGAAAAAAAACAACAATCATAAATATCCTTCAGGTAGTGTCCTTCCTATCTCAAAACTTCCTAATTTTCATTACTCCTAATGGAGAACTATCTTCGTTTGCTACATGCAATTAGTCATCCCTTAATGCATTCGCCCTTATTACCAATCAACTCATGACAGGACCCACGCATGACACGAAGGTTAAACCGACATTCAACCTCCATGTGACACGTAAGTCAGACAAGGGATTCTCGACCCGACCGTCCTAAAAGTATTCAGACTTCCCAGAGTGCACCGAATCTACTGTAGATCGCGGGTGTGATGTCTTCGTCTCTCTCGACCAACAGCCCGCACCGCAAGAACCTGGAGAGTATCGAAAACATGAAAAGACTGTGAGTGGACAAAAATAAAGTATACGTTTAAAATAGTTCATAAAACAAGTACATTTATACCCTCCAATTAAAAAACAAATGCATGCATATCAAATTATTCCATAAAACCATTTTATACGCAAGTCATTCAAACCATTAAGAAAACCGAATTCATTTCCTTTTCTCAAATCTCGGGCCTCAACCTAAAACCATCGAAAACCATTTCATCCGGGCATAGCTCAAAACATCGGAAAACCATGATCGAAAATCGTCATCATCAAATCTCATTGAAAACCAAAACATATTTGAAACCACATTTCCCATCCATCAAACCTACTGGATCTATCCGAGTCTTTAAACTCCCGAGTCTTTAAACTCAATCTAGGCCTCAATATAATCCGAGTCTTTAAACTCCCGAGTCTTTAAACTCAATAGGCCTACGGGGGAAATATCAATATCCGAGTCTTTAAACTCCCGAGTCTTTAAACTCAATCCGGGTCTTTAAACCCAATCCAGGCCCGCCCCCGTCATAATCATATCCGGGTCTTTAAACCCAATAACTAGATCCAACAAATCCATTCCATGACCACTATCCATATCCGAATCCAAATCCGCAATCTCATCAGGATTCCGGATCCAAACCCAGAACTCATATCCATCTCCATTTCCAAATCCGAGAACGAAACCATCATTCCGTAAGCCGGCATCCTGAATAACCATTCCGAACCCAAACCCGGAATCCACTTTCAAGTCCCAAATCGAATCCCGAATCGTCATTCGGAAATCTGATTCAAAAACCTGAAATCACGTTTCTTAAAACCACTTTTTGATCTAGGTTTCAAGCCTGAAAACACTTTCCGAAATCCATTTTTAAATCCTTGAAATCAAATCATATTTCAATTCCCGACTTTAAATCATTTAAACAATGGTCAAATCACAACATTATTCGGAATCTCGTAAAACATGCAAAACCGTAAATACCTCGAAAACCGTGCAAAATCGTAACTATCAAGATCATAAATCAAATCATAGAATCACGTATAGAAAACATATAAAAACATATATGCATGCATCAAGAGTTAGAAATCAAAGTCCACTCACAGACCATAGCGTCGTCGCCTCGGTACGCGCGCATTTATGCCGTTTCCGGCCAATCCGCTATCATCGGCTTTCTCGAACCTGTCCAAATCCCATAATAAGGTCACTAACTACTTCATTAAGCTCCTCCTAAGTCCCCATAATTTTTTCAAATTTTTAACTATTTTTAACTGAGGCTTAAAACTTTCGGACATCCCGAAACCTATCGAGACGATGTCCGATTGGCTCGAAACCAGCCCCAAAATGTTCATTACATCAAATAATTTAAAAGTCGTGTTGGAACCGTCCTCGAAATCTGTGCCACGGGCCAACACGCACAGCCCAAAGGGGCTGCGCGTGGGCCTCACGTGCCAGCACAGTGTCATCTTCAACCTTGCTTCGACCCGGTTCGATCGGTTCACGGTTCAGGCCGGTTCACGAGCCTATCTGGTCCAGTTTTGTCCGTTTTCCTTCCTAATTAATTCTACAATCCTATTTCGATGTTTTTAAAAGATCCATGCGTTCAGAATAAGAAAACCAAGCTAAACATCATACCTTTAATTCTTTTCTTTTGAACCGGTCAAGTTCCTCCATACGGTTCCTTGGTTCCAGCCTTCAATCATCTCTGGTTTTGCTCCTAAATATTTCCTGGAGCTCCTAGAAACCATTTCCAATCAAACAACACGAGTATTATGCTAAACAGATCGATTTACGATAATCAAATTCCAAGTTGAGCTTCTACGGGTTTTGTCCTTACCGTCCCTTGTAGGTCACGAAACCAAGCCCATATAATTCACTGAACCTCCAGAAATCATCTCCCATAAATTTTATCGAGCTAAACCCATCGGAACACGACTGTCAATTCCAATTGTCATTCATGATCTCACGGGTTTCCCACGGTTTCTTCGCCGCCACACGCCGTCGTGGTCACCACCATGATCCTCTCATCTTCCTTTCCCACTTTGCTTCACAAACCACGGGCAACTGAGGCCATTTGAACGATCGAATTGCACGGCCACACTCATCCTCTGTTTTCTGTTTTTTTTTTTCCCACCGTGCACGACTTGTTCCTTTGTTTTTAAAAACCAAAACAGTGAGGTGGCAGGAGGTTCCACACACCTCTGGATTGGGCCAAGTGTCCCATTCTCTGTGGATTCATTTCCCAAGGCAGCCACTTGTCAAACACTAACTGGGCACAGATCCCAAGGAATCACAATAACCAAAATACCCTTTTGAGGGAAAATTACCAAAATGCCCTTTGCGTTCTTTGATCCAAACTCGAACCAATCGACGTCCGATGATAGCATGCCACATGTCGTTGTTCTCAGGGCATCGAGACCTTCCTAACGGTCCTCAAGTTTCGTGGAATTGACTTGTCGTTTGAAAAGTCAACAATTTGCTCTTTTTCTCCAAATTACCGAATTGCCCTCAAACTTCTGAACGTCATAACTTTTTTCTCGAATGTCGGAATCGGACGTGCCACCTGTCTATGAACTCGTGACGTCCCGAACTACGTCACGGTCACCGGTTAAAATCTATTTGACCGCCTGAACTATAAGTCAACATTTTTGCCCATTCTAGGGGCAAAATCGTCATTTCGCACCGTCCATCCGAACTCATCCAACTAATCACCGATTAACTTCACTAAACCGTCATTAATCACTAATCTAATCTCGATTTCAGGAACGGAATTTCCTCCGTCTCTCTCGACCAACAGCCCGCACCGCAACAACCTGGAGGGTATCGAAAACATGAAAAGACTGTGAGTGGACAAAATAAAGTATAGGTTTAAAATAGTTCATAAAACAAGTACATTTATAGCCTCCAATTAAAAAAAACAAATGCATGCATATCAAATTATTCCATAAAACCATTTTATACGCAAGTCATTCAAACCATTAAGAAAACCGAATTCATTTCCTTTTCTCAAATCCCGGGCCTCAGCCCAAAACCATCGAAAACCATTTCATCCAGGCATATCCCAAAACATCGGAAAACCATGATCGAAAACCGTCATCATCAAATCTCATTGAAAACCAAAACATATTTGAAACCACATTTTCCATCCATCGAACCTACTGGATCTATCCGAGTCTTTAAACTCAATAGGCCTACGGAGGAAATATCAATATCTGAGTCTTTAAACTCAATTCGGGTCTTTAAACCCAATCCGCCCCCCCCCCCCCCCCCCCCGGTCATAATCATATCCGGGTCTTTAAACCCAATAATCAGGTCCAACAAATCCATTTCATGACCACTATCCATATCCGAATCTGAATCCGCAATCTTATCAGGATCCCGGAACCAAACCCAGAACTCATATCCATCTCCATTTCCAAATCCGAGTCTGAAACCATCATTCTGTAAGCAGGCATCCAGAATAAACATTCTGAATCCAAACCCAGAATTCGCTTTCAAGTCCTAAATTAAATCCTGAATCGTCATCCGGAAATCCGATTCAAAAACCCGAAATCATGTTTCTTAAAACCACTTTCTGATCTGGGCTTCAAGCCTGAAAACACTTTCCGAAATCCATTTTTAAATCCTAGAAATCAAATCATATTTCAATTCCCGAAATTAAATCATTTAAACCATGGTCAAATCACAACATTATTTAGAATCTCGTAAAACGTGCAAAACCGTAAATACCTCAAAAACCGTGCAAAATCGTAACTATCAAGATCATAAATCAAATCATAGAATCACGTATAGAAAACATATAAAACATATATGCATGCATCAAAAGTTAGAAAGTAAAGTCCACTCACAGACCGTAGCGTTGTCGCCTCGGTACGCGCGCACTTATGTCGTTTTCGGCCAATCCGTTATCCTCGGCTTTCCTGAACCTATCCAAATCCCATAATAAGGTCACTAACTGCTTCATTAAGCTCCTCCTAAGTCCCATAATTTTTCCGAATTTTTAACTATTTTTAATCGAGGCTTAAAACCTTCGAACATCCCGAAACCTATCGAGACGATGTCTGATTGGCTCGAAACCAGCCCCAAAATTTTCATTACATCAAATACTTTAAAAGTCGTGTTGGAACCGTCCTGGAAATCTGTGCCACGTGCCCACACGCGCCGTCCAAAGGGGATGCGCGTGGGCCTTACGCGCCAGCACAGTGTCATCTTCAACCTTACTTCGACCCTGTCCAACCGGTTCACGGTTCAGGCCGAACCAGCATGGCCGGTTCACGAGTCTATCTGGTCCAGTTTTTTCCGTTTTCCTTCCTAATTAATTCTACAATCCTATTTCAATGTTTCTAAAAGATCCATGCGTTCATAATAAGAAAACCAAGCTAAACATCATACCTTTAATTCTTTCCTTTCGAACCGGTCAAGTTCCTCCATACGGTTCCATGGTTCCAGCCTTCAATCATCTCTGGTTTTGCTCCTAAATCTTTCCTGGAGCTCCTAGAAACCATTTGCAATCAACCAACATGAGTATTATGCTAAACATATCGATTTACCATAATCAAATTCCTAGTTGAGCTTCTACGGGCTTTGTCCTTACCGTCCCTTGTAGGTCATGAAACCAAGCCCATTTAATTATCTGAACCTCCAGAAATCATCTCCCATCAACTTTATTGAGCTAAACCCATCGGAACACGACTGTCAATTCCAATTGTCATTCATGACTTCACGGGTTTCCCACGGTTTCTTCGCCGCCACACGCCGTTGTGGGCCGTCGTGGTCACCACCATGATCCTCTCATCTTCGACTCCCACTTTGCTTCACAAACCACGGGCAACTGAGGCCATTTGAATGATCGAATTGCACGGCCACACTCATCCTCTGCTTTCTTTTTTTTCCCCACTGTGCACGACTTGTTCCTTTGTTTTTAAAAACCAAAACAGTGAGGCGGCAGGAGGTTCCACACACCTCTGGATTGGGCCAGGTGTCCCATTCTCTGTAGATTCATTGCCCCAAGGCAGCCACTTGTCAAACACTAACTGGGCACAGATCCCAAGGAATCACAATAACCAAAATGCCCTTTTGAGGGAAAATTACCAAAATGCCCTTTGCGTTCTTTGATCCAAACTCGAACTAGTCGACGTTCGATGATAGCATGCCGCCTGTCATTGTTCTCGGGGTGTCGAGACTTTCCTAACGGTCCTCAAATTTCGTGGAATTGACTTGTTGTTTGAAAAGTCAATAATTTGCCCATTTTTCTCCAAATTACCAAATTGCCCTCAAACTTCCGAACGTCATAACTTTTTTCTCGAATGTCGGAATCGCACGTACCACCTGTCTATGAACTCGTGATGTCTCGAACTACGTCACAGTCACCGGTCAAAATCCATTTGGCCGCCCGAACTGAAAGTCAACATTTTTGCCCATTCTATGGGCAAAATCGTCATTTCGCACCGTCCGTCCGAACACATCCAACTAATCGATTAACTTCACTAAATTGTCATTAATCGCTAATCTAATCCCGATTTCCAGGACAACTCAAGAACATTGAAAATACCTTTACAAAAACCATGAATATTACTAGGGCATTAATTAGTCCAAATAACTTTACTAGGAACTCATGATGCTCTTATCCTGTTTAGAGGACTATTGTCAAATTACCATTATCTTCTACTCACTTTTGATACTTAGATGACAATTAAAATTTTGAAAGATAGCTAGGCCTTTTCACCCCTGCTCAACAAATCACTTCTCCAAGACATGAGAGAATGGGGGGTGTTACTTATTCCATACTTATCACCTTATCAAACTACCTGAAATCATTAACAACTTCAACTTTTTTCAAACAACTAGAGTTACCTCGCCCATAACATTGCTTTGGATCCCATCCCGAAGCCTTATTAATACTCAATCTGTATCAACATTTCACCTTCCGACCCTACTTGAGCCCTAATTTCCCAACTCCTACTATTTCCTGAGTCTTATTCCAATATCTCGACTCACATCCAAACCATTACTAGATATCTTAACTCCTATTAGAGTCCTAATTCGATATTCGTAATCCATACCATTACCGAAACACGTAACTGTCAACCAAAATATCACTACACGTGTCGAATCCAACAGAAGGCCTTTCATCACCTTAAACCTCAAACACTTGTTCTAACTGGGGAAACTTATTCATTTAAAACATCCGAGTCCAACATACCAAAAAATACAATGGCTTTCACCACTGAGCTCGCTTACTATCTAGATCCACACAACTTTCCCCCTATCGATACGCAATAGTCACTAATCAAACTGATAAATCCAATCCACTTCCTACAACTATCTTGGGCTCCTATACGCGTCTTACTACCAGGCCGTGCATGAGGCTCACATCTCATAGATATGTTATTTGCAAGCTCAACTCGAATCTAAGCTCTGATACCAAGTTGATAAGACTCAACCCTAGAATATTTGAAAATCACATTGGGCCCTACTCCTATCTAACAAGTAACCCAAAATACCAACTTTACTCTTAAACCTTGTCAAGCAAGAGATACGAGTACTCTTCCTCAACTCGCGCCTCCACCTCTCGAACAACATCGAATTCCATGCAACGGCCCTAGAGGGTTATCAAAACCAAGAAAACGTATGAGTGGACAAAAATAAGAATTTTTAAAAAATAGTTGAAACACCTAAATATTTTACTCTCCGTTTTCTAAAACCATGCATGCATACGAAAACCATCAATTATATGGTAAAAACAGAACATAATTCATGAACCTCGAAACATGTGTAAACTAATATAACAATCTATCACAAAATTACTACAACATAGTAATCACATATAGCCAACCCATCCTCATTCCTGAATCTCAATCATCATATCATATTTGCACTACCGGTAGGGCAAATCACTCAGAAAAACATAGCCCAGCTTTGGACGTCTAAGTGTGGACCGACCCAGGAAAATAAAGCCCAGATATGGACGTCTAGGTCCTAGTCCAAATAATCGTGTCAGGAAAACAGAGCCCTGCTCTAAATGTTTGAGACTAATCAACTGATCAGCAAAATAGAGCTCGGCTTTGAACGTCTGAGCATCAATCATATAACTCATCCCGAGGAAGGTTGCTCACAACACTCAACCCATATATAACCAGAAATAATAGATATTGAGAAATATATTTATGACCCACATCAATTCTTTAACCAAAACCATAATTTGAAATCTGAGTCTAAGCCCAAAACACACTTTATATCAAAACCTCATAAAACGTGCCATAATATAATTTTCATAGCTCATCACAAAATCATATAAAAATCTCAATCAAACCATCATCAAATAAATCACATAATAAAACATTAAAAACATGTAAAGATGCATGACAATAGTTTAGGGAAAAGAAAGTACACTCACACACGATCCACGTAGTCCAATACCGCATTGCACGCTTTTCGGTAAGTCCTGAAAACATCACCTCCTATTATAAATCACTTTTCAAGGTTACTACTCATCACAAATAACTCATATTATAATCCCTAATTTTTATGGAATTTTAAACAAATTTAAAACAACGCCTAAAAACCTTGGACAATCAAAACTGCCCGGAGATGATGTCTGATCGTCTCAAAAATTGTACCGTTGGACTCGTAACATCATAAACATGAACAGTATTTTGACCGTAACTCTAAACAAAGTGGCACGTGTGCAACAACCTGAACCCTTGAGGAAAGGTGAATTTGGAAAAACTGAGTAAAATGACATTTTTGCCCCTACAAGGTCAAATAGTTAACTTTTTGATGTGGACGTTTGTTTGGAACTATGAGAAGACCATTGTGAAGGTCTCGGAATCCTGAGTTCGTAGACATATGGCACGCCAAAATTAGAGATCGTTTGAGGTTGTTTCAGGTCAAAACCCCTTAAGGGTATTTTGGTAATTTGGCCACTAAGGGCATTTTGGTCATTTTGAAACAATGAACAATTGAATGCTGTCACGTGTTAAGATCTGGAGAAGTCTGGTATTCTCCTTTCACCGACATTCATGCTTGTTTATATGTGTTGTGAGTGTTCGGGGGTTGAAAATTGAAAGAAAGGAAAAAATGAAACCGAAGAAGAAATCAGGGAGAACGAAAGGGAGTATCAGGGAAAATAGAAGGAGATGAAGAGGGAGATTATAATAGGAAGCAAGAATAAGGAAACCATGAGAAGAGAAGGAGGAACAGTGAATGAAAACTTTGGACCCTGTGAAATTTTCTTCGAGTTTTTTGTTTTGGGCCATAAAACATATAACTAGTTGTTCCAGTAAGCTTCCTGGAGCTTGTATGACATTATAGAGAGGAGAACCATGAGTTGTGGATGTGGAAAAGGCACTGGACAATTCTTGAAAGCCATGGCCGCCAGGCTTGACGTTCGAACTACAATTTTGAGGTAAGGTTTTTGGATTTTAACATCACATTGTCAGGACCCACCCCGGTTTCACCCCGAAACCCGAGGTAAATCCCGCTCCCGTCTGACTCCCCGACGCAAAACTCAAGTACAACTCATTCGTATTCTAACCAGTCAAACGCAGGAGTAATTAGACACAAAGTCCCGAAGGTAGCATTTACAGAACACACAAAGAAAATAAAATCGATAACTACACGCACACGGAAGCCTTTACTCTACTCTGGGAACCCTCACGTCACTTCTATGCCTCAGACTCTGCCTCGGCGTCAAGACCCCGCGCTCGCTCCACAACCTGGAGGGCAATTAAAACAGAAAATGTGAGTGGACCAAAAAAAATACAAAAGTTCAAAACCCCTTTTTACAAGAAAACCGAGTTTAACCCTCCGTTTTGAAACCACATGCATAACCAACAGTTATAAACACATTAATAAAATAATCATTATAAAACATCATAAGAAACAGAAACACTATAAAATACCATAAGAAACCATAGCATGAGTATCAGAAACCGTATCAAAACCATAACCACCAAATCATCCTTTTCTCGATCAAACCTGCTGGATCTATCCGAGTCTTTAAACTCCCGAGTCTTTAAACTCAATCCAGGCCTTAATCATATCCGAGTCTTTAAACTCCCGAGTCTTTAAACTCAAGGCCTACGGGGGAAAATCAATATATATCCGAGTCTTTAAACTCCCGAGTCTTTAAACTCAATCCGGGTCTTTAAACCCAATCCGGCCGGTCCCCCGTCACATATATCCGGGTCTTTAAACCCAATATCCAGATCCAGCAAATCCAATCCCATGTACTCACAAATCACATTCCATAACCCATATGTCACTATTAGAAAACCTTAATCAGTGGAAATTCTCAAATGTGGCATCAAAATCCAGAAACCAACATTTTCTCGAAAACCGTACCAAAACCGTCTTTTTCTCGAAAAACGTGCAAATACATAAAATCATCATATCATATTTAATAAACATAGATTTATGAGTAAAACCATAAAATACGTATATAAAAATAGTTATGCATGTTCGAGTTTAGAGAAAGGGTCCACTCACAGTACTGAGCCCTACTCACGTCCCGAACGTCCAGCCCGTTCCTCGGCTTCCTCGGGAAATCCCGATCCTGTCAAACACCGCCAAATTACGTCACGAACACGTCTACGAAGGTTCACCTAAATTCCCTCAAAATTCCCCGAATCCTAAACATAAGAACCCGGGACCCTAAACTTTCACCCTCGCGGAACTCAACTCAAACAACTTCCGATTGACCCGAAACCAACTCCATTGAACTCACCATGACTCCTAGACCAAAAACTATGTTGACCGTTTCTCCCAGAACCGCCGCACGCGCCCCCACGCGCCGCCCAAAGTGGCTGCGCGTGGCCCCACGCGCCAGCTACAGTGCCACCGTCAACCTCGCGTAAACCGGGCTCGACACAGTGCCTGCTGTTTGAACCGGCGAGAGCGGTTCACTGCCGTGCCTGCACCATTATCCTCCCTCTCTTCACCGTCCTCTTCGTCCAACCTTAAGCTAACCATCCCCCTCCTCCTTAGAACTCGACACGGCCCCTACACCGTCGACTCAAACTCGAACCAGACGGCCTGAACTCCCCTGTTTCACAATCCAGCCACTCCGGTCACCCCCCGTCACGGTGACTGTCCCAGACTCTTCCTAGGACCTCACTAAACCTAATCCAACTCTTCTAAACCTTCGACTCAGTCCCTGGGATCACGACTCTTGGATTGAAACAAAACGGAAAAACAGGGCACACAGAGTCCCTCCGTCACGCCAACCACCACCGTGCACCTCTCGTCACGGCAACACAACCAGACGGTTCCTAGGACTCAACTAAATCCCTTAAACCACTATAGACCCATCGATTCAACCCCTAGACTCACGACTTTCGATTCAAACCTCGACGGGAAAACAGGGCAAGTTTACAAGGATGAGGGATTACCTGCAACCGTCCACCACCGTGCTCGCCGCCGCGGTTCCTGGAGTCCACAACGTCGCCTCAGCCTCCTCTCGAGGTCAATCGTACTCACACACGGCCACAGCACCACCAGCTCCCTCAGTTCCTCTCTGTTTTTCTCTGAAGTTCCCGTGGCTCTCAACTCACTCACACACCACCTGCACACTTCTAACCTTCTCAGCACCACCCCAGCATCTCTCAACCTCCTTCTGATCACTCTTCACTCACCAGAACTCATCAACATCCACGATCACCTTCCAATTTTCCTCACCGCCTCACTCTGTTTCTCTCTGTGTCGAGTAACACACACTTGCACGGTTGTACCCAAATAATTGGACCGTGCACACACTGGAACCCCCCAGAAACCACTCCACCTTTAGCACGTGTCGCCATCCTACCCTTCATCTCATATGTGGCTCAATCTCAACCCTTCATCTGTCCTTATCTGTTGCACACACCCCAGAGCACAAAAGACCAAAATGCCCTTATGTTTTACCCAAAATTACAACTTTGCCACTACCTTTCTAGACCTATAACTCCCACATCGTATGTCCGATGAATACGTGCCGCCTGTCATCGAACTCGGGACGACGAGATCTATCTAACGGTCTTAGGTCAACTTACCAAAACCCGTTCGTATAAAAAGTCAACGTTTCCCCCCTAATTTCGCCAAATTACGGTTATGCCCTCAACATTCCGAACATCACAACTTCCTCCTCGGATGTCGGAATCGGGCGTGCCACCTGCCTACGGATTCGTAACATCCTCAACTACGTCCTGGTCACTGGTCAACTCCCATTTGACCACCCGAAATAAAAGTCAACATTTCTGCCCGACCCAGGGGCAAAATCGTCATTCTAAGTTCCCGGACCCCTCGGGACCACCTAACCCTTGATTAAGCTTACTAATCACACCTTAATCACTCTACTTATCCCAATTCTCGGGACGGGTTGTTACACATAGATCTTTCTAGGTGTGTTTAGAAGTGCTTAGGTGGTTTGAACAAGAAAAGCGAACTTGGGAAATGGAAGTTATACTTGGGTCATGGTCGTGGGTCGTCCGACCCGTTTTAAAGGAAAACAGGCCTGATACTGTGAGGAATGGGATGAACAATGGTCGCGTGTGAGGCCTACTTGCAGCCACTTCTAGTGGCGTGTGCCATGTCATCTCAAGAAAAGGTCAAGACGGAAGTTCATCCTTTGGATGTTACGAGTCTAATGGTACAATTTTCGAGGTGATCTAATATCGCCTCGGGATAGTTTTAACTGTCCGGAAGTTTAGGATCCGTTTTAGATCGTTTAAAAATTCCAGAAAATTATGGGATTAAATAGTAAGTTAATTGAGGTGATTGGTGGTCCATAGAAGTGATTTTTGACAGAATTTGATATTTTTGGAGTTAACAGAAATTCATGCAATGCGAGGCGGCTGCTTGTATGGTACATGTGAGTGGACTTTCTTTTCTCTAAATCCTATGCATGCAATTTTTATGTGATTTTCCATGATTGATGATGTGTTTTACTTCATGATGATTTGCATATAATTTTACATGAGTTTATATATATATATATATTGGGTGATTTTACTGTAATTTGCTTAACTGTACGTTTTACGAGGAAATCACCGTTTTATGTTCTAAATGTTACTAAGTTTGGAAAATGGTTTAATACTTTTTTATGCCATGCTTATATCATTTTGATGGTGATTGATGGATTAGAATTTTTATAAGATTTTATAGAATATTGAAATGGCTAGTTTTCCGAGGTTTTAACATCCTTTCTGAATTGGGCTTAGGCTCGGGTTTTTCTATTTGATTCAGGTGTTTGAATTTGGTTTGGATTATGGAGATGGAATTTATAAGTGATATGATTATGTGATTATGGATACTTTGGATTATGGATATGATATATATGTGATGTGATGTGAAAACCCTCCTTGAGATGCTAGATTGGTTGGACGGTCTCCGACGTCAAGGTAATACTCTGTAGTTCCCGAGATTAGTGAGTACTCTCTGACGTTGAGGTAATGCTCTATAGTTCCTGAGACTAGGACCATGACTCAGACATTGAGATAATGCTTTGTAGTTCTTGAGTTGGTCATCACTCGGACGTCGAGCTGGAGTCTGTAGTTCCCTACTGATTTTAGTCCATCGGTCGTGCACATTTGATATGATGATTCAGCTTGCAAGCATCGAGGATGGGTCAGTCGATATGGTAGGGTTATGTCGTGGTATGATCTTATATGTGTTGGTAAATCAATATGGTTGGTACACTATGTTTGTTGTGTCTATGCTTTGGCATGATCATATATGCATTGGTATTTTGATATGAGTTTATATTGGACAGGTTTCTAAAAGTACTGGATTTTTGCATTGCTCCACGTACTTCGAGATTGTTATTTTTCTGGTAAACTTGATGCATGTATAATTTTATAAAACGGAGGGAAATTATATGTTTCAAACTTTGTTTTTAAAACATTTATTTTCATCCACTCACACAATTTTCTTGGTTTTGAAACCCTCTAGAGCCGCTGCACAAGAATCGAGGCTGCTTATGGAGCAGAGGCGTGAGTTCACGAGTATACAAGTATCCTTTGTCTGACAAATTTCAAGGGTTCATTCGGTATTTTAGGTTACCTATTAGATAGGAGCAGGACCCGGGTATATTATATATGTTGTTCTTCGGGTTGGGTCTTGTCAACGTGCCCCCACCCACCACCACTTTCCTCTGTGCGTTAGCCACTGTTCACCGTCTTCCTCAGGTTTCGACCTCGATTTCCTAGTTTTCAGAATGTCCGATCCGTGTGTCCGACTCGGTTCAAATACACGATTCTTGCATCCTTTTCCCTCGTTTTAATGACCTAACTTCATCTACACATGCCCATGAGAAAGATCTATGATCTTAAAACTACAAAAACTCACGTTAATATGCTAATTAAACTTCTTGGACATTCGGCCATGGTTTCCAATTTCTCTCCAGCTGTGTCCTTCCGTTTAAGACTTCAAATATTTGGCTTATTGAGGTTGCTTGAACATGCAAAAATGATCAATGTACTCGGTTTCCAGGCTTTTACATTGAATACACCAACTTAATGTTTATCCTCCATGCTTTCTTCTCGGGTGCACGAGCAGACTTCCAGATCTGGGTGTTTTTGTGTTTCTTACAGCCTACCTCATCTTCTCTTCTCCAACAAGGATTCTTCTCCCATCTCAATCATGCCATTGCAAGATTGAGAGGATACAGAGCTCCAGAGTAGGTTGAGGTCAAGAGGCTGTCTCAGACAGCGGATGTGTACGTTTTGGTGTCTTGTTGTTGGAGGTTTTTACAGGGAAAGCTCCGTCTTGGTACCCTTCTCTGGCGCATCCCCACACAGCCCTTCGTTGCCACGGAATGTGGTGGATGCTGGGTGAAAGAGGAGGTTATGAGAAAGTCCCATGAGAAACCCAGATGTTCTTCAATGTTCTTCATCTTTGCTTTTTTTCTCTATTCTAATATTTAGATTTAATATTTTATTACAAAATAAGTAAAGCATTCAATCATGTGATGATACATAAGCATCATAAATAAAGAGTTAACGATTTGGAGCAACGAAAGTAACATAAAGAGCGTCCTAACTGTACATTGGACCGATTTAGCGTTGTGAGAGCAAATTGAAACAAAATAGTTGATTCGAATAGCATTTTGAGTAATAAGCCAACATATGAAGAACATCGACGAGTTGCTTGAGAAGAGTTGGCAGAATCCAACCGCTGAAGTTGATATCAAAACGTTAATCAGCTCTTTCGTAAGCGAATTCGTAGATGAAAAACCTTCCTGCCACAGCCCAGGTCAACTAAATTAACGACTAATTTCCTTGACTTGCATTTTTATTATTGTTGATGTTGTAAAAGGCCGCGGGTAGGTGCTAGGCTCCCACTTGATGTCCTGATTTGGGAGAATAAGCGTAGGCGCCTCAGGCGCCACCTAGGTGATTGACCATAGGCGAGTCGGCTAGAAAGGGAGGATGGTTAGCTAGAAATATTTTATTTTATTAATTTTAT
The DNA here is from genome assembly GCA_032719365.1 of Prinsepia uniflora. Lineage (NCBI taxonomy): Eukaryota > Viridiplantae > Streptophyta > Magnoliopsida > Rosales > Rosaceae > Prinsepia > Prinsepia uniflora. The sequence goes on along the minus strand of CM064875.1, from coordinate 54,716,046 downwards.
CTTTTTATAATTTGGGAATTAAGGTTGGCTAGGTTTAAATTCATTGGAATTTTCAATCTCTTCATTTCATTTTTCCATTTTGTATATTATGATTATAGAACTTCCATTTTGCATATTTATGCTTTTTTACGATCAATACAATTATTTTGTCTTTAGAAGTACTCATCATTTATTTTATAATTATTTGTAAGTATTTATTATATTATCAACTTTTTAATTTAAAAAATTCCTAAGCACGCCTCTAGGCGCTAGACCCACTGCCTAGCGTGTTTTAGAACACTCTAAAATTTGTTGTTTGTTTGTAGGAAGCTGCTCAACAAGGGGCTTACCTTGCCCACTGTTTCAACCGCATGGACGAGTGTGACAAGTACCCTGAAGGTCCCCTCAAGTTTAGGGCTGAGGCCATAGTTTTGTTGCCGATATGTGATTTAACATGATCACAACGATTCAGGTGAACTCAATGTAAATACTTGAGCAGGAAGGTTTCTTTCTTTTCATGTTTTCTTGGCTTCATTATTTTTGCATGGCTTTGGCTCAAAGATATAAGAATCTTGGGATCTTTGCTCCTCTGGGAGGAGAACAAACTGCAGCTCATCTTCCTGGGGATTGGGCCTCAATTGGTCATAGCACCTAAAGGCTATTGTACTCGGTATATGCTAGGTATTTCCGGTACACATTTGCTTTCACTCTGCTTAAATCGGTCATATTCATCTTAAAATTCTCGAAAATTTTGCAGCAAGCTAGTCAGTTGGCGCACAAGGGTTCTGGTGGTGTCGGATTAGGGAAGACGATATGTATTCGGGAGAGATTGAAGTCGCCTTTGAGACCTGATTGGGATCATATGTCACAAATAGAAACTTTGTTTCCACCCTTTCTGTTGGTGCCAAACTTGTAAGGGATTGAAGTTATGATATTTTTGTACTACATGAGTGCAAACAACAACAAACTTGTATTTTGTATTGAGCATTTGAGGGAGAGATTGTTTCTATTATTTTTCGTTATTATTATGCATTTTTAGTAAGTTTCGTGTGATTATGAAAAATGTCTTATAAATGATGTGAAGAGACACTTTTACTTGAGATTTTACATCTTCTTTAAATTAAACTTTGATTTGTTTTTCACTTTGAATATCGAAGTTTGAAAAAGAATGCAACCTTTCTATTTTACTAGGGAAGATTGTGAGATACAACGAAATGGTAAAAAATTAGAAAACAAATAAATAGGTGGTGTGCCATGCCCATTCCAGACTATAGTATTCAAACCCGTAGGCCGCGCGTCAAGCATTTCATCAAACACCTTAGCTGCACGTTCGGAAAAAACCGCCAAGTCCCCAACTCTATGATATCTTCTTCTTCAAGGCGTTTGCGATGCTACAGAGCAGCAGCATTAGACGTATGCGCTCGCAATTTGGTACCCGACCTGGTTCCAATTCTGCTCCCGATTCACCGGCGGACACCATTACCAAACCCAGTCGACAAGCCATTGGTTTCCCTTTTAACTAGATTCATCAGCAACTCTCGGGCCTCTTCTTCCTCAGAACAAGAAGATATTGTAAATGAAATACTTTCCTCCATAGAAAACGCCGCTCCATTGCTCGAGTCGTTGTACGAGAAACGCATCTTCCTCAGCCCCAAGGCGTTTAATCGTGTGTTGGTTGCAGCAGCGAGCGAAAGAGACGACCTTTTCCTAGTGTCTCAACTTGTTGAAGTCGCAATCGCATCGTCTCAATCCCTAAACTCGGCTTGTTTTCTCACTGTTGCCAAAGCGTTTGCGAAGTCAGATGATTGTGTGGAGCTCCTCAGACTAACCAAGCAAGTGATGGAGCTGACCTCTCCCAGCATGACCACCATAAACAGGGTTCTCTTTGCTTTCGGTGAATGCGGAGAGACTGAGAAGGCTCTTTTAATCTTTGCCCAGATGAAAACTCTCGATTTCGAGCCCGATTTGTACACCTACAATACCATTTTAGAGGTTTTGGGATCTGCAGGTCGCACTGATGAAATGCTGGGTCATTTTGGGACCATGAAAGAAGCTGGCATTGACCCAGATTTTGTTTCTTACAATACGGTGTTGAACAATATGAGGAAGCTCGGAAAGTTCGATATGTGTTTGTTCTATTTCAAGGAAATGGGTGAAAACGGTGTTGAGGCAGATTTGCTTACTTATACAGCAATGATTGAGAGCATGGGGCGATCAGGAAATGTGGAGGAGTCATTGAGGCTCTTTAATGAGATGAAGGCAAAGCAGATTCGTCCTTCGGTGTATGTTTACCGGTCACTGATCACTAACCTGAAGAAGATGGGGAAGGTGGAGAAGGCATTGAGTTTAATGGAGGAGATGAATTCAAGTGATTCAGAGCTTGCTGGCCCCATGGATTTCAAACGAAATAAACGATTGTAAGTAGCTAGAACTTAGAAGCATATCTTTATGTTTGGTCCTTGATTTTTGTATGTGTGATATTGCCAATTGGTATATTTATATGGTGCTTGAAATGTTCTGCATTCACTTTCTGTGCTCATTTGCAATGTGATGATGATGCTATGCTTATGATTGAGACATTGTTTTGCAGAATCCACAAATCAGCTCATTCTAGGATGTAAATTCATGGTAACGTCATATGTTGTTGAAAATTGAAAAGAACCCTAAATTGCTTGGATTGTTGTGAGACTCAAACATTGACACACAATCAGCCCATGCTTCGTTCTTTCTGTAGCATGCTAGGATGTAAAATCATGGTATTGTCATATGTGTTGAAAAGCGGAAAGAACCTGTTTGAATTGTTGTGAGACTCAGAACGTTGACACACAATCAGTTCATGATTCTTTCTTGCTGCCGGTCGTATGCCAGGATTTAAATGCATGTTAAGTGTCGTGTGTTGTTGAAAATCGAAAACAACCCAAAATTGCTTGAAATGTGCCTCGTAGAGAAGTTGTAGAAAATTCTCAAATCTAAATATGAAAGAATTAGGGTGAAAACTGAGTAGCAAATAGCTAATCGAACACGATAAGAACCCCAAAATTGCTTGAAATGTGCCTCGTAGAGAACTTGTAGAAAATTCTCGAATTTAAATATGAAAGAATTAGGGTGAAAAACTGACAATTGAGTAGCAAATAGCTAAATCAAACTCGAAATACAATTGGAATTGCCATATATTGTTGAAACATACACATCTTTCTAGGATCATATGTCACTGCAAATCAAGCTAAAACTTCAGAACAAAAGTCAAAATGTAGGTAAAGTTCCTTCATTTAACATTTCACCTGTTTCTTCTTACTCGGCGTCTTCATCTGCAAAACTCAATTCCTGGAAAATCTCTTCTTTGGTGCTGAAGTAGGATTTCATCCCAACCAATTCGGAAACCTTTTTAGCAGGCCCCGAGCCCCTCGGAGTGTCATTACCACACCGGACAGTCCTAATATTCGGAAGCACATCACTCATCTCAGCAACACCGCAAGGTGACTTATCATCACTTTGGTACACTACTATCTCACTTGGAATCTCCCACCTCTTCTTCACCCGGCTCTCCGGTCCTTGACTTCGCGAAGTTTCCCTGCCAATGCCACGTGGCTTTCCGACCAAGGACACACGCCTCTTGTCACACCTCTTACCATCATCCTTATCATCCTCAGGCCAAGACCTTTTCCGGCCGTCACTCACTGCTGAATTACCAATCTGACTGTACCTGCTAGGCACAACCCTCCCTGGCTTGAATGGTGTTTTCTTAGTAGGCACAGATTTCTCTCCGCCGTCTTTAAAAAGCTTCTTGGGTTCAATTGATGCCAGAACCTTGTCTTCCTTCTTCACAGGCCTTTTCGACCCTCCAACAGTTGTTGCAGCCTGTTTCGGAGCTTGAACCTTGGACACAGTTTTACGCGATTTCGGGCTCACACTCAAGCTCTTGCCCCTCTCTTTTGTAACCCTCAACTCATCAATGTCCTGAAGCTTCCAGAAGCAAGATTTCCGGCGGCTCTGCGTTGCCTGAACAGGGGTTATTTCAAGCTTACTCGGTCGCCGAAATCCGGCTGCAGCTAATATCTCAGAGGGCCCCAAACTCATTCCTCTCCGGTTAAACTTTGGTCCAGCGCTTAACATCAAAGACTCAATCTTTTTCAACCCATCTAAATTCTTAACACACTGCTTCGGCTCCATGAATTTCGCCGCCACAACTCTTCCTCGGTTTTCTACCGTCTTCTCGTTCCTCTCGGCCTTTTCGAGTTTCAGGGCTTCGAGCCTGGAAGACAATCGGCTTATCTCTTTCTCAATCGCCTCAATCTCCGCATCAATCTTCTTGTCTTCTCGAACTTTCTCTTCCCTTTCTTCAACCTCCTCAAGACTCTTCTTCTTTGCGACTACCGAGAAAGGGGTGTTTTGGTTCAGCGGCTTAAAGGGCGCCGAAGATTTGACGCAAGCAGGGGTTTTCTGAGTCGCAGGGCTCAGATTCTCTTTGCTGCAGTCGGACTCAAATGACTCGGAAGACCGATTCAGAGACAGCGGTTGTAGTATATGAGACCAAGAAGCTTTAACGGAGGCAGAGCCTTCGGAGTCTTCGTTGTCAAAGGCGGCGTTGTTCCACACTTGAAGGTCTGGTGCGTTAATGGCGTCTGGATGTTGAAGAACACTCATTTTCGCTCACTTGGTACGAACAATTTAAGACAAATAGATGAATTAGATTATGGATCGGGTTCTTCAGGGATGGGTTTTGTACTGTGATTCTTGGATTAGAGAAAGCAAGAGGAGATCTTGATTAGGAAGAAACTCTTGGATTTTGGTATTTTTGACCGTTGGGAAGAAATTTAGACGTTGTGGGTAGTCTCTGAGGCTCCCTGTAATCGTGGCGGTTGGATGCCAAACGGCTCCAATAGACGCTCCGATTTGAGTTAAAGTTTTTATTTCGTTTTCTTGGACAGATTTGCCGTTCAGCTGTTTTTCTTCAAAGCAGCTCTTCCCACTTCCCCCGACTTAGCACAAATTTTTGGGAAATAAATTGTTTTTCATATAAATAAATTGAGAAGGACATTAAAAATTGGATATAAAAATGCACACCAGAAATCCCACCACACATCAAGTGGAGAGGTGATACTCAAATTTTTTATTTTGCTGTAATTCAATGAGAAAATATTAAATAATACGATATTACAATTATATGATTCATCAAGATGATATACAGACATAGTATATATACTTGGAGCTCCTCAATCGAGTGAAATCTGTCAAAGTTCAATTTTTATAAAGGTAAAGTCCATTAGTTGTTAATGGAATCAGTCGATTTGCGAGTGAAAGCATTTTTGGCTTTGTGAGAGTTTTGCTTCATCGATAAGACATCATTTTCTTTTTTTTATTTATTATTTATAATGCATTAAAAACACGTATCTCAAAATATACAAAAGAAAAAATAGAAATTTGATTCATTTGACACTACAGGCAATAATATTATCTAAAACTTTGCACCATTTTATTAACGGCATTTTGGAAAATTTCAGTCAAAATAAATCAATCAAATTGATGAACAGTGCATCATCTTCCTCGTCCATCACCACAGATCAACCAAGTTCACAAAGCTTCTTTTTTAGTTTCTTGATCATCTAATTCTTGCCAATTCGTCATCGCCGTCTGAAATATCCCAATTTTCTCTTTCTCTGCACAAATTTTCACTTCCCAATTTTGCCCCAATTCCACAACCCTATTTTCCTTAAATTACACATAATGTAGATCATAGATCAATCATACAAACCCGGATTACGTTCATATATCAAACCCTTTTTTTTCTTTTTACTATCTCATTTTGTTAGCTCAATTTTGAACTCGTTTCTTTCAATTCTGACATGGACGAGCTTAGTGTGTTAATCGAGCGATTTGGGTTGAAGCCCCAAGGAAAATCGGCTCCAATGTCCGCATCCACAACACCCAATGACGCCCAAGGCTGGAACTTTGGGGTAATCTGGTTTAAACCCCAAAATGTCGTCGTACTCCTCCAGATTCTTAACGGATCTTTTCTCAACGATTTACAATCGACCTCCAACAACAAACCGTGCGGCCTTTCCGATTACAACAATATCTACAGCCGGGGACCCGTTAACCTAAAACCATACAGGATGTTCTAATTTCACTTTTGATTCGATATGTGGGTCGACGAGGAGTGCTGTGGTGGGGACGGAGAGGGGTTTTTGTTGCGGCTGTGAAAGAGAAGAGGCGGTGGTCTGGTTGAAGACAAGCTCGGAGGAAGACGACCTTTTTTAGAATTTTTTTTGTGAACTTGACTTATCGGTGGCAATGGATGAGGAAGAAAGAAGAACATGATGCACTGTGCATCAATTTGGTTGATTTATTTTGACTGAAATGGTACAAAATGCCCTTTAATTAGCCACATAACTGCGTAAGCATTTTAAGTAGTATCATCAAGGATTTGAAATATCGACGAAAATATCGCTAATCAAATTTATAAATATTTCGTCCTAAATATCGATATCGTGTACGGTCAGTAAAAATGACGGAAATTCGATCTTAAAGTTTAAAATTTGGAATGAAACTTTGGGAAAAACGTAAGTACCCAATAATGGTTATATAGGACTAATAAAAATTATAAAATAACTTTGATATAATAAATATATAATGAATAATATGATACAATAGAATTCTGCCGATGACTAATAATATAAAATTTTAAACATAAACATAAATTGAAGTAAATTACTATAATTGAATGTTAATATAATTAAAAACATAACAATAAGCATAATAATGAAGTTTACATTTACATAATAATTTAGAAAATCGAGGAGTTTAAATTTACATAATAATTAAAAAAATTGGACATAATAAGTGAAAATTAGACGTAAAATGAATTCTTATTAACTGTATGTTCATCTTATATTTTTCTAAAATCCATTAATATTCAAATTAACCATTCAACATAATTTGCTTCAAATTAACCATCTCTACGAATTCTTCCATTCAACATAATTTGCTTCTAAAATCCAATAATATTCAAATCAACCTTAGATTTATATTCTCAAATTTTCTTACATCAAATACTAATTTAAATCTAAAACAAATTATATCGGATATTTAGAAATATACTCATATTGTATCCAATTAACTTAAAAGTTGTATCATTAAACTCAAAACTTAAAAACAAACATAGACTTCGTAATATAGAACTAAATTGAAAGTTAACTTCAATTTTTTCATGGTAATTCAAAAAATTTATTGGCAATTTTTCAAAAAATGAGATTCAAAGTGAAAAGACTGAATTCGTAAAAAATCGAAAATAAATTAGATTAAAATAAAATAAAATATAACATTATTTTTAATTAAATTATAAATTCTTAATTATATTTAATTATAATTTATTTGAATACATAGAGGCTGTATAGCATAATTGAATTGAAACCCCAATGCTTGAAACCCCCAATTCGGTCTATATTTCTAGATTATTAAAATCTTTTTTTTTTTAAGTTATTAAAATCCCTTTTCAAACCAAGGGAAAAAACAAAACAATATAATATATTATCAATATTTAATTTCCTATCTTCTCTCTCCCCCTCCCGAAGACCTCTTCAGTTCTCCCAGTATTCATCTTCTCTGCAAGTCTGCAACTCCATAGCCAAATCCAATCAAATTATGACTAAATTTAGTCATATTTTTCACAAAAATCATTCCCCATGTCGCGGTAAACAAGATGAGGAAAGCTCAGCCCTTCTAAGCTTGCTTCGACGCCGAAATCGGACGAACTGAAGCTTGAAGGTACGGATAAAAATCGGTGAAATCGGTGGATTTCGATGGAAATCGCCGATATACTTCGATATCTGACGAAACCATGGATATTGAGGGAAGAAATTTCTTCCCCTTTGTTTAGATGTCGAAGGCTAAGTTTTCCGATATATCGATCGAAATATCGGCGAAACTGCCGATATTTCAATCTGTGAGTATCATTAAATGGTACAGTATTTTAGATGTTGCCACTGTTCTTAATATAAAATGGGCATTTTAGATGTTCCTGATATATTTCAAATAAAATTCCTCATATATTTCAAATAAAAAGCTTTTCTTTTAATAGTCAAAAGGATAACGGTAATATTATCGAGTCATATTTTTAACATTTGGTTGCTTCTCAAGTGTATATGAATTACGAAGAACTACAGCATATAAAGTCCATCTATATATATACATGTAGACAACTTTGAAGTTATATTGTGAATTTTTCATTTTAGGGACGTGATTTAAGGTTTCATTCTTAAATTATAATTATTCATTTGAAAAGAGTGCATGATGGACTAATAGTTAGGACTTAGTGAATTTTTTTTTTTTCCAACAACACAGATATTGTTGTGTGTATTTGGTTTTGTTAAAAGAGTACTGTGATTTTCTCCTTTTTAAACCAAAAAAAAAAACCACATAAAGTTAAAAATTAGATTTACAGTGGCATAATAAAATGACACTTGTTAATATGGGTGTTAATCAATTTTTCGATTTGGTAATTTTACCCGAATCGAAATCGAACCGACTGGATCGGTATCGATCGAGTACCACCCTTTTTTATTAGTATAAAAAACTGGCGATACAGATTGGTTTCATATCGGGATCAATTTTTCTCGGTAAGAAAGAGGTAGAGACAGAGACAAAAATATTGAGGGGAGAGAGAGACTCACGATGGGTACAAGGCAGAGACACCGAGAGTATGTGATCTAATTTTGTCATGAGAAGGGTTAACGAGGTCATTTTGTTCAATTGAGTTGCCGTCTATATTGGTGGCACTACTGTAATCAATGGCGCAACTCAACGATGGCTGGTGTAAGTGGCGATGACGAGTACCTCCTCGAATTCAAATTCGTTGTGGTTCACTCAAAAATTCGCTAATTGCTTCGGTCTATCGAAACCCTCTTTGCGTTGTGGTATGGGAGGCCGCAACATGAAAACGAACAAGATGAAGAGATGGACACCTGCAACAAGATGGGGAGATGCAAAGTTCATGGTCTAATTGGATCCTTCATAGGGGAAGAGAATGAGAGTGAAGGCGTGAGGCTCTCATGGTGAGAGAGTGAAAACAGTGAGAGTAAGAGATATAGTTTGAGAGGAAGGTGAGACAAGGGTGAGAATGAGATGAGTCTGAGAGAAAAGCGTGAACTACGAAGTAGGCTGAAGCTTGATAATATCAAAGAGAATGGCCAAAACGACAACGTTTTCATTTAAGGTTGGCTGGTTGGATGTTTGAAACAGTTTGGTTCGATAATTCGGGGTTGAGCCACCAAAAACCGAGTCGGTTTGATTTGATTTGGTTTGGTTTGATTTTTTAATTTGGGTTTGGTTTTTTTCCAATCAATTTTTAGGGACGATTTCGGTACTATCCGATTTTTTGGTCTGCTTTTTGCATCAATTAATACCGTTACATGCTAAGGTTCTAATCCTGTCTTTTGTGTTTGTGTCATACACCTTTTTAAAAAGTTAATTTGTGGGTTCTGAGTTGACTATCATTTACTAATATTTTTCGGCCTGCATCTCGTTAACACTAAAGATTATTCAAAGACCAATATATCAAGAGAGTCCAAAATTGCTCTTCGTTTTTTGAAGGAACAAATAAATTTAACATTAACTTCATAGAATGATCTCTGCTTTGACCAACCTAGTGTCATCTAGACCGTCTACATGACTAAGCTTATGTTTAAGGTGCTTAATCTTGGTTGTCCAAAACAATCCATTGTTTATATTTTTTTTATACAGAAAAAGTATACTCTAACTATAATCTATATAGGAAAGCATTGATAGGTCGTTAATTAAGTATTATTTTATATTATTTTATACCATTTATACTTGACTTTTAATATTAAAATAATAAATAATTAGATAAAATAATTTATTTTGTGATATTTTTGTTTAAATAAATAAAGCTTATAATTTGGAGCATTTTGGTGAAAGAATCGTCCCGATTGGAATTATAACGAAAAAAATTATGGACGAAATTCGGTTGAATTATATGAATTAATTAATTTATCTTTTTTTTATTTGCAGGCCCGAATTAATAAAAACAATTTGCCCAAACCAATTTTGCCTAGCAGTCCAAAATCCCAGCAGCAGCCTGATCCATTATGTTCCTGCGCAGGCCCAAGAAACTGGCCCAAGTCTCTAGCCAGCCCAGCAAAATCCATCGACTAGCGTGTAACGACCCGTCCCGAATTTCGGGATTAGATTAGTGACTAATCAAGGATCAGTGAGGTTAATCAGTGATTAGTGAGGTACTTTCGAACGAACAGTGCAAAATGACGATTTTGCCCCTAGAATGGGCAAAACGTTGACTTTTTGTTCAGGCGGTCAAATGGACTTTGGCCGATAACTGTGACGTAGTTCGAGACGTCACGAGTTCATAGACAGATGGCACGTTCGATTCCGATATTCGAGGAAGAAGTTGTGATGTAACGACCCGAACCGAGAATAATAATATTTTAATGTAAAAAGACTATTTTGCCCCTGAAAGGGGGGGAAACTTTGACTTTTGACCCGGGAAATAATTTGGACTTTGACCCATGACTATGACGTAGGTCGGGACGTCACGAATCCGTAGACAGGCGGCACGCCGAAATCGGAGTTCGTATGAGGAAGTTATGGTCAATGAAGCGTTTTAGCGGAATTTACGAACCGAGAACAACGGAATAAAATATTAATTTATTATGGGAATCCGTGCCAAACTAATATTTAAATCAAACCAGTGGATGAGTGACAAGTGTCACCCATCCAAGTCCATACTATTCCAATAAAGCAACATTACACTATTCCCTCATTTTATAATCATATATTTTCCCTCCATTTAATCCCAGCCGTTGGATCCCTGCCCAAATGAATCCCAGCCCTTCATCCTATCTGCTTTTTCTTCTTCATGCACGATCACTCCCTGTTTTCTCTCAAACACACACAAACACACATCCATCCCCCCTAACCCGTGCATCTTCTTCCCTGTTTTCTCTCAAACACACACAAACCAGCCGCCCTCACACCACCAGATGACCACCAGCAGCACCACCATCATCTGATCATCATCACCGTGCGACACAGGCAACCACCACCCCTGTCCCTGCTCTGAAAATCCCGTGCAAAACACAGACCCGAAACACTAAGGAATCGGGTCCAAGAAGCAAACCGCGACATCCACACCACCTCGACGCAGGGGAAGCTCCAGTCTACACCGTGAGGACCCCAGGAGCGTAACTGGACGACGAAGTATCGGGATTTAATAATATTTAATTGTGATTTACTAATCTGGGATTAGTTGAGTGATTTCGGACGAATTGTGCAAAATGACCGTTTTGCCCCTGGGCGTGGGCAAAACATTGACTTTTAATTCTGATGGTCAAATGGACTTTGACCGATGACCGTGACGTAGTTCGGTACGTCATGAGTTCATAGACAGGTGGCACGTTCGATTCCGATATCCGTGGGGAAAGTTATGATGTACGGAAGTTCAAGGGCATTTTCGTAATTTGAACGAAATAAGGGAAAATGTTGACTTTTTGACCAGGATGTCCGATGGCCGAGGGCCAAGGACCGTTACGTAGGTCTCGTCGATACGAATCCAATGACAGGCGGCATGCCGAAATCGGAGATTCGACGACGAAGTTATAGGTCACGGAAGTTTGGTTTCGTTATGCACGCATTACGAGGCGAGGACACGTGGCGTTCTCTGATTGGTCTGAGATTCTGAGTGGGACACGTGGACCACTAAACTTAATTTATGGGATCAGATCTGGATTGGTGAGATTTGATTAAATTATTGGAATTAAAAATCTAAAGAATTCCCACTTATTGCACCATTTGATCTGGGCCCTTAATCTCATTGGTGAGATTGAATCTGGACCATCCATTTTTCTTTATCATTTCCCTCCCCATATTATATTTGCTTACCCGAGTGCACAACCATTCGAACCGTGCACCAGAATCTTCACACATCTCCTCTGTGCACAAGTGTGGGCACTGAGATTGTGAGAACCGGCGGGAGGTGGCAGGACGACGGCGGCGACCGCGGTGGTCCACGACGGATGTGTTAACCCGAGGAGAATTTATGCCCAGGTCTTTAGAAATCGACAATTTGTTGTGTTTCTGAGCTCTTTCTTGATTCGTTTGGGACTTGGGGTCAGAAACAGACACGGGGGACGAGTCTTCGAAGCTCGAAGTGAGCTGGGCACGGCGGGGACGGCGGTGCCCGTAACCCGGTTCGAAACCAAAAATGGTGATCAGGTTTTGGATGGGTGTTGGTCGTTGGATTTGATCCTACGGTGTTCTATGAGCATAAACAAATCTTGTGGACGTGATTTTGGGACTCGAGGCGGCCTGAATCGGGAGGAAGGACGATCGGAAAATTCTGGGCTTCGGGTTTCAGTCAGAGGTAAGAATCTTGACGTTACTTCTGGTTTTTGATTCCACAGAACTGTTGGTTGAACTCAGACGATCTTGCAGGTGAAAAACCCGTCCAAAATGAAGGAGAAATGACTGAGAACCAGTCGGGTTGGCCTGCGGGTCACGGCGACTCGTTTTACAGACGTTCGGGCTGAACGACGGTGAACAGTACCCGGCGCGTGGTTTTCACGCGCAGGGAGTTCAACCGGCGCGTGGGGGCGCGTGTGAGGTAATTTTGGGAAACTTCCAACATGACTTTTGTCCTATACAATATAACGAACATTTTGGCGTTGGTTTCGTGTCGTTCGGATCCCGTTTCGATATTGTTCGGGATGTCCGAAGGTTTTAAATCCAGTTTAAAAATACGTAAAAATTCGGGAAAAATTCGGGACTTGAATAGGATATTAATGATGAGGTTAGTGATCCTCTAATGTGATTTGGACAGGATTAGGAGTCCCGGTGATAGTGGTGTGGCCCGGGAAGGCCTATGGCACGCGTATCGAGGTGCTCGGTTAAACGGTCTGTGAGTGGACATTGGTTTTATAAATTCGATGCATGCATAACTGTTTCATGATTGTTATAATTATGATTAAATGATTTACTTTGGATATCGGTGAATTTAAATGATTTCACGCATTTCGAGGTGATTTACGTATTTGCACTTAAACCGAGGTTTTCTGGATTTGCACCGATTTCCATAAATGTGGTTGGATATGATTTTATGAAACGGTTACGGACTTGATAAAGTAAAATCGGGCCAGGGGCCCAGTTAACTTGTTAATCGGGCCAGGGGCCCAATTGAATTATGAAATCGGGCCAGGGGCCCAGTTAACTTATGAATCGGGCCAGGGGCCCAGTTAACTTGTGAATTCGAGCCGGGGGCCCAGTGGACTTATGAATTCAGGCCAGGGGCCAGTTAACTTATGAAATCGGGCCAGGGGCCCAGTTGATTTATTCATGTGATTCGGGTCGGGGACCCTAAAATGGAATCGAATAAATGATTTTGGATTTAAATCAACTATTTGGACTTATAATGGTTTTGATGATATTGAAATTATGGTTATGGCACGTTTCACGGTATTTGGGCTTGAGACCCGTCTGCTGAAACTTAAAGATTGGTTTGGATTTTATCTATGTATATATATATATATATGCTTTGCATTTGGATATCAATAAAATGTATTTGGTACTGCACTGTATAGATCCTTCCATATTATATTGTCTCCTCCGGATGAGGTACCCCGGAGAGGTCACGGACGTCTAGAACGTCCAGCGTCTATGATGCTAAGCATCGGGGATGCTGTACCCGAACGGGGTTCGGGGATTGAACTCGGAATTGAGACCCGAGTGGCACGCGTAGCCTTGTGATTGTGACCTTATTGACATCAGGGACGTCAGACATCAGGGATGTCGGATTGGAGTGTATGGTGCAGTGGCTAAAATTATGTTTATAGTTCATATTATATGATATATGATTTTAAATGATGGTGCATGCATATGGTTTTACTGAGGGGCATAAATGTCTTATAAATGTTTTAAACAGACTTGGTTATTTTCGTCCACTCACAGCTTTTGTTTTTAATGCCCTTCAGGTTGATTCCGGATGCGACTGCAGTAGAGACTGGGACATCATACACCTCCTCCATCGATCCTTACGCACTCTGGAAGCCCGGTTGGGCAGTGGCAACAGGTTATCCCTTGTCTGACACCTCTTGTCAGACGGGAGCATGACACATTCCATGGTAATCCCGGGGGGATTGGGATGGGTCGTGTCATTTTTACTCCCCTGTTTCGAACCAACCCGTTTTAATGCCTAGAAATCGATCTATTGTTTATGGACATGTCCTAGGGCTAGAGATGAGTTGGTTGGGACCAGTTTGGACGACTGAGACGGCGTGGATCGCCGGAGACGACGACCGGATTCCTGGCCGTGAAGTTCAACAAGGACTGGTGAGTTTCTTCTCGTTTTCTTTCGATTTTGAGGTTGTAGAACCATAGAACAGACCTAGATGACCCTATAGGGATGAACCCCGTCGAAAATGGTGGCCGGAATTGTACGGTGGAATCGGGTCAAGCCGTGGGTCGACGGCGACCCGGTTCCAGTCAAACGGGCTGACCCAGTACTGTAGCATGATGACGTCATCATGCTGACGTCACTTCTAACGTCATGATGACGTCATCCTGTCAGATGTTGTCAGACCAGGGACCAATCAGAACAACCCACGTGTCACCTGACAAGTGTAGCATGACGTCACTGCTGACGTCAGCAGTACTGTAGCAGCGTTGACCCACGCGTTGACCAGGCGCGTGGGGGCGCGTGTGAACAGTGATTTTGATGGGGTCGGTACCATTTTCAAGGTTTCGACGATACGGATCCAATGGAGGTGGTTTCGTGTCGATCGGAGATCGTTAGATTAGTCAAAATGGGGTTTGAAGCACCGGGAATAGTGCCCGGGATGCGATTTTGAGGCGGATCTGTTCTAGGGTCTTGGTATTGATGTTATAGGGTCCTTAAGTAACCCCTCAGGTATAAAAATACAGGTTTTAGAGATCGTTGAGCAGCAAGGACCGAGTGTGAGTGGGCTGTTTGATTTATAAAAGGTTTGCATGCATAAACTGTTTTACTATTTCCACTTATGATTTCGATGAGTCTTATATAAACTGTTATATATGCTATTACAATGTTTTGGGCATGAGACCCATCTGGATTATATGTGGATTTTGTTTGGGATGTCCGGGGGGACATAGGGTAAACTATACTGTTATTGTACTGTACTTTCCTACCTGTGTATATTGTCTCCTCCAGGGAGGGTCGTTGGCCTGGGTGGACCCTGGAGTAGTCACGGGGCCCTGACTGAGTGGAGTTGACCCCCGTTGGGCTGCTTACTCTCAGGAAGGCATGTTCATATACCTCGGGCAGTGACCGGGATACCGGAAGCTGATGTACCTAGAGAGTCTCGGGTGTGAGACCCTGAGTGGCAATGCGTAGCCTTAGAACCGTGACATCATTTGGGTTGGGTTTTACAGTGCACTGATATGTTAGTTTCTCCTTTCGATTATTATTGTGGTTTTATGGTTATGATTTTGTTATAATATTATATTTTCACTGCATGCAAGATTTGGAAAACGGAGGGGTAAAACCTTATGATTATTTATTATTAAATTGATTTTATAAACTGTTATTTTTGGCCCACTCACCCTTGTTTTACTGACCCCTCCAGACCCTGACACGGAAATAGAGGAGGAGGACCCGGAGGAGGAGTCAGAGGTTTAGTTTGCTTAGCTGTGCACCTGTACACCCACTTGTGGGTAGCTTGAGCACCGAATAAATGTACTCTGACTATTGTGCTCACGTGTTGTATTTTACTTTCCCTTGTCTGACAGTATCGCTTTAAACACTGTTGTAGTACGTTATCTATCTATTTAAGTATTCGGTTTTTATTTAAAGGGTAAGTTTGGTATGTTTAGAGTCATTGTCAGATGGGAGCGGGGCACGTCCCCGGGTGGTCCCAGTGGGATTGGGACAGGTCTTGTCATGTGACGTTTAGAAGCTCAAGGGTATTTTGGTAATTTGGTTAAAAGGGGCAAATAGTTTACTTTTGACTTGGGAGGTCCAATGGCCGAGGACCGTTACGTAGATCGGGTCGATATGAATTCATAGACAGGCGGCACGCCGAAATCGGAGTTCGAACGGGGAAGTTAAGATTCACGGAAGTTTGAACGTACTATTGCACGAATTACGAAACGGATGCCTTTTTGGAATTATGTGGGCGAAATATTATAGAAGGGACCAATGGATGAGTGACAAGCATTGCTCATTGTGATTGCATACGTGCATTTCTCCTTGCTTGATCGTGCAAAACCAAACCCGATCTCACATTTTGAACCAAACCCATATCCCTTCCCTTTTGATTCTGTGAGAGGCCAGGAGAGGATGGAGGATGAACTTGTGATGGCTGGTGATGACAAAGGTCGTCGTGGACGGCGGCGATGGCCCAGGAAAACAGGTAACCCGATGGATCCCTTTTCCATTTCAAATTTAAATTTCGGTTTTAGGACAATATGGATAGTTTCTATTGATTAGGGGTTGTTTATGGGGTCTGTAAGAGGGTGTTTGAATGGTTGTGGATGGTGGTTGGTGGAGGAACAGACCAGGGGGGACGGCCAAAAGTTTAGGTCGTGAGAAGGATTTCGAACCAAGGGTATTAGGAGGGTTTTCCTTCGTTCTTTTCACATGGTTAGATTCATAGGGATGTAATGAAGTGGTTAGGATTGATTAGGGATGGAATCGGGTTGAAATAAGGAAGGAAAATTGGTGAACCGATCGGACCGGACTGAATTGCAGAATCGAACAGGACCGGCCGGTTCGCCCAAGGTTGAAGATGCACAGTGCTCTGGCGCGTGGCTCCCACGCGCAGCCCCTTTGGGCGGCGCGTGAGGGTTCGTGAGCAGTCCTTTGGGGTGGTTTCAACATGTGAAATCATCCTTTCGATGTAACGAACATTTTAGGACTGGTTTCGTGTCAATCGGACATCGTTTCGATATAGTTCGGGACGTCCGAAGGTTTAGGATCGACTTTAAAAATAGTTTGAAATTCCAGAAAATTACGGGGTTTTAGTGAGGGGTTATTTAAGTAGTTAGTAACCCTTTATTACAATTTGGACAGGTTTGGAGGTCCCGTTGACGATGTTTGGCCCGATGAGGCTTACGACATGCAAATCGAGGTGGCAGCTTAGGACGGTCTGTGAGTGGACCTTGATTTCTAAACTGTGATGCATGCATAAATATTTTATATGTTTTATGGATATGATTATATGATGTTGAATTGGATATTGGTGAATTACATGGTTTCACGCATTTCGAGGCGATGTACGTGCTTGCACGTAAATCAAGGTTTCGGTTTTAACTGATTTTCTGTACTTATTGTAACAACCCGTCCCGAGAGCTGGGATTAAGATAGTGATTAAGGTGGGATTAGTGAGGTTTATCGGTGGTTAGGTGGTCCCGATAGGTCCGTAAGTCTAGAATGATGATTTTGCCCCTGACTTGGGCAAAAATGTTGACTTTAGTTCGGGTGGTCAAATGGGTGTTGACCAGTGACCAGGACGTAGTTTAGGATGTCACGAATCCGTAGGCAGGTGGCACGCCTGATTCCGACATCCGAGGAGGAAGTTATGATGTTCGGAAGGTTGAGGGCATAACCGTAATTTGGTTAAAAGAAGGGGAAACATTGACTTTTTGGACGATCGGGTTTTGGTGCGTTGACCGAGGGTGGTTACTTAGATCTCGTTGTCCTGAGTTCGATGACAGGCGGCACGTATTCATTGGACTTACGATGAGTGAGTTACGGGTCTAGGAAGTTAGTGGCAAAACCGTAAAATTGGGTTAAAAGGAGGGGCAGTTTGGTCTTTTGTGCTCTGGGGATTTGTGCAGAGAGAGGGCAAATGGACGGCTGGGATGGAGCCATTTGGTAAGAGAGGGAGTGGATGGTGACATGTGGCACAGGGCTAGTGGCTTCTGGGGGGTTCTCATGTGTGCGCGGTTCTAATAATTGGGGTGCACCCGTGCAAGTGTGTGTGTTCGTGTTCTTCAACCAGACTGAAACAGAGGGAGATTGTGAGGAGGAATTGAGGGTTGATCGAGGGTGCTGGTGAGTTATGAGTGTGTGAGAGTGAGTAGGGAGTGAGAGGGAAGCAGTGAGAGAGGCTGACGGTGTGGTGGCTGTGTGTGAGGAAGTCGAGAGCTGCGGGTAAATCAGGGGGGAAACAGGAAGGAAATCAGGGAGTTTGTGAGAAATCGTGGCGGTGGCGGCCGTGTACGGTGCTACTGAGATCGTAGTGGTGTCGTGAGGGGTGCGAGGAGTCCACCAGCCCCAGCGGAGCTCACGACGGTGACGGAAGGCAGGTAATTCCCTCATCCCCATTTCGATGCTCTGTTTAGCCGTAGAAGTTCAAAATGGAAGTCGTAGCCTTAGAGGTAGAATCGTTGAGTCTAGGGTGGTCTAGGTGACTCAGGGGAGGCTTGGGTATCTCCTGGTTGTGCTGCCGTGACGGGGGTATACGGTGGCGGTTAGCACGACGGCAAGTGCTCTGCGTGCTCTGTTTTAGCTGTGACTTTCAAACCGAAAGTCGTGAAGATTGGCGTAGATTCGACGTTCCAGGTGAGTTGGGTGAGGTTTAGGATGGTCCTAGGAAGAGTTTTAGGTTGCCACCGTGGCGGGAGGTGACCTGGGTGGCCGGGAAGGCAAACAGGGGAGTTCGGACCGTCTGATTCGAGCTTGAGTCGATGAGCTACGGGTTGAATCACGGTGATTCAAGGATGGGGATGGATAGAGTAGGGCTGGACGAAGCTCTAGGTGAAGAAAAGAGGTGAAATGGTGGCCGGACGGCAGAGAACAGGTCTCGCCGGTCCGAGTTGCAGCACTGGTGTGAACCGGGTCGACGTGAGGTTAACGGTGGTACTGTAGCTGGCGCGTGAGGGCCACGCGCAGCCACTTTGGGCGGCGCATGGGGGCGCGTGCGGTGGTTCTGGGGAAAGTGGTCAACATGGTTTTTGGTCCAGGAGTTGTGACGAGTCCATTGGAATTGGTTTCGGGATAATCGGACGTCGAATCAAAGTAGTTCCGCGAGGGTGAAGGTTTAGGGTTCCGGTTCGTTACGTTCAGGACCTGGGGATTTTTGAGGGAATTTAGGTGGATACTCATGGACGTGTTAGTGACGTAATTTGGTGGTTGTTGACAGGATCGGGATTTCCCGAGGAAGCCGAGGAACGTGCAGGACGTTCGGGACGCGATTGAGGGCTCGGTACTGTGAGTGGACCCCTTCTCTATAACTGAACATGCATAACTACTTTTAATTACTTGTTTTATGGTTTTACATGTGATTTCATGGTTTTACATGTGATTTTACGAGGAATGATTGATTTCTGATTTTGATGCTGTGGTTTTGGGATTTCAAACTATAAATGGTTTTCAATGATTATAAAGGAGTTTTGGAACATGATTTTGATGATCAAGGCTTTCGATTTTGAAATCGGATTTCGGAAACGGAATTTGGTCTTCAAATTGAAAAGTGGATTCCGGATTTGGGTTCGGAATGACGGTTCTGGATGCCGGAAGGGCGTCAGACCGGTGATTTTGGATTCGGGTTTGGATGTGAATTCGGGAATGGTTTTACAAATGGTTTTGGATTGGATTTGCTGAATCTGGTTATTGGGTTTAAAGACCCGGATATTGATTGACGGGGGACGGGCCTGGATTGAGTTTAAAGACTCGGGAGTTTAAAGACTCGGATATATTGATATTTCCCCCGTAGGCCTATTGAGTTTAAAGACTCGGGAGTTTAAAGACTCGGATATGATTGAGGTCTGGATTGAGTTTAAAGACTCGGGAGTTTAAAGACTCGGATAGGTCCAGCAGGTTTGATCGGAAAATGATGATTTTGACGTTCAGGGTTTATGATATGGTTTTATGATTCCTATGCTATGACTTCTCTAACTGTTTTATAGTAGTTTTGTTTCTTATGATGTTGTTTTGATAACTGGGTTATGCATGTGTTTTCAAAACGGAGGGTTAAACTCGGTTTTCTGATAAATGGTTTTAGGACTTTTCTTTTATTATGGTCCACTCACATCTTCTGTTTTAAATTGCCCTCCAAGTTGTGGAGATAGCGCGGGGTCTTGACGTCGAGGCAGTGTCTGAGGCATAGAAGTGACGAGCGGGATTTCCGAGTGTTTAAGTTTTTCTTCCACGTGCGTGTAATTGTCATCGGTTGTTATTTCATTGTATTCGTACTATGCTCTGAAAACTCTAACTTCGGTTTTTATTGAGTGCTTTCTCCTGTGTCTGACTGTTTTTATGTCGGGGTGTCAGACGGGAGCAGGATTTACCTCGGGTTTCGGGGTGAAACCGGGGTGGGTCCTGACACTTATAGTTTTGGAAATGATTTCGTAAAATAGTTTTGGATTTGAAAAGGTAATCTCGGGTTCGAGACCCATTTTTTTTTGGAAACCCTCAGACTCAAAGTCCATTTAGTTACGTTTTCGGGCCAGAGACCCATTTGGTTTACAATTCGGGCCGAAGGCCTAGTTTGTACTTGGATTCGGGTTTAGAGCCCAATTATGTTTTAAGATTGTGATTTCGGGTTAGGAACTCATAAATGGATTTCTAGTTCATGACGATTTATGGGGACCGGCATGAACCCTTGAAAGGTTTTTATTAGTTCATGATGGCTTATGGGGGCCGGGCATGAACCCTTATATATGGATTGTCTCCTCCGGGAAAGGTCGTTGGCCTGGGTGGACCCCGGAGTAGTCACGGAGCATTGACTGAGTGAATTCGCCCCCGTTGGGTTCCTTACTCTCAGAAAGGCTATGGATTATAACCCTCAGGGAGGGTCATTGATCTACGGACATTGACCTGGGTGGACCCTGGAGAGACTTGGGCTTTGAGACCCCGGGTAGCACACGCGTAGCTCTAGATACCGTGATAAGATTGGTTATATGAAATTGGATAAACATGATTTCAATTGGTTTGCGAAATTGTGTTTTATAATTGATAAATGGATTTGGGCTGAGATCCCACATATGTTTACTATGTTATAATTTTCTGTAGATTGATTTGGGCAGGGGCCCGTATGGATTTGATTGTTTAAACATATGTGGTTTGATAATTGGTTTTACTATGCATGCATGCTTTTTAGTGAAGGGCATAAAGGTATTTTATGAAATATGTTTTATCAAACTATTACTTTTTGTCCACTCGCAGTCTTTCTGTTTTCAATGCCCTTCAGGTTGAATACGGTGCGGACTGTAGCAGAGACCGAGACATCACATAACTCCTCCGGATCCTGGCGTATTCTAGAAGCCTTCGGGCTAAAGGTTCAAATTTTCCCTAGTCTGACACTCCGTGTCAGACGGGATTAGGAACGTCCCTTGTTAATCCTGAGGGGATTGGGACGGGTCCTGACATGGCACCTGCCGAAGCGCCCTCCATCTCCTCAGCGCGCGCGTCCCGAACAGCCTAGTCCAAGTCAGCGCGCGTGCGCTGAATGGTTGCCCTTCTTTTCAGCTGTTCCTCACAAACCCACCTGCCCCCTGTCAGTGCGCCCATGCCGAAATCAGCATTCAATTTTCAGCTGCTCCTCACCAACTCCTCAACAACTCTTTTTTTTTTCCTTGAGATTTTCTGCATTTTCCAGCTATTTTTCTGAATTTCCAGCACACAATCAGCTCCAAACCATCCCTAAAATCATCATTAATCATCATTGTTCATCATTTTATTTTTATATTTTATTTTTGTATTTTTTATTTTGGATTTTTGGCACTCCCTCTATAAATAGGGAGGTCATTTCACTTGTAAAGGGGTCCCCATTTTGTCCCATTTTATTTCTCTTTTTAGTTTAGGTTCTAAAATTTTCTCTCTAGTTTTTCTCTTCTTTTAGTTCATCTTCTTTCTATTTGTTCTTTATTTTTGGGGACCATTTTAACTTCTTGTAGATTTTCTTATTAATTAATTTCCTTTTCATTCTTGTTCTTAATTTATGTTCTTTTTATGTTATTTCTTAATTTCATTTCTTTTTTACTTTGTTCTTGTGATTTTTCTTTGAGATCTCTTAAACATTTTTTTATGCTTTCCTTAAGAAATACCTAGGCCGAGTATTTCCGAAATAATTCTAGAATTTAAGTCTGAATTCTTATGTTTTATTCTCCATCTTCATAAGGTTCCAGCCACTGTTCGGTGTTCCTTATGAATAACATTCCATTGTTTCCATTCGCTTTCGAAATCACAAGCTGTTCTTGAGTTCGGAAAATGTAACTTTATTTCCCTTACTTAAATTCTTGTTATTGTTTCGGTTTACTTATATTTCAATATATGTGTTGCTATTTTCTTTCTAACATTTGTAAATGTGAATACAATCTCCATGTGTTTTACTTTTTAAATTTCATTTACTTCATATGTTTTAGCGCTTAACCTTTAATTTAACACTAAATGTTTATGACCGTTGTTCGGTGCACTTAGAATAGAGTTGAAGAGATTTAAATGTTTGACGCTCATTGAAATCAATAACATAAGGTGAATTGTATTATAAGTATTTATGACCGCTGTTCGGTGTATTTACAATATTGAAAAATGTATGCATGTATTTGAGATGATTAAGGTAGGATTTCGTGATTGGTTCAATAGAGTGTTGGTAAAAATATGTGTATGAAGAAAGTTCACTTGCACAAAAGTTAAAGTAGAAGTAGAATTAAACTCTTAATTATTTTTACTTGTTTTCTTTATCCTATGATTACAATCTTCTCAAACCCCCAATTTAATTCTTTATTCTTTATTCTTTATTCTTTTATTCTTTTATTATTTTATTCTTTATTTCATTAATTCATTAATTCTTTTATTCATTAATTCTTTTATTCTTTAATTCATTTATTTTTTAATTCTTTATTATTTAATTATTTAATTATTTAATTATTTAATTTATTATTCTTTAATTATTCATTATTCTTTTTAAATAACATATTATTAATGTTTCCTAATTTCCCCGGTTAAGAACGATCTCTATTTACCAATACTACATCTACACAAAAAGGGTTTAAATTGCATAATACTCGAATTATGTATTTAATTTAATGCGTAGTTTGAGCTTTATCAAACATATAAATTTTGTTCACATAACACGATAATGTCAAAGTTCAAACTTGAGACCTACCAATTGAGGTGGTATGCTTGAGGCATTTAATCTTGGTGGGGTACAATCCATTTCCTAATATTTTACCCACTATTATGAAATCATCAAACTCTTACTTAACCCCCACAAACTTAAATTTTAGTTCTTTATATTTTTAAAATATTTAAATTAGTTACTTTTTAATATAGTGATATTGTTTAAACTCGAAAAAAAAATCTCTTATGGGCCGAAGGCAATGGCCTACGAAAAATAAAGGCCCAAAACAGAGAGTAAGCCCAGCCCAAGCAACTTTAAACGTGGAAAAGAATGTATGGACGGTGCTAACAAAACACGAAGAAAATAGAGGTAAATGGGAGGTTTCCAACTGAAAAAACGGCAGCATAGGACCCACGCGAGACCTAACTTGGCAAGTTGATAGCTTATTCACTACCTATAAATAGAGAAGAACCAAGCTTCTCAATGGACCGACAATCAACCATTCAAACTCAGCAAATTGATCTCCATTCATTTATGAACTTATGAACACCTTCAACCAAGATTTCATGGTTTAAAAAGGCTGGCCCTTGTGACAAAAACTGTTTCTTTCGACCTAGGAAATTAAGATGCAGTTTCTCTTCTCACCCCTTTGAGCCATTTATGCAACTGACTAATTGTCTTTTTAACTATTCCATCAGTAATGTCATAATTGTTGACTTTATTTCCCTCCACTAACCCTCTTTCTGACCACTCAGTGTCATAAGGGTTAACCTAATTTCGACTATCATTTCTTGGATTTTCGATCCAGGCTCGCAGAAGATTAACTTTCTTTCTGACCACTCCATGTCATAAAGGTTGATTATATCAACTACCGACTCATGTAAAGTTATCTTGGCTACTGACTCACGGAAATTCATTCCGACTACCGATTCAAGGAAAATCATCCCGACTACCAATTCATGGAAAGTCATGGCTAGTCACTGAGGTGCTCAAACCTCATTTTCGACGTTTCTCCGTCGCTTTTGAGTACTCTACCGTCTCATGACATGATTTCCAACTTATATTCATTTTAGTTGATGATTTCTGGAATTTTATGCTTAATACGGCCCTGAATATGAAAGAAATAATTTACTTCCATGTACTTATAATTTCAGTTGATATTTAATTCCAATACTTATACAATTATGTATTTGTATTTCCATTTCCACACAAACCAGATTCTTTCAATTAGTAATTGATACTCGGGATACTTCATCCAAGCGTGGTTCACGACTTACCACGTCGGGATACCATCTTTGTGCATTGGTCCGAACATTTCGATTCCGACTTGAGAAAACATGTGACCACTGGGCATCTAAATACTGAAATGACAACGTCGCCAACTTGAATATCATTGCGAGATAACTTCTGAATTTGGACTATGTTGGAAAGAAAATATTTCAAGTCCTTGAAAAAGGCATAGAAAATAACAGCGCATGTTAATTCTTGTTCGCGTGCCTCACAATTGCTATGATAAGAAGAAAAGTTCTGGGGCCGAAAACGTAACCCATTTACACTGTTTAATAGCAGCTTCTACTAGTGGCACACCTACACTTGAGTTGAAAGGCGTACTCACTTCCTGTATTGCTGTCATGGCCCGACCCATCTAGCACGATATTGTCCGCTTTGGGCCTAACCGTCACAGTTTTGTTTATGGGAACTCACATGCAACTTCCCAGTAGGTCACCCATCTTGGAATTGCATTAGCCTAAACTCGCTTAACTTTGGAGTTCCAACCGAACTCAAAGTCAGTGAGCTCCTAAAAAGCCTCATGCTAGATAGATACGTGTCCACACATATACGACACTTAACATTTCCTTCCCCAAGCGATGTGGGATTATTCCCCGCTCTTCCCAAGACACAGGTCTTACAATCCACCCCAGTGTCCTAACTAGCACACTTCCGATCGAGGTCCATCTTTGATACCATTCTGTCACGACCTGACCCATCTAGCACGATATTATCCGCTTTAGGCCCGACCCTCACGGTTTTGTTTCTGGGAACTCACGTGCAACTTTCCAGTAAGTCACCCATTCTAGGATTGCACTAGCCTAAACTCGCTTAACTTTGGAGTTCTAACCAAACTCATAGCTAGTAAGCTCATAAAAAGCCTAATGCTAGATAGATACGTGTCCACACATATAAAACACTTCACCTTTCCCTTCCCGAGCGACGTGTGATTGTTCACGGTTCTTCCAAAAACACAGGTCTTACAATCCTTCGAGAGAAAAACGCACATTTTGTTCACCAGAAATTCAAAGTGTAAATTCGGAATTTTTAATGTAAAATGACGTTCTTGCCCGTGTATTTATTGTATTCAGAAGTTGACTTTTTGTTTGGAATACTTTTTGCATATTTTTTGAGGACCGTGGTATAGGTCTCAAAATACTGAGTTTGTATACTGGCATCACGTTGAAATCGGAGATCGGACGAGAACGTTACATGTCTAAATTGATGATGGGCATTTTCGTAATTTGAAGCCTAAGGGCATTTTGGTCATTGTACCTTTAGGGGAAATTTGGTCCATTTTGGTGATTGTGGTGAGTCAATCTGATTCTTACAAATTGGTGACATTTACCAGATTTTGGACAGGATTGGTGGCAGGTGATGCTGCGTTATGTTGTGGTGCCACCGCTCGAACAAAAACGATTGAAACAAAATTATCTTGGTTTGATCAAACTCCACAAAAACCATTCGAGAGAAAAACACAGAGAAATAGAGAAAGAAAACGGGAGAAAATAGAGGAAACCTGAAACAGAAACCAAAAAACGAACCTAGGAAAATTCGAAAATTGGAGATTTCGAATTTGAATTGTTGGACTTTAATTGATGGAATTCATACTTTTTTATGCTTCATGAGACTCATACGATCCAAACCATCACAAAAACGAGGGATTTTGACCAGGTTTAAATCCAGAATAGTCCCTACAACATTTTCGAAATTTCGAGTTTGAGTTGCATTACTTTGAGGTATGTTTGAATCAAATTGGTGTTGAAATTCTGTTTCTAGGTAGCTTAGGATGGTTTTGGAAATTTGGTTGAAATTGATGGGAATTGAAATTGGGTTAAAACCAGGTCGAACAACCCATTTGACAGGACCCGTCCCAACTGGACTTTGATAACCGTGTCCGGTCCTGCTCCTGTCTGACAAGTCAACTGAAGTCCCAAAACTACCCTTTAGTGCCTGTTAGACAATGGATAACTGCACTGATTTCCGCTCATGCCTCCGCCTCTCGATCAGCCCCGAACGTCGTGCCACGGCCTGGATGGTCATCAAAACAGGAAAGGTGTGAGTGGACAAAAATAATATCATTTAAAATACGTTTCAAAACACATCATTTACCCTCCAGTTTATCAACCCATGCATGCATAGGGAAAAACATATGAATAATAACCACCGGCTTTTCAGCCAAATCACATAACAAGTCAAATTTCCGGCTCTCAGGCCAAAACATAGGAAAACATAATCACCTGGCCACACAGACCAGAACCCGTACTCAATACCAGTACGCAGTCCCATTCAACATCAATCAACACTACTCACAAGTGCACAATCAATCAATCAATCAATCCGCATTATTCACAAGTGCACAAACAATCACGTAATCACATCCGCACTACGCGTAGGCTAATATCCAGCCACACTCTGGGGATCAGACACCTCTGGGCTCAACCCTCGGGCTCAGTCACATCTGGGCGAACACATCCCCATGCTCAGACACATCCGAGTGGTACATCTAGGCTCAGTCGCATCCGAGAAGCTGGCTTATCATAACAACTCACAATCATACCATCGTATCCCCCAAGCTCCGGTCGTCTAGGTAATCCCCTAGCTCTGACCGTCTGGGTATCCACAATCACAAACACAATCCATACCACAAACACATATCAATCATATCCATGACTTCAAACTAAGTCAAAAGCATTCCCGACAGGGTCTTAAGCCCAAATACCATTTACACGCAATTCCGTAAATCTCATTTGAAAACATTAAAATAATCCCGAAATCATCCTTGACTCACCAATTAAGTCAAAATATCCATTTTGAAATTATTTTGACTCCGGACCTAGCCCAAAACATCATTTGCACCTTTTCTAGAAAAAGCGTGCCCGAAAGACCGATTAAAATAATCATTAAATCATAATTAATCATGCCACATCATCAGGACATCATTGCAATTCAAATCAAGCAATCAATTATGTAAAACATTTCACTTTGCATGCATCATGGTTTATAAAACAAACGTCCACTCACACAGCGTCCAAACTGCTCGCTTTTCGAGCTGCACGCGTTTTCGTAATTTTCCAAAATTTCCAGAAATCTCAAATCCTGTCCAAAATCATTATTCATGGTCACTAACAACTCAATTTACATCATATTAATTCCCCATAATTTTCCGGGAATTAAATATTAATTAAACACGTAATATAAACCTTCGGACCCTCGAAACAATATCGAAACAGTGTCCGATCGACTCGAAACCAACGCCAAAATGTTCGTTACATTAAATAGGACAAAAGTCACGTTGACCTTACCTCAGGATTCAAGCCCACGCGCCCTCACGCGCCGCCGTGAGTGGCTGCGCGTGAAACTCACGCGCCTCGCTACAGTGCATCGTCCCTACCCGTTTGTCTATAAAACGGATCCTACGACCCGCGAATAGACCCGGTTCAATGTCCATCAATTCTACACCATTTTAAACAATTCCAACGTCCATTAGCATCGAAATAGGTTTAATTACGGATCTGTGAATTCAATTACATAGGACCTTACCTCAATCCAGTCGAATCAAGCTCGACTATTCGAAGAACACCGAAGCACTGTTCATCGTCCAATCTCCACAATTTCTCATTTTTTTTCCTTTAATTGATGCATCAGGAAGCATCGTGGGGTCCTAATGAACATATTTCCATGATCAATTTCATGGTTCCAGGTCCCTAATTCCACGACTCAAGTTCGAAAATCCAGCATCCGCCCCTTTATGTTTTAAGGCAAAACACATCGAATTTCCTTCAATTTTAATTGGGTTCGACTCGTCTCGATCCCAGGAGGCTAAACTAAAGGTCAATTTCACTCAAACATGTCCACAAGTTCAAATTCGATCCTAAGTTGTCAATTCAAGGTTTCATGTTTTCTGGGTTTGTAGGTTCAGTTTCAGCTGAGTTCAAAGCTCACAACTCACCATTTCATTTCCTTTCTTTTCCCCTCTACATCTCCCATCCAATCTCTCTCTTTTCCTAGTTTTAATCCAAGTCGTACATATATGATCAAACAACAAACGGTTTGGTTGTTATCGTTTTGAATATTCAAACATTGCTTTACACTAACCTTTCAATTATGGTGACAAGTGTCACCAAGAGATCAGTCCTCATCCAAATTAGCTGAATCAGCCACTTAATTATCCAATTATCCCTGCTGTGGCAAATTACCATATTGCCCTTGCCATAACAAATTACCAAAATGCCCCTAGCCTTCGCAGACTTATAACTTTCACGTCCGAAATCCGATTGACACATGTCGCCTGTCTACGGATTCAGCGTCCTGAGACCTATCCAACGGTACTTCCGAAAATTCCAAACAAGGTTCCAATCAAAAAGTCAACTTTCGGCCCTTATAACCAGGGGAAAAATTGTCATTTCCTTCCAATTTTTCCTTTTTTTTTGAATTTCCGGGCCGTTACACATTTGACAGCAAAACGGATCAAAGAGACGAATGAATAATGCATGTTACTGTAGCAAGCTCGTGAATCTGCGCAGCCACTTTGGATGGCGCGTGGGGGCGCATGATAACTATTCTGGTAAGTGTTCAACACACTTTTTAATGTATTCGATATTTCGAACCTAATGGCGTAGGTTTCAAGTCAATCAAACATAGTCTCAGGGTAGTTTTGGATGTTCGAAGTGCATAGTTCGTGTTTAAAAATTATTATTAAATTCTGAGGTTTAGGGGATTGTTATACGAGGTTATGTAACAACTTAGTGACCCTTAATTGTTGTGTTTGACAGGCTAGACAATTCCTGAAACCTCTGAGGAATGTACAACTCGGGATTGAGTAGTTTGGATGGTGTGTGATTGGACGTTTGTTTTATAAACTGTTATGCATGCATTGTAAAGGTTTTCCATGATTTATTACATGATTTGAGTTGCAATGATTCAGATGATGATTTGATATGATTATTGGTGATTTTATGGATTTAATAATCGGTTTATGGACACGTTTTACGATGAATGGTGGAAACGATGTTTTGGGCGTAGACCCGGATTTGAAAATTGTGTTTTGACTTGAAATGTGAGTCAAGGATGAATTTTTGGAATATTCAAAGATTCCTGGACGATTTTACAGATTTGCGTGAAAATGGTATTTTGCGCTTGAGACCCAATTGGATAATGATTTTGACTTGGATTTGGAGTCAAATGTGAATACATGATTGAATTGATGGTTTTTCGGATTTATGAAATGTTGTTTTGGGCTTGAGACCCTATTGGAAATGGTTTTGACTTGGTTTTAAGTCAAGGATGGTTTTAAAACTAATGTTTGAGTTTATGCTCAGTGGCCTGGATGTGTAATGCATGGGAAAACTCGAATGTGTAATTCCTGGGAAAACTCGGATGTGTAATTCCCGAGAGAGCTCGAATGCGTAATTCCTGAAACGCCCCCGATGTGTAATTCCTAAGATTTGAATATTAATTGTTGTCGAGTAGTGTTGATGTGACATTGTGATTGATAATTGTGCACTGATGTCTATGCACTTGTGAGTAGTGCTGTTTGATTATTATGATTGACATTTGAGTATTGATGGCTAGTACTGTTGTTGATGGTCATTGTGACTGCTTTAATGTTGATGGTTATGTCTTGAGATTTTCATGTGATTTGGCTCGAGAGCTAGTTGTTCGCGTGTTTTACTCTATGCATGCATGTTTTGTAACTAGAGGGTAAAACTCATTTTTGAAATGTATTTTCAAACGATGTTATTTTTGTCCACTCACACTTTTGATGTTTTATTGACCCTCCAGGTCGTGGCATGCAGATCAGGGATGATTGAGAGGCGGAGACATGAGTGGTAATCATTACGACTATCCCTTGTCTGACAAGTGTTATGAGCGTTTTCAGAACTTCATTTGACTTGTCAGACGGGAGCAGGATCAGACAAGGTTATCAAAGTCCTGTTAGGATGAGTCCTATCATCTGCCCATTCAAGGATTGACTGACATGACAGGTTCTTTAAATTACCTTGGGAACTGCACCCGATCCTTCTCCCGTCCGACGAGTAACTCAAACATGATTCCACCTTCACCACTTGTCAGACAAGGGATATTACTTGATTTTCACTGTATTTTGTCATAATATATTAACCAAATAAAGTCCATTCATGTGGGGTTACCACCCACATCCTACCCAATACCCAATTAAGTAGAGGAATCTACTAACTCGACCATATTCTGGTTTTATTTTCGTTATTAAAATCATTGTTATTTGCAATGTCAATTATAACTAAAATAGTAACAAATTGCGAATATATCACTTGTTCATACATTCCTTTTATTATCAAATTTTTCATTTCAAAGTATAGGTCATAATTGTAACGACTCGGACGTTCAAAAAGGGGATATTTGGAAAATTTGAAGAAAAAGACGATTTTGCCCCTAAGTAATGGGCGAATGGTTGACTTTTTTCGCAGGCGGTCAAACGGACTTTGACCGATGACAGTGACGTAGTTCGGGACGTTACGAGTTCATAGACAGGTGGCACGTCCGATTCCGACATTCGAGGAGGAAGTTATGACGTTCGGAAGTTCAAGGGCATTTTCGTAATTAGGACAAAAAGGGGAAAATGTTGACTTTTTGATTGACCACTATTTTTCACACAATTCAAGGACCGTTAGGTTGGAATCGATGCCCTGAGTCCGTAGACAGGCGGCACGCTGAAAACGGACGTCGGACGGATGCGTTACGGGTCTAGAAAGTGCAGGGGCATTTTGGTAATTTTGTGCACAAGGGCAAAACAGTAATTTCACAGGGGCACTGTTGAAACCGTGGGAAACAGGGACTGAACCACCGTGCTTGGGTTGTGTGTGGGTTGTGTGTGCTGTGAGAGATCGGAGCACGAGTGCAATTTTGTAATGGCTTTGGGTTCTGTTTGCGGGAAACCATTTACACAGTGGGACTGAGATTCCCTTGGGTTGCCTTGAGGTCTGTTTTGATTATAGGGAGTGAGAGTGAGTCGGGAGAGCCATTTTGGAGCAGTGAGATTAAGAGTTCGAGAGAAACATAGACGGGAAGAAAAACTGAGAAATTGGAGGGAAAATAGAAATTTAATTTGTGAGGCGAGAGGAACAAAACAGAGGTTAGAAGTAGTCTTCTGGGTTCATTACGACCTCAACCATACCAAAATCGAAGGGAATCGATCACGGTTTGGCCAAGAACACAAGTTCCAGTCCTGGAAAGATTTCGAGCTTGAGGACGATCACCTACGGGTAAGTTTTCCTGAAATTGGATTTGGTTTAGTGTTCGTTTGGGTCTTGGGAAGCTTCTGTTTAAGTTAATTTGGAAACTGAGTTGATTTGAGTGAGGTTCGAAAGTTTGACCCGCCTGTTTGATCCTGAGAGAAATTTGGATTTAGTGCTTGTTGTGTGTAATTAATAATGGAGAACATAAATTAAGGTACAATGGAAGGTTTTCAATGGACAAATTGAAGGAATTAAGCTGTAAATTCAGGAGATTGGACCGGGTTATGTCACGGGTTTGGGACCCGTTTAGCAGAGAGTCGGGTGAGGAAGGTGACACTGTGGCATCACTGTAGCAGGCGCGTGAGTTTCACGCGCAACCACTCACGGCGGCGCGTGAAGGCGCTTGGACCCGAATCCCAAGGTGAGTTCAACACGACTTTTGTCCTATACATTGTAACGAACATTTTAGCGTTAATTTCGAGTTAATCGGACACCGTTTCGATGGTTTCGAGGGTCTGAAAGTTTATGTTACGTTTTTAACTATCGTTTAATTCCCGGAAAATTTTGGGAAATTAGTATGATGTTATTTGGGTCCTTAGTAACACTAAAGAATGATTTCGGACAGGATTTGAGATTTCTGGAAAATGTCGGAAACTACGGAAATGCGTGTAGAGCGGGGAAACGGGCGTTATGGACGGTGTGTGAGTGGACTTTACTTTCTAAATTTAATGCATGCATAAATATTTGTATGATTTCTATTATTATGTTTATGACTTGTGAAAATTTTGATTCCGTATTTATACGTATTTTTTATATGCATACGGAATTACACGTATTTCGAGGCCATGGTTTCTCTTATGCTTCGATGATGGGTTAATGAATGATTTTATATGATTTGTGTGTATGTTTTAATGATGATTCGATTATGATTGTGAGTATGATTTACGGTTTTGACACGTATTTCGAGAATGACACGGATTTGCACGTTTTACAAGATTTCGAGCATGTTGTGGTTTGACTGTGATTTTGGTGATTGATTATGGTTTTGATGTTTTGACCTTAGGATTTGAATTATGATGTGATTTCAAGGATTTAAAACCGATTTTGAAAAAGGTGATTTCGGGCTTGATGCCCAGGGCATAAAAGTAATTTTGATGAACGAGATTTTGGTTTTCGGAAGTTTGAAAGTGAATTTCTAGTTTGGGTTCGGAATGACGGTTCCGGATGCCGGCTTACGGAATCATTATTGCGAATTCGAATTCGGAAATGGATGAGGGTTTGGTAAAATGATTTGATATGATTATACATGTCCCGTTTTTAATGATGATTTGTTTATGTTTTGTGAAGTAAAATTTTGGGGATTTGAATGTGGAAATTCGGACATGAGTCCATGTTATGACAAAATGTGATTTCGGATTGGATTTGGAATTTGGATCACGATGGATCCGAGATTGTTGTGATTTACAAATGGTTTTGGGTTTAAAGACCCGGTGCTATTGCTGGATCATGTTTTGAGTTTAAAGACTCGGTTAATTGATGACGGGGGAGGGCCCTTAATGAGTTTAAAGACTCGGTTACTGTTTTGAGTTTAAAGACTCGGTATGATACCCCCGAGGCTTATTGATTATATTCTGAGTTTAAAGACTCGTTGACATCCCAGGAAGGCCTGATTATGCGCATGGTTTTGAGTTTAAAGACTCTGGCGCACTTCAGATCCAGCAGATTGTTTGACTTGTGAATTCCTGTTGATTTCTGATGTTCGGATGTGTTGGGCAGTGGCCCGGTTTATGTGGTTGGATGGATTTTGGATTATATTGTGCACTTAGATTTAATTCATGATTTTGGGCTGAGGCCCTGTGTTTGTGATTGCGGGCTAAGACCCGAAGGTTAAGAAAAGGAGAAGGATTTTGATTTTCGCACACGGTTTTCTTATGATGAAAATGAAACGGATTGCGAAATGATTTTCGAACGCATGCATTGGTTTTACGTGGAGGGTAAAAACGTTTTCCGTAACTGTTCCATTTTTGTCCACTCACACCTTTTGTGTTTTTATTGACCCTCCAGGTCGTGGCGCGTTGATCGAGGCTGATCGAGAGGCGGAGGCATGAGTGAGTACATGCGTGGCTATCCCTGGTTTGGCAAATACTGAGGCTAATTTGGGAACTTCAGTCGACTTGCCAGACGGGAGCAAGACCGGGCACGGTTATCAATATCCCTTCGGGGGCGGTCATGTCAATAATTATGTAATAATTCAAGAACTAACTTGGGCATAATAATAACTGCAATAGTTTCATAGAGATATATATACAAGTCCTTTGTTAAACCACAACTTTCACATTTCCATAAATCTGTTCATTCATCATAATTTATTATGAAAATCCCTTAACATCCAAAATTACTATAATCCAATGTCCTAATTTCCCATATTAATCTTGGATTTAACATAAACACAAATTATCACTTATCCAAGTAATTCCATAGAAGAATCAGAAAATAAATCATACTCCAACCATCATTATATAAATCAAATAAATTCACTTTAATAAACGCGCTATACATAAGACTTTTCTTAGATACACGATATTCAATAACTTGCTCTACACTCGGTCTTATTCCCATTTGACGAGCAACTCAAACATGAATCCCATTTTCACCACTCGTCAGACAAGGGGTATTACTCGATTTTCACTCTATTTTTATTATAATAAATTAACTAGGTCTTTAGGAGAACCATCCTTATCTTTTCGTTGAGGGATGAGCTTGGAAGTCATGATTTTTTTTCTTTCTAGATATGGGAAAATGCAATGAGTTCACGTAAGAATGGCAGAGTTATGAGAGACTGCATCTGGAACCACCAAAGGTACAGAAGGAACTGGAAAGTGGGCGAAAGTGTGATCGCGTGAATTTTAAATATTTTATGATCAAAACATTTCAAATTCAGGTGGCAATGTTTACACCCGAAAAAATCTCCTATGGGCCGAATGCAATGGCCTATGGAAAATAAAGGCCCAAAACAGAAAGCAAGCCCAACCCAAGAATTTTTGAGTGTGGAAAAGAAGAAGGTATGTCCGGTGCTAACAAACGCGAAGAAAAAATAGGTAAATAGGAGATTTCCAACGGAAAAAAGGCAGCATAGGATCCACACAGGACCCAATTTTGCAAGTTGATAAATCCTTCACCACATATAAATAGAAAAGAACCCAATTTCTCAATGAACCAACAATTAATTAATCAAATTCAGCAAATTGATCTCCATCAATTTTCTGAATATATGAACACCTTCGACCAAGGTTTTCTAGTTTAAAAATGCGGGTCATTGTGGCATAAACTGTGTCAGGACCCACCCCGGTTCCACCCCGAAAACCGAGGTAAATCCTGCTCCCGTCTGACAACCCAGAATGAAAAACCACAAATACCATTACGAAAACCACAAATACACTGTCAGACGCCGGAGAATTAATACAACCCAGAGCCAAAACTATACAGAGCATAGAACTAAACAAAAACAAAGTGAAACCGATACACAGAATACACGCACAACGGGAAACCAAACCACTCCGGGGTCACTCTCGAGTACTCTATGCCTCCGACACTGCCTCGACGTCGACCCCCGCGCTAGCTCCACGACCTGGAGGGCAATTTAAAAATAGAAGGTGTGAGTGGACCATAAAGAATAAAAGTTTCGAAAACCGTTTTATAATCAAACCAGGGTTTTAGCCCTCCGTTTTGAAAACACACATGCATAACCCATTTGCTGGAAACAGTTATAAATCGCATAAGGATCATCATAAAAATAGAATTGAAAAACAGTTATAGAAATCACGTCATAAGCATCATAAAACCATATCATAAAGCATAAATATCAAGCAATCATTATCCGATCAAACCTGCTAGACCTATCCGAGTCTTTAAACTCCCGAGTCTTTAAACTCAATCCAGGCCTCAATAATATTCGAGTCTTTAAACTCCCGAGTCTTTAAACTCAACAGGCCTACAGGGGGAATATCAGTATATCCGAGTCTTTAATGATAGGGACCCGCCCCTATCCACCGGGGACCACAAGGGACGTGCCCTGCTCCCGTCTAACACCCGAACCAAATTCAAATTTTAACCTTAAAAACTTAAATGCATAAATGTCCAAAATATAAAGTCATGCATAAACCAAATTTTACAGATGTCGGACAAGGGATACAATCCAAATTATAAAGTCCGAGCACGACTCTAGAAAAATCCTACGGGTAATCTGACCCGACAGGGGTTCATGTGCGCAGTACGAAATCTATGCCTCAGCCTCAGGGTCCTCACCAACCTCAGCAGCACGACATGGAGGGGTTACCAAAACATGAAAGGTGAGTGGGCCGAAACTCAGGTTTATAAAACAGTTTAATAAGTAAAATATATAATTACCCCTTCGTTTTCCAAACATGCATGCAAGTATTTAAAAACCATAAATACATATAATATACCACAAGCATTATACTAAGCCAGAAATGTAATATAAATACAGCTACTGCACTATACACTCCGATAACGACATCCTAGATGTTCGACGTCCCTAACGTCCAGTAATGGTCACAGTCCCAAGGCTACGCGTGCCACCCGGGGTCTCAAATCCCGAGTCCAAACTCTGAACCCAGTTCGGTTCCGGCATCCCAGATGCCTAGCGTCCCAGACGCTCGACGTCCCAGACGTCCAATCATAGCAATCCTGCTCCTGAGTCATCCTACGGTTCGGCACCTCTGTAGCATGACCCCTCGCAGGCAATGCACCGTGACCGCTCCGGGGTACCACATCCGGAGGAGATAGTATCATACGGTGGATTATATAGTGCAGTACCTGAGATAGTCATCCATATCCACATGCGTATATACATATATACACATCCCCCAAAACAGTGTACAATTTCCGTAAAACGGGTCTCAAGCCCAACACCGTAAAACGTGTCGCAACCGTAAATCGAGGTAATCAAAATCCATTATTTGATTCACACACACATATAGATATACGAAAATGAAAACGGTTATGCATGCAAGTGTTTATAAAAATGGGCCCACTCACTGAACGTTCCCGCTGCGAATAATGCGCGTACGAACTTGTCTCCGGGATTAACGTAAGTTTCCTGTCATTTCAAATCACATGCAAGTGTCATTATAGGTCCTTAATATACTCTCAAAAAGTCCAAAACAGAAACCGGTTCGGGAAAACCGGCCAACACGCTTCCCGAGACATCCGGCCCTAAACTGACCTTCCTCACTATCTCAGATCAACATGGTTATTTCACAGAAAATGTTCAAAATTATGAGAGGATTAAAAGTCATGTTGACCTGTGAACCGAGATAGTGCTCAACGCGCCCTCACGCGCCGCCCAAAGTGGATGCGTGTGAAAGTCACGCGCTGCTACAGTGACACTGCTATAGTGTCGTCGTCCCTGCCCGATTCACTGTGATTTGGGTCTTCAACCCGCGGTGTGACCCGATTAATTAACCCTCCAATTCTACTTAATTTCATTTATTCTTGATCCTAACATGTTCTATCATCATTCAATTACAGTTCTAGATCACTTAATTACTTCGACACGCCCCAGATCGATCAACCCAGACCCGAACAATCGAACGGGTCATCCTCTAGAACTCACCCAAAACAGTTCCAATATCCAATTAACTCAGACAGTAGCTTAAGGGGACCTAGACGAACACTCTAACACACCCAACTGAATAAGAGCTCACCTGGAAGTAGCCGTCCAAACGCTGTGATTTCCTCTGCACACGGCGGTCACCGTCCCAGCTCCTCTGTAGCTGGTTGCCGTCGATTCCGATATGGACGAGTTCCAAATGCTCCCAGAAGGCTCAATCAGTGATTAGTTTTGTCCAATAGGCCGTAGAAATTAAACTTAGATTTTTCCCTCCAAACTGGTTTTCTTTGGACTGGAACTCAGGTTCTTGGGCACACAATGATCATTCCCCTTAAATTATTGAACGGTCGTGTTTCTGTCACTCACAGAAGGCTTCCACAGTGCATAGATTGGTCCCAAAACCCGTAGAAATTGAACTCTGAAATTTCTCCCCAAAAAACCGAAAATGTTCTTCACGGTTTTTCTCACAGTTTCTCTCAAACCCAGCTCTCAAACTGAAACCAAATGAACTCCCCACTCCTTCTAACTCGGTTAATCGATTGAAATGAGACGACAACACGTGGGAATCCTTCAGTTGATCACTGAGCAGTTGTTTCCAGCGAACAGACCCCAAGAACAATTTTAAAACCTTACCCGTGCTCTGAGACTTTGCCCAGACACGCCTGAATGCCTCCCACAGTCTCAAAGTCCATAAACTAAACCCACTCACCAGTCCACTAATGCCTTAAACAATTGCACGCACTAAACACCACAACATGGCCGTGTACCCTGTTTTTCACGGTGGTGCTACAGTAACCGCTGTGCAAAAAGACCAAAATGCCCCTCAGTGCAATAATTACCAAAATGCCCTCCAACTTCCGTGACCCGTAACTCGGTCATCCGATGCTCGTTTCATGCGTGCCGCCTGTCGTTGTACTCAGGGCATCGAGACGAATCCAACGGTCTTCAGGTCGTGTGAAAATTCACGGTATTTCAAAAAGTCAACTTTTTCCCTCATTTTGTCCAAATTACGGTAATGCCCCTGAACTTTCGAACGTCGCAACTTCTCCCCTGTTCGTCCGAATTGGACGTGCCACCTGTCAATGGACTCGTGACGTCCCGAACTACGTCACGGCCATCGGTCAAGGTCCGTTCGACCCACCAATCAAAAAGTCTACAATTCGACCCAACCATTCACAGGGGTAAAAATGTCATTTCATTCAATATTTTACAATATTACAATCTACGAATTTTCGGGGTGTTACATTTAAACTCTCGAGTCTTTAAACTCAATCCGAGTCTTTAAACCCAATCCGGGCCCGTCCCCCGTCAATCACAATATCCGGGTCTTTAAACCCAATAACCAGATCCAGCAAATCCAATCCAAAACTATTTGAAAAACATTTTTAAATCCATATCCAAACTCGAATCTGAAAACACTGGTCTGACGCTATTCCGGCATCCAGAACCGTCATTCCGAACCCAAATCCGAAAATCCACTTTTC
Organism: Prinsepia uniflora; assembly: GCA_032719365.1. Classification (NCBI taxonomy): domain Eukaryota; kingdom Viridiplantae; phylum Streptophyta; class Magnoliopsida; order Rosales; family Rosaceae; genus Prinsepia; species Prinsepia uniflora. Next base: position 54,677,402 of record CM064875.1, on the reverse strand, counting down.
AACTTTAAAACCAAATCTCGACTCTCGAAATCCGATTCTAAAACCGAAAACCTTCATTGTCAAATCATGTTTCAAATCCATTTATAATCATTAAATCACTTATCATTTGAAATCCCAAAATCATGGCATTGAAATTAGAATTCAAACCTTCCTCGTAAAACGTGTCAAATACGTACTTTCTCGAAAAACGTGCAATTAAGTAAAACAGTTATAGCATAATCAAACAATCATAAAATCACATGTAAAACCATAAAACACTTATAGAAAATCAGTTATGCATGCTCAAGTATAGAGAAGGGGTCCACTCACAGATACTGGGCACGTCACTCGCATCCCGTACGTTCCTCGTCCGCTTCGGGACTCCCGATCCTGTCAACAGTCACTAATACATGTCACTAACACGTTAACGAAGGTCCTCCAAATTTTCCCTAACAATCCCCGGGTCCTAAACGTAACGAACCGAGACCCTAAACCTTCGATCCCTCGGAACTAACTCGAATCACCGTCCGATTAACCCGAAACCTAGTCCAATAGACTCGTTACAACATCTAGACCAAAAACCTAGTTGACAGTTTCCCCAAAAACCGCCGCACGCGCCGTCCAAAGTGGCTGCTCGTGGGCCTCACGTGCCTGCACATGCACTGTTCATCTTCAACCTTCGAACCCGTGCACTGTTCCAGACCGGCGTGACCGGTTCTTCGCCGTCCGCCCACCATTTCCTTTCCTCTTTTCACCAATCTCATCGTCCTCTACCCAGTAACCGATTCCCCTACTCCAAACACTCAAACACAGCCCCTAAATCGTCGTCACTAGCTCGAAACAAAGACCCGTTCAAACCCCTGTTTGCACTCCCGGCCACCCGTGTCCTCCCCCGTCACGGTGGCGACCCTAAATGACTCCTAAGGACTCATTGAACTCACCAGACCTTACCAAACGCCTCGACTCGTACTCAAAAATCACGACTATTAATTTGAATTTCCACGGCAAAACAGAGTAAATGAAAGGGGATAAGAAATTACCTGTACGCCAACCACCACCGTGAGCTCTGTTGGATCTGTTCGACTCTCCTCCGTCCTCACAACACCACCACGGGTCCAATTTGACGGTTCAGTCACGGGAAGTGCACAACTGTGCACGGTGGTTCTCTGGTTTGTACTCCTTGTTTTCCCCAGAACTCACCCTCTCCTCACACACTCAAACTCACACGAGCTGCCCTCACAACTCACTCACTACATCCCTCTCGATCTCTACTTACTCACTCAATCACCAAGCCACACCAACACGCACTGCACTCGACCAATTCCTCCATAAATCTCAGTCTCTGTTTCTCTCGAACACGGCCACAAACACACGACTTACCCGTTTATTTTGAACCGTGCAACCCCTAGAACCCACTACACACACTGCACGTGTCACCATCCCAAAGGCCCATCTCAAAATATCCCATCTCTCCTGTACACTTGGCCTTATCAGATTGGCCCAATTCCCAATGCACCAAAAGACCAAAATGCCCCTCTTTGAGTAAAAAATTACGGTTATGCCACTGCCATTCTAGACCCGTAACTTGCCTGTCCTATGTCCAATGAACACGTGCCGCCTGTCGTTGAACTCAGGACGATGAGATCTACCTAACGGTCCTCGATCAACGTGTCAAAACCTGATCGTACGAAAAGTTAACTTTTCCCCATATTTTAACCAAATTCCGGTAATGCCCTCAACCTTCCGAACACCATAATTTCCTCCTCGGATGTTGGAATCCGGCGTGCCACCTGTCTACGGACTCGTGACGTCCCGAACTATGTCACGGTCATCGGTCAATACCCAATTGACCGCCCGACTAAAAGTCAACTTTTTGCCCAAACTAGGGGAAAAATCGTCATTCTACACTAACGGACCTATCGAAACCAACTAACGACCGATTAAGCTCAGTAATCCCATCTTAATCACTGTCTTAACCCTAATTTCCGGGACGGGTCCTTACAAACTGCTTCTTTCGACCTAGGAAATCAAGATGCTGCTTCTCTTCTCATCTCTTTGAGGTATTTACTCAACTGCCTAACTGTCTTTCTGACCGCTCTAGCAACAATTTCATAATGGTTGACTTCATTTCCCTATACTAACCTTTTTTCTGACCGCTCAGTATCACAAGGGTTAACTTCATTCTGACTGCCATTTCTTGGATTGTTGATCGAGACTCGTATAAGATTAACCTTTTTTTTTCCTGACCACTCAGTGTCATAAAGGTTGATTATATCGACTAACAGCTCACGAAAAGGCATCCCGACTACCAGCTCACGGAAAGTTATCTCAACTATCGATTCACAGAAAGTCATTCCGATAACCTATTCAAAGAAAGTCATTCCGATTGTCAATTCATGGCTGGTCACTGAGGTGCTCAAACCTCCTTTTTGGCGTTTCACCGTCGTTTTTGAGTGCTCTTCAATCTCATGGCATGATTTCTCAGTACTTGTAATTTAAGTTATTCAATTCCAGTATTATCATATTTTTGTATTTGTACTTCCATTTCTACACAAATCAAATTCGTTCAAGTAGTAATTGATACTCGAGATACACCATTCAAGCATGGTTCTACTAGTGACATGCTTACACTTAAATTGAAAGGTCTACTTATTTCCTGATCTGCCAATTTAGGAATTGACCGTAACTAAATGCCCATCATACTCGACCCATCCATCATCAATCACTACACCTCACCCCACCAGAAAAAGACCGTACGAGTGGTCCGCCTCCCTCGGTCCACATACCAAATTTCATGCGGAAGTTCAATAAGAATTGCCCCGAGACATTTAGCTTCTAAAATAAAAAAAAATATTTTCTGCAGGAACATATATTGAAAAAATAATTACATCATACATAATTTCGTTTTTTCCAGGAGTCGTAGACGAGAGGTTGGAAAGAAAACTACTAAAACGTAATACTAGAGGCCAAATTAACAGTGTTAAGTTAGAGTTCAATAATTGGACACTTGTCAAATATCAGACTGGGGATACGTAGGGGACATGGAAATGGTGGGGACAGCAGATCCACTCCCCTCTGGTCTTCTGCCAACTTTTGGCTTCGTCCGGTGTGTTAGAGCCTAGGGGTGCTAGGATTTGATATTGAATTTCCGGTAATTGAATTGCAGGATGGATTCAGGGAGGCAGTTGTTCACGGTGGATCTTCTAGAAAGATACGCTGCCAAGGGGCGCGGAGTAATCACCTGTATGGCTGCCGGAAATGACGTCATTTTGTTGGGAACCAGTAAAGGTTGGATCATTCGGCACGATTTCGGCGTCGGAGATTCATATGGTGGGTTAATTTACTTCCAAATTTTTTCATAATATGTTATTGGAAAAGGGAATTTAATCTCCTAAGAATCTGCAAACGTCTGGATTTTGATATGGGCCTATGCTTACATTTAGTTCCCTGTTTAGCGAATTTTTGATGTTGAGCTTTGTTTTCTAGCTAGGTATGAATGCTTAGGAACAGTCTAGCTCAATGTTTGTGCTGAAAGCTTCCCCCACCAACACACACCACCCCCCCACCAAAAAAAAATAAAATAATGGTGCTTTAGTCACTAAATTTTGTATCAAGCTCAACTGTGCTAGATGTGTATTAATTTGATTTGGTTAAATTGAAAAATTTTGCATTCTATTCTGTGGAAGATTTAGACAATGCTTGATGGGTACTTGTCCTTTTGAGCTATAGATATTGATCTCTCGGCTGGGCGTCCTGGGGAGCAATCCATCCATAAAGTTTTTGTTGATCCCGGAGGGAGCCACTGTATTGCCATTGTTGTTGGTAGTGGGGGTTCTGATACGTTCTATACTCATGCAAGATGGACAAAGCCCCGTCTACTAACCAAACTGAAAGGTCTTGTTGTGAATGCCGTTGCCTGGAACAAACAACAGATAACAGAGGGTAATTTTCAGTCCGTTGAATATGTTTCCCCATTGCATTTGGATGGAGTTTTGTGCATACTAACTCCTTTGAGCTATTGCTTGCTATTTCTTTAAATTACAGCTTCGACAAAGGAAGTCATTCTCGGTACAGACAATGGACAATTTCATGAAATCACTGTGGATGAGAAGGACAAGAAGGAGAAATATGTGAAGTTTCTATTTGAACTTGCTGAACTTCCTGAAGCTATCATGAGTTTGCAAGTAATCTTTTTTGACATTTTCTTATAGGTTATTAGTTCCAGTTTACAATTTGAAAAGCTATGCATCATTGTCTTTTTCATATTCTTTTTTGCAGATGGAAACTGCGACCATTCTCAATGGAACTAGATACTATATAATGGCTGTTACTCCTACACGGCTCTATTCTTTTACTGGTATTGGATCGCTAGAAGTGAGTTTTGCTCTAACACTTATTCTTGTGTTGGATTAATTGAAATTGGGTAATATGGGCTCGTTTGTTGAGCGGGATAACTTATCAAATTCAATGTATCTTGAATGCAAGAATAGATGTGTTTTCATGGTAAGGGGATTTGAGGGTTTAGACATAGAAGAAAGCTTATCCAATCCAATCCACTCAAAATGGTATGATTAGAAGAGGTAAGTTTCCTTGTATGTCTATATGCATAGTGAAATTGTCAAATATGGTGACAATCGAGCCATGGATCCAAAGATACCTACGTAAATAGAATCGAGCCAGGATTTCCATTAGATGGTGACAATCATGCACCTGTTGCTGCTTTACTCATCATTGTCACTGTATGCTTAATAAGATATATGAAATCTCATGTTAATAGTTATGGTTTGCTGCTTCCGGCCTTGAACTGCGCTTATTCCTTGAAGATGTATGCTACAGTGCTACCTCTACTTGTAGTCTCTTAAGCCTTGGAGGTTGTGCCATGGCTCTGGGTTGTACTATTTGCAACAGGAAGCCAACTTATAATCATCACATTTTTTAATTTTTTTTGGTGGGAGCAGAGTAAGTAGTAGTTTGCTAAATGTGTTAGTCTTCAAGATTCCTGCTTTGGTGCTACCTCCGCTTATAGTCTATTGGAGGTTGTGCCATAGCTCTGAATTCAACTGTTTGCAACAAAAAACCTGCTTTAAGATGTAATTCTTTCAACCAAAATTAAAAAAGTAAATAAATGAATATAACATTTTTATTAGAAAGAGAGGAAAGAATAAGTAGTACACTGTGGTCTTTGGAGCTGGGGAGGTGGAGATGCATGCTGTTGAGTTTAGACTAAGGAAAGTTGTACACTGGCTATCTACTTGTTTCATGTTCCCTTGTACCTTGACCAGATGATCATTTTAAATACATATTGCTTTTGCTCTTGTTATATGTTATTACTCATTTGCAGTGACAATAGATTTGTTTGTCTTCCAGTCCCCTATTTTACCTGATTTTCATATCTTGAATATTCTGCCATTTCTAGACTGTTTTTGCTGGTTACTTGGACCATGCAGTGCATTTCATGGAACTTCCTGGTGAAATCCCTAATAGGCAAGTCTTTATGTTGATACTAATAAAGTTACTTGCAAAATTAGGTGCAATTTTTTTTTTTAGATTTTTATTGGAATTATTTAATTTTTTAAATAAACGATCACCTTTTGATTTGAAAAACTTACTGCTGTATTCTTATTTAGATTTCTCGTAAAATGTTTCATCTTTCAGTGAACTGCATTTCTATATCAAGCAAAGAAGGGCGGTACATTTTGCATGGCTTTCTGGTGCTGGTATCTATCATGGAGGTTTAAATTTTGGGGCACAACATAGGTTGAACATGACATTCTTCTTTTCTTCCTTCTTGTTAAATGCTACCCTATGCATAGATTCTGATTATTGCAGATCCTGGGTAGCTTTTTGGCTGGCTTTTCGAACGTAGTTATTGCATTTCCTGATATATTAATGAAAGTCAGCATGCAATCTTTTCATAATGTGGCTTTTTGAAATCTTTTGGCCAGTTCTCCTAACGGAGATGAAAATTTTGTCGAGAACAAGGCTCTTTTGAACTATTCAAATTTGAGTGAGGGTGCTGAAGTAGTGAAACCCAGTTCTATGGCAGTTTCAGAATTTCATTTCTTGCTTCTTATCGGGAATAAGGTTAAGGTATGCATGTATTTATATTTCTGAATAATTGTTTTCATCTGATTCATGTTCTTATCTCTATGTTCCTATTGAGTGTCATGTTCTGAACTACTGCTAGTGCTAAGCATTAGGTTAAATGCTTAAACCTATGCAATGTATTGTAGAAGGGTTCAGTTTCCACATGTCACTACCGAAATACTGATCTTTTCCCCTATATTTAGCTTCTACGCTTGTTTTATGAGCGTAAATGTTTTGCAGGTTGTAAATAGAATAAGTGAGCAAATTATTGAGGAACTTGAGTTTGATCAAACATCTGAGTCGGTTTCAAGGGGTGTCATTGGATTGTGTAGTGATGCCACTGCTGGGCTGTTCTATGCATATGATCAAAATTCTGTATTTCAGGTTTGCTTCTTCTGAGACTACATATTTTTTGGCTTTAGTTCATTTTGCATCAGACGGTAAAGTAAACTTTTCCATATTGCTTGATTTGAGAACATAATGTAGGTGTCTGTTAATGATGAAGGCCGCGACATGTGGAAAGTTTACCTGGACATGAAAGAGTATGCTGCTGCTTTGGCAAATTGTCGCGACCCACTTCAGAGGGACCAAGTATACTTGGTGCAGGTGGTATCTAACTGATGGTTATACTTATATTGCCAATTATCGTATTTAATTCTCACAAACTACGAAATTTATCAGAAAATTTATTAACTTCAGTTCTCCGCAGCCTTGGATATTTGTCATCTGAATCTTGTATCTACCTGCGTAGCCAGTAATAAAGTATTTCAATTTGCAGGCTGAAGCTGCATTTGCATCCAAGGATTATCTCAGAGCAGCATCTTTCTATGCAAAAGTAAATTCTCTATTTCCTTTATCTGTTTTTCCAAAAGATCTTAAATGTGTTTGTCTTGGTTAGCTTTTTACTAGATTTGAATGTGTAAGTACTTAAAATTGTGCAGTCACACCGAAGACAATGTTTTTCCATGTAAGATGCGAACCACCATGTATTCTATTTGTCTAGATGTTTCTCATATTATGAGTTAGCTAAGAAATTACCAACTAACATATTTTCAATAAACAGGTATGTTATTGACCATCACTGAATGCAATGTGTAGTTGTTTCTATTATATCATACTTCGATTATCCAGATCTCATATTTGATGTTACAGAGAATTACCCAAGTTAATTTTGGGAAGAACTACATTTTGACCATAGTAAAATGAAAAAAATGAAAATATGTTTTCCCTTTTGCAAACATATCTTAGCAGCAACTCTATGCAAATGCGCAATACACACCTCTCTTACTGGAGTAAGATGACGTAACAGCTCGTTTGCTGACTGATGGCATTGTGTTGCAGATTAATTTTATACTGTCATTCGAGGAGATCACACTGAAGTTTATCACCGTAAATGAACAGGTACTTGCAAAATTATTCTTAGCTTCTGCGTGTGGTTTGATTTGGTATCGAACTCATGCACTATTTATTTTATTTTTTGAAAAGAAACTAATTTTGTTGCTCAAAACAATGAAATTACAGGCACAGAACTCATATATATATGATTTTTTTTTTCACACTCTCTGGTCGCAGGATGCTTTGAGAACCTTTCTATTGCGGAAACTTGATAACCTAGCGAAGGATGACAAATGCCAGATAACAATGATTTCAACATGGGCAACTGAACTGTACCTGGATAAGGTTTTACTTCTTTCTTACATAGCTCTTGAATAAAAGCTATCTGTTCGTTTCTCTCCTTTGTTATGCTACATAGCTTCGTGAAGGCTTGATTTTTTTATCAAACACATATCATATAACTAGGTTGGTATATCAGACGATCTTTGAGACCATTATCCTTTTAACTTATTCGTTCCTTAGCTTCTGGACACTTTAAATAGAATAATGAATATCTTCCCTTAAAAAAATTTGAAGCTGTAATTGTACGTTGTTTTCCATTTTAGATAAATCGGATACTATTGGAAGATGACACGGCAGTAGATAATCGTAATTCAGAGTATCACTCGATCATTAAAGAGTTCCGTGCATTTCTTAGTGACTGCAAGGATGTATTGGATGAGGCAACTACCATGAGACTTTTAGAAAGGTAATTGCTACAGAATCTGCATTGAATTGTTTATCCATGAACGATTCTTTTTAAGTTTGTATACTGTGAAATTGCGTATATTATAGTATCTTTGTTTATTAATATCATCTACAGAGAGATGATTTTGAAACAGGACTGCTCTTTAATCTATATGGGTCATCGTACCTTTATGGGTTTTCTATTTAGATTTTATTCCAGTTGAAAGAGCACTAAACAAAGGGTACATGCTGCAGTTATGGTCGAGTTGAGGAATTGGTGTTTTTTGCTAGTCTGAAGGAACAATATGAAATTGTAGTTCACCATTATATCCAGGTGCTTTTGTATTTTCCGTTCTTTTTCCTTTTTCTTTTGGTTTCAGATTGTTGTTATTTTCACCTATTCTTGCTGCGTCCATGGTTTCTCTTAGCACTACTATCTTAGGTTTGTCCTTCTAGTGATGGTTGATTTATTTGATTGAATGCATATTAGCAAGGAGAGGCAAAGAAAGCATTGGAGGTGCTTCAAAAACCTTCTGTTCCTATAGATCTTCAGGTATGGGTTATGTTCTCAGATTTGGTATGATAAAAATTTAACATGTTCCACATGTTCTCAAGTGTTTATGTATTAAAATTATTATCGGTCATGTATTTGATCAAATTATGCAATTCTTAATTCGCAGTACAAGTTTGCCCCAGACCTAATCATGCTTGATGCATATGAAGCTGTGGAGTCATGGATGGCAACAAACAACCTTAACCCTAGGAAACTCATTCCTGCAATGATGCGTTATTCTAGTGAACCCCATGCGAGGTATATCTAATGAATATACTGGACTAAAATTGAAATTATGATCTAAAGATCTGGTTAAGGCTCTTTTAGAATAATTATTCTCACTAGAAGCACAAAATATCATAAATCTTGAAATTTCTAGTACTTCGTGTTCATCTTGAAAAGTAGGGATTATATTCTTACAATACCTTCTATTTATCCACGTGCCCTTCCTTACATATGACATACAAAATTCTATACAAGTTGATACAACAGTTGGCTCCCATGGTGTATTTTATTCTTGGATTACTGTAGCAACATCTGTTTCTTTTCCAGGCACAAACTTCTGGTTGATAGCAATTAACAGTTGCCATTGGGATTTCTGTTTCCTTTGGTTAATGATGAGATTAAGGGTTCTACTCTTCTTTCTTATTGCTAATTGTTGCTTACATATCACATGCAGAAATGAAACACATGAAGTCATAAAATATTTGGAATATTGTGTTCACCGTTTGCATAATGAGGATCCTGGAGTTCACAACTTGCTTTTATCACTATATGCCAAGCAGGTTGACTTCTTGAGCATGAATTTGAAATGATATTTAGAAGATCTTGGTTGAGTGGTGTTTCTACTTGCATATATATATATATATATATATAATCCTATGTAAAAAGCTGTATCTTTTTTTCCTCTCTTCAGAAGGAAAACCTAGTTGAACCTTAAACTCTGAATCCAGAAAAAAAAGCAACAAATGACAACCACCAATCTGTCCGCTAAGGCGGGGTGTTTTTTTTTTTGTTTCACAATAAGACTGGGACGATATCCATACACTCGGTAACTTTTGAGTTTACGTCCTTCCCTTGTTGGATACAATTTCCTTTCGATTTTTCCCTGTCGCCTTTACCTGGATTCGTACGGAGTGTGTTCTTATTTGTCACTTGTAAATTTTGCAGCTTGCAATTTTAGGAAAACCCAATTCGAACTTGATCCTGAGTTTTTAAAAGTGATTTATAGCCACAGTTCTTACAATTGTAGGATTTCTTTGGATTGGCATAGTTTTTAATCCCTCTCCTCTGTATTAACGTTAGAATGTATTTCATTGCTTTAAAATCATTTACAGGAAGATGACAGTGCACTTTTGCGTTTCCTACAATACAAATTTGGAAAAGGACGGGAAAGTGGCCCAGAATTCTTCTATGATCCCAAGTTTGCTTTACGCCTTTGCCTCAAAGAAAAGCGAATGCGTGCCTGTGTTCATATATACAGTATGATGTCCATGCATGAAGAAGCAGTTGCTCTTGCCCTACAGGTTATATTTTGAGACTATATGTATAGTTGGAGCTTATTTAACCATTTTTCACTGCTAATATGTAAATGTTATTGCTTGTAGCATAATTGCAAGAGATCATTGCTTCAATTTTAGTACATCCTATTCACACTATTTGTGTACTAGTCTAGTACCCATCTTATGTGTATGTATTATAATTTTATTTCTGTAGAACATATGCTGCTATTGGGATAGTTAAATTTGAGGTTATTTAAGTGTTGAAGCAGTTTAATAATCTGGTTATCTAGTTTTTCCAATCAGGGAATAGAAACTACCTCACCCTTACCTAATTCCTTTCGTAAGTGAAACCTAGAAAATTCTGGTTATTTACTTGTTATTTTCCCACCAGTATGTTGAATTATATTTGTCCTATTGTTACATAAGTTGTCCTTGTGGTGCCATAGGTTGATCCTGAGCTTGCTATGGCTGAAGCTGACAAGGTTGAAGATGATGAGGACTTGCGAAAGAAGCTTTGGCTTATGGTTGCGAAGCACGTTATAGAACAGGAAAAGGGAGCTAAGAGGGAGAACATACGAAAGGCAATAGCATTTCTTAAAGAAACTGATGGCCTTTTAAAGATAGAGGATATATTACCATTCTTTCCAGACTTTGCCCTGATTGATGACTTTAAGGTATGATTATCTTAATCTTCTACTGTTTCTGGTTTTTAGTGGTTATGATTCAAATCTTTGTCTGGTTACTAGTTTTTGGCGTAGGACAGATCCAAAAACTAGGCTATAGAAAATTAGCAGAGGCAAACTTCAGGAAAACAAACATAAAAGATAGGTCTGGATTCACTCCAGGGGCTTCACACCCAAAATTGGCTTCACACCAAAATAATCCTTTCGCAGGGAAAAATACTAAAACCCTAAATGCCTAAAGACTAAACTGCCCTTGATCATTCCGCATCATTCTCCCCTGGTTGAAAAACTCTCCTCCGGAAAGTTAAGCGAGGAGCTTGGACATCAGCGGCTAACCAACATCAAAAGGATAGTTGTTCATCAATGACACTAAGGTCGTGTTGGAATTGAATTACTTCCTTGATATCAACATCATATAATAGTCCAAGGCTCTTAACATGACCAAAATAATTTTTCAATTCTTTTTGTATCCTCACAGGTTGATAGGCTATAGAAGCGATCTCAATAAACATATCACTATGCTTCGAAGTAGAAGGGACACCAATCACATGCAGAATTGGTGTGCAAATAGGAGCTGACTCGATTAGCGGCAACACTGGATCTTGCTTATCCAATTGAACAGATATTTCCTCTATTTTTGGCTGAACCAGCGTTGGCAATGATTCTTGATCTGTTGGCTGTGGTACCTGATTTTCCGTAGTTTTTTTATCTTGAAATTTTTCTTTTTGTCTACCTCTTCATTTCGCTGAAAACTCTAATATCTCATTAGTTGAACTTGGCCACATAACCTTTTCTTTAGCATCCGGTTGGCAGAAATTCTTGCCTTCTCTTTCCGTGTCACTGTCTCTGCCCTGACGAATTCCCAAGGAGATGGGGTGCTCTAGTTGTGTGGTCTGAATTTCAGCAACTACTGCTGTTAATCCAGTAACAACTTTTGACAGATCCTCTATGAGTTGTATTATCCTTTCTGTGTACATATCTGATGGATATGCCTAATCACTACGAATTGTGGACAAACGACGGTGCCTAGAGGAGAAAGAACCTGCTCTGATACCAAATTTGATGTAGGACAGATCCGAAAACTAGGTAATAGCATATTAGTGGAAGCAAACTCTAGGAAAACAGACATAAAAGATAGGTCTGGATTCACTCCAGGGGCTTCACACCCGAAATTGGCTTCATACCATAATTTGGTTTCACACCAAAATAGTTTGGATTCACTTCAGGGGCTTCACACCCGAAATTGGCTTAACACCAAAATAATCCTTTCGCAGGAAAATATACTCAAAACCCTAAATTCCTAAAGACTAAACTGCCCTTGACCATTCCGCATCAGTTTTTCTTCTTTTCTCCCAAAAGCAACTTCATCTGTCTTTGCTGCAGGCTAATTGCATTTGGTTTTTACTTTTTGAATATAAATATTGTGTTTTACGTTTATTTTGTTAAATTGAGGACTTATTTTCACCCATGGGATAAAGAGGTATAGAAGCTTTTTGTTCTATTGAATAATTAAGATGTACAACAGTAGTTGTGTTTTATACAGACCTAGACGAGGACTTATTTTCACCCATGGGATAAAGAGGTATAGAAGCTTTTTGTTCTATTGAATAATTAAGATGTACAACAGTAGTTGTGTTTTATACAGACCTAGACTAGACCTAACTAGGAAAGAAATAAAGACTATCTAGACTAGGAAGTTTATACATCAGGAAGGAATCAGTATTGATTCCTGTTAATTAATCCTGGCAGATCAGGAAGATTGGATAATCAATCTTCTGTGATCTGGTGGACCCGTGGAGGATCCTTAATACGCCCCCGCAAGACGGAGGAGCCATCATCGATGCCGATCTTGGTGCTCAGTAACTGAAACCGGGGTCTAGGCAGGGGTTTGGTGAGAGCATCGGCCAGCTGGTCATCAGTAGATATGTGGGACACCTGGAGCCGACCACGGGTGACATGATCACGAACAAAGTGATAGTCAATGTCGATATGCTTCATGCGGGTGTGAAAAACAGGATTGGAGCAGTAAAGGTAGTTCCAATGTTGTCACAGGAGATGGTTGGTGTGGCGGAAAGGGTGAGGCCCAGCTCACGGAGGAGGGACTGAACCCAAATCAGTTCTGCTGTGGTGGATGCCACAGCCCGATACTCTGCTTCAGTGGAGGACCTGGAGACTGCACGCTGTTTCCGGGAACTCCAGGAGATAAGGTTGTTGCCTAAGTAGACCAGGTAGGCTGTGGTGGACTTGCGGTCATCCTGGTCCCCAGCCCAATCAGCATCCGAATAGGCATGTAGAGAGTGAGTGACGGCATGGAGATTGGAGGTGGTCTTACGGTGGAAGTGTAGGCCAAAAAACAGAGTCCCTTTTAAGTAACGAAGGACCCGTTTGACAGCTTGCCAGTGGAGATCGGTTGGGGCATGCATAAAATGGGAGACTTTATTGACAGCAAATGAAACATCAGGTCGTGTCAAGCTTAGGTATTGCAAACTCCCGACAAGGCGACGGAACAGAGTTGCATCTGCTGGTGGAGAGCCATCATGCAGGTGCAATGGAGGGGAAACCGCCAAGGGAGTGGCCACAGGCTTGGCTCCATCCATGCGGGCCAAGTGGAGCAGGTCATGGATATACTTGTGCTGTGATAGGAAAATGCCATGTGCAGTAGGAATGACCTCCACGCCTAGGAAGTAGTGCAGGTCACCAAGGTCCTTAACAGAGAATCGGTGGAAAGAGCTTGGATGAATTGAGAGAGGAGCGTTTGATTGTTCCCTGTCACAATGAGGTCATCAACATAAATCGAAAAAATAGAGTGCTGGAACCTTGCCTGAGGAGAAAGAGGGAGGTATCCGAGCTGGTGTGCACAAATCCTTGTGTGAGCAGGAAGGACTGAAGTTCTGTGTACCAGGCCCGGGGGGCCTGTTTTAAGCCATAAATGGCCTTGCGGAGCCTGCACACGTGTGGGGGATGCTGCTGGTCCACAAACCCAGCAGGCTGGGCAATGTAGACAACCTCATGGAGAGTGCCGTGGAGGAAGGCATTGTTGACGTCCAACTGTCGGATAGGCCAGCCACGGGTTACAGCCAAGTGTAGGACCACACGGATGGTGGTTGGCTTGACCACGGGACTGAATGTGTCCGTGAAATTCACTCCCGGGCGCTGATGGTACCCTTTGGCAACAAGGCTGGCCTTGAAGCGGTCTATGCCACCAGTAGGTGTCCGCTTAATACAGAAGACCCACTTGTTCCCAACAATATTCTGACTTGGGTGAGAGGGAACAAGCTCCCAAGTCCCATTCTTGATGAGTGCATTCAGCTCATTGGACATGGCTGCTCGCCATTCAGGGTCTTTCTTAGCTTGAGATACACAGGTGGGCTCGGCCAAGGTAGGTAGATGGTGCTTGGTGGCGGTGAGAGCATAGGAGGGAACTGGTTTTACAGTTCCTGTTTGAGTCCGGGTTAACATAGGGTGGGTTTTTGTGGGTTGGAGGGAGGGAGGATTCGGGGGAGATGGGGGAGGTCGGGGGCGCCTGGTGTAGGTGCGCAGGGGAGGTTGCTGGGGGGGCACTAGTGGTCTGAACAGGGGCAGCAGGGGCTGCGGAAGAGACAGGGGCAGCAGGAAGGCTGCTGTGGCAGGGAGCAAAGGTGCAGGTTGTGGGACAGGAGCAGGGGGCGATGCTTCTGCAAGTTCCTGCAAGGATGATGTGTCGAGAGGGTCCCGTTGGTGAGCAGAAAATAGCGCTGGTGGCAATGACGTGACAGATGGCGGGTGGGGAATGTGTGTGACAGGAGGAACAGTAGAGAGCCATGTGGTGGAGGTTTCAGGGGACACACTCGTGGAGGGGGAGAGGGAGGTGGTGGAAGGGAAGGTGGTCTCATCAAACTGTACATGACGGGAGGTGTAGAGTTTGCTGGTGGATGGGTCATAACATAGGTAGGCACTTTGGTGCAGGGAATAGCCGAGGAAGAGGCAAGGCTGAGAATGAGGCTGCAGTTTGTTGGAGGTATATGGCCTGAGCCATGGATAACAGAGGCAGCCAAAAGTCCGGAGTTTGGCATAATTGGGAGTGGCATTGAAAAGAGCAGTGTATGGACATTGGCTTCGTAGGAGAGGAGTGGGGAGGCGGTTGATAAGGTAGATAGTAGTCTTGAAGGCATAGGACCAGTAGGTGAGGGGGAGGCGGGCTTGATGGAGGAGTGTGAGACCAGTTTCAACAATGTGTCTATGACGCCTTTCGACTGCACCATTGTGCTGAGGAGTGTGGGGAGGGGTGAGAAGATGATTGATGCCATTTTCAGCAAGAAATGGTTTCAGTTTGATGAATTCACCACGACCATCAGTGTAAAGAGAGATGATGGGTGAATTAAAGTACTTTTCAACCAAGGTTTTGAAGTCTTTGAAGGTTGAATAAACGTCTGATTTTTTTCGAAGTGGGTACAGCCAGGTATATTTCGTAAAATGGTCAACAAGGATAAGATAGTAGGAAAAACCATCGATGGAGGTGTAGGGGAGTGCTGTTTAAGGAGGAAATGCCAAAGGGTTGGCGATGACTTTTATTGCAAGCACATGAATTACATATAGGGTCTGGAAATTTGGAAGAAAAATGAACATGAAACTGACTTAAGACACTTTTGAGGGTTTTGGACTGAGGGTGACCAAGACGACGATGCCAAAGGTGAGAGGAAACTGTCACGGCCACCATTGCTTGAGGTTTGTGAAGAGAAACCGATGACCATCATCCTTACTCGGGCCTTGTAGGAGAACCGCCCCCGTGCTGAGATCCTTCACATGAAAATAACCAGGAAACAGTTCAATAGAGGTATTATTCTGTTTATTAAACTGGGAAATGAAAATTAAGTTTCGGGTCATGGATGGAGCACATAGGACATTTTTAAGGAGGGGGGGGGGGGGGGGGGAGGTGGGAGAAGAAGTAAAGTGGAGCCAGTGTGAGTAATAAGGAGGCCATTACCGTTGTCAATGATGATCTCATCTGGACCATTGTAGCTGGTAGCATCAGAAAGGTGGTGGGAGCTGGTTGCTACATGATGGGAGGCTCCCGAATCAAGGAGCCAGCCTGGGGAGGAGGCCTGCGTGGCTGGATTGGCCACCTGAGGTGGCGGGGCAGACTGCTGAAGGTGAGGGCAGTGCTTAGCACTGTGGCCTTGAGTGCCACACCATTGACAATAGCCACGGTATCCAGTGGGCTGGGAGGATGAGCGACGGGAACTGTCATTCGACTGTTGGTGGGGCCGGTTTCCAGAGAAACGGTGGGTGTCCATGGGCTGAAAGTTGGACCTTTGGCCAGAGGAGCCCCTAGTGTTGTGGTTGGAGGAGTAACCGCGAAAGGATTGAGTTGGGTGGGCTGTTATTGGAGGAGTGGGTGCTGCGTGGGCTGCACGTTTGGAAGCAGCCTCATGCTGAACAAGCATGTCATGAAGGTTTTCAAAGGGGACAGTGGAGCCAGTGGGAGAAGGAAGTAAAGTGGAGCCATTGTGAGTAATAAGGAGGCCATTACCGTTGTCAATGATGATCTCATCTGGACCATTGTAGCTGGTAGCATCAGAAAGGTGGTGGGAGCTGGTTGCTACATGATGGGAGGCTCCCGAATCAAGGAGCCAGCCTGGGGAGGAGGCCTGCGTGGCTGGATTGGCCACCTGAGGTGGCGGGGCAGACTGCTGAAGGTGAGGGCAGTGCTTAGCACTGTGGCCTTGAGTGCCACACCATTGACAATAGCCACGGTATCCAGTGGGTTGGGAGGATGAGCGACGGGAACTGTCATTCGACTGTTGGTGGGGCCGGTTTCCAGAGAAACGGTGGGTGTCCATGGGCTGAAAGTTGGACCTTTGGCCAGAGGAGCCCCTAGTGTTGTGGTTGGAGGAGTAACCACGAAAGGATTGAGTTGGGTGGGCTGTTATTGGAGGAGTGGGTGCTGCGTGGGCTGCACGTTTGGAAGCAGCCTCATGCTGAACAAGCATGTCATGAAGGTTTTCAAAGGGGACAGTGGTGTCCCTGGACCGCACAGCTGCTGCAATTTCTCTAAATTCGGGTCCAACTCCATTAAGAACATGGAGAAGAAGGTCATCATCAGACAGTGGTCTGTCAATGGCAGCCAGCTCATTTGCAAGAACCCTAATTCCTGCAGGTATTCAGAAACTGGGCGGGAATCTTGCCTCAGAAGGGTCAGCCGTTCCTTGAGGCCAAGGACACGGGCCCGGGCTTTGCTGGCATAAAGGTGAGTGAGCCGTGCCCAGGCAGTGGCTGAAGTTGGTGCAGCGGCAATTAGTTGAATCACCTGAGGGGAGACGGAAGCTAGAATGGCATGAAGCAGGAGTTGATCCTGACGAACCCAAAAATCATGAAGGGCTGTTTCTGTGGTGGGTGGGCAGGGCCGAGAGCCATCAACATAGCCCATGAGATCATACCCTCCAAGCAGGGCATTGAATTGAGCTCACCACGGAAAGAAGGTGGTGGCAGTAAGCTTGACGGGAAGTTGGGCTGCAGTGTTGATGGTGACGAGGGAGGGAAGATTAGGGTTTGGTTCACCGGCGGTTGGTGGGAGGGTGGTATTGACAGGGGCGGCAGTGGTATTGACAGGGGCGGCAGTGGTTTGAGCAGCAGCAGCGGTGGGTTGAGCGGCCATGGATTAGGGGTGTTTTTTTCTAGGGTTTGCTCGGTGGAGCTTTTAGAGCTCTGATACCATAAAGAGGTATAGAAGCTTTTTGTTCTATTGAATAATTAAGATGTACAGCAGTAGTTGTGTTTTATACAGACCTAGACTAGACCTAACTAGGAAAGAAATAAAGACTATCTAGACTAGGAAGTTTATACATCATGAAGGAATCAGTATTGATTCCTGTTAATTAATCTTGGCAGATCAGGAAGATTGGATAATCAATCTTCTGTGATCTGGTGGACCCGTGGAGGATCCTTAATATGGGAAACAATTTTGTTTTTTGCCCCTGTAGGTTGTCTGTTTACTCATTGATGCAGTAGTTGTTTGATCCTCTCGATGTATAAGAGTTCTATTATAACGCAGCTTTCCAAAAATATTACTAGGGTGATGTTGGGGCTATAAAATTTTTGCTGTTCCATCTGTGTATGCAGGAGGCAATTTGCTCATCATTAGAGGATTACAACAATCAAATTGAACTACTGAAGCAGGAGATGAATGATGCGACACATGGTGCCGATAACATTAGAAACGACATAAGTGCACTTGCTCAAAGATATGCTGTGATTGATCGTGATGAAGAATGTGGGGTATTGCTCATGCTGATGTTATAGTTTCATAGTCTGATTCATTATTAAGATACATCTCATTTCGTAATTCTCCAATATCTATTTTGGTGTATGCCTCTATATGTTGGATTCAAACTAAAAAACAGTTTTGAATCTTGATTTTCTTTACCTCTGAAAAATGAATCTAGTATCCTCACCAATCCACCCCTCGAAAAATTAAGAAATACGCACACATGCTGAATTTGACTGGTTTCAGCTCCTATGTGCTCTTCTTCTTTCCTCCATTTGAGAGTTCTGATTGGCTGCCCTTTATGTTGGATTTCCTCATAATTTTTTTTTTCTCAATACATTCGAGGCCAAAAACGTATCCAAGTTGATATTCTTCTTCTTCTTCTTCTATCAGGTTTGTCGGCGTAAGATTTTAACTGTGGGTAGGGAGTATCAATTAGCTAGGGGCTATGCATCAGTAGGCCAAATGGCCCCGTTCTATGTATTTCCATGTGGACATGGCTTCCATGCACAATGCCTGATTGCTCACGTTACACGTAGTACGAATGAAGCTCAAGTAAGTTGAAGTAGTTTGCTTCTGTATTTCATGTTCGTTTTCTGTTCACATTGGTTGCATAAAGTGGAAAGCAGTAGCTGAGGTATCATTCTTCTATTTTGTGTCTCAGCTGCCATATCAAAAGATCGTTTAGCATTTTTCATACTTCTCCAATCTTAGATTTAAGGAAAATAGTAGGGAAACCAAGTTGTTTTTCACTCGGGAATAAAGCGGGCCCAAACAGAAAACAAATAAAATGCTACCACATCACAGGGTACAAAACTTGGTATTACCACTAGTCTAGATTTAAACAATCACTTGGTGATAGTTTGAAAAAACACTAACAGCGTCTTTACAAAGATTCATTGAGTAGATTGAGTAGAATGTTATTGCGTTCCATGGTTGACAACATTGAAATGAATAATCATTAAAAAGCCAACTAGTAAATTGAGTATATTCTTAGAATATTTTGTATCATAAACAGATTCTATGTAAATGCTTCTTGGGACCTTTGAATACACATTGTCACAGTGATCTAGACTAGTTCAGAGATGGCAGGACAAATGAATAATTCATTAGGCTACATATTCAAACTGTTTAACATTTGAATTTTGATACTGATGAAACCTATAGCATGAAAGACATGCAAATCTATCCTGCGGCCAATTTTGACCAATAATGACAACGTGGCTGTTGTGTATTATTCATTTTAGTTGTGAATGAGTTGCCGTGATGCATAGTTATATAATGCTGATACCTGGTTTAGTTTCTTACAAGCTTAATACTTTTCATCAACTTTTGTCTTAATTAGCTTAGCTTTGTATTTTACAAAGCTTGGTAATGTCCGTAATTGAATTTTACATAAATGCTTTGGGCTAGGGTGATGATTGCGCCAATTGAATTAATGTTTTGGTTTGTAAGTATTTTAGTAACCTGAATTGTAATGCAGGCGGAGTATATACTGGATCTTCAGAAGCAGCTTACCCTACATGACGGAGAAGCTAGGAAGGATTCAAATGGTAGCCTAACTGAGGAAACGATAACAAGCATGGCCCCTGTAGATAAGGTCTGCATTTTGAGCTTATTTGGCCCCATCTTCCTTTCCTTTGCAGTGAATCTCTATTGATATATTTACCTGTTCATAGCTGTATATGATTATTTAGCCATTCTCAGTAACAGTTTTTAGTTTCGATTATCAACATTTCAAAATTGTAAACTAAACCAATTAATTTATGTTAAAATGATTGGCAGCTTCGGTCACAGATGGATGATGCCGTGGCCAGCGAATGCCCATTTTGCGGTGACTTGATGATCCGTGAGATCTCTCTGCCCTTCAATCCTTCCAGAGGAGGAACAGAAGAATACCTCATGGGAGATCAAATCCCGTAATATTGGAAACCAGAGAAGCATGCCTTTAATTTTGTGATCATATTTCTCCGGGTTTACTCCCTTTGTTTTTTGTTGTATAATTTTTTGTTCCCTTGAGTTATTGCGGAGAAACATGTTTCGCAGTGAGCATGCTTTTCATTGGTTTTGTTTCATGTCCATGTGTAGGCACTGGGGGCCTGTCTTGCAAGTGAACTATGGCTAACTATTTTTTAATCGAGAATTACATTTTCTTTCTCTCCATATAGGGAAAATTCGGAAATTTTTAAACAGTAAATATATGTTATTATTATTCCCTCCTCCACACCTCCCCCCCCCCCCCCCCCCCCCCCTTTTTTTTACTAGAAGGGAAGGAAGAATTTTAGATTTTTTTTATACAATATGTTATCGGGATTCGAACTTAAAACTAATTGTGTACAAGTTAACGTTAGAACCAATTGAATTAAATTTTACATTAGATTCATTTATTATTATTATTATTATTATTATTATACATAATTATTTAATTTGAAAATATTATCACGCGTTTTGAGTCTAATAAAATAATACTATTATTATTACTATTACTATTATATTATTATTTTATTACAAAAAACTTATACCAACAAAAATTATTTGTTGGTTATATAACTTGTATGAGATTATTAGAGTTTATAGTTGTTTAATAGTTTTTACGATCATTATTTAATAGGCTTTATGATTACAGTTATGAGTTATCCAATATTGTTATAATATATGTAAAATCATCAAAATGAACAAATAATGATGCATGTACGAGTTAGTAATCTTTTAAGCATTTTTCACATTTTAAATATATATATATATATATTATATCATTTTGCCCTTGATTTTTTTTTTTTTCATTTGTTGCGAATTGTAAAATTTCAGTTTTGCCTTTGGATATTTATTTATCATTCTTACAATTATTATTAGATTATCCTATTATTATTATTGTTGTTTTTATAAATAATAGTTATTAGTTTTATCAATCAATTTGGGATATTATCCATTGCCTTGAGTCTAATGAAATATTATTATTATTATTATTATTACTATTACTACTATTATTATACTATTATTTGTTTGTTAATTAAAAATATATATAACAAAAAATTATTTTCTTGATTATATAACTTATTAGATTATTAGAGTTCATATTTTATTTCTTGAAATATAAAGCAACACTATTATATTGAGTCATTATTTAATAGTTATTACAATTGTTTATATATATATATATATATATATATATATATATAAACTCATGCTTACAGTTTGCTATCTAATAGTCCTATAATATATATAAAATAATATAAATGAACAAATAATAATTTACGTAAATAATCATCTATTGAATATTTTTTCATATCCTAAATCAATTTATATATACCATTTAGTATAGAGTTCATGTTTATAATTAATTGAATATATGCTTAGGAATAGTGCAATACATTTCTCCCTTTTTTACCCCAATTTCTTTTGATGTGTGAAGTAAAATACTAAATTTGTCCCTTTTAAAATTATATTATCTATAAAACCAAAACTATTTGATGACAACTAACAAGTAAAGCAATAGCGATTTACTCAATGCATAGTTTACTTCCAAATAGCTAGAATAAAAAAACTCAAGCTTTTGTTCTAAGTAAATAAACAAAGCATATAATCCTAAATTATGCAATTTTAAATATTCAATTTCAATGATATGCAATTTAATTTTTAATTAAACATATAATCTTAACGTTTACATATTTCGAGGATTTGATTAATAATCACAAAAAATATAATGGACATGAAATTGAAATTGGAATCCGAAAACATAGTTTAAAGCAATAATCCTCATATTGAATAATCATCAATTTCAAAGTTGTTTTACCTTTTTTTCGTTCCTTTCCAAGCTTTTAAGCCCATTTCTAATATTTCGATTGATCATCGACAATATCAATATTAATATTGAAATATCTACTAATATATCTATAAAACGAGCTATTGATATTTCTATTAAAAATGATATTTTCATCTTTGTTATAACACATTTGAAATCATATGAATAAACAAATGATGATGTATGTAAATAGTTAATCATTCTTTGAACATTTTCTTGTATCCGAAATCTATTTATATATCTTTTATATAGAAATTAGGTTCATGATCAATTGAATAACCCATAGCAACACACAAGCATATCATACTAGTCTATTCTAAAGCTAAATCATTGGTACTGTGCTTATGAATAGTGCAATATAATTTTTGCCATTTTTTTCTTTTATAAACCATTCTTTTTGGGTATTATTTTTGCCCTTTCTTTTTTATAAATCTTTTATTATGTATTATGTATTATTATTATTATTATTATTATTATTTTTCCCTTTTGCTCAATACCTTTCATTATATTCATTTATCATTCTTTAATAATAATAATAATAATTATTATTATTTTATTATTTTTTGTAAATAATAACTATTAATTTATTATTAAATTTAGGAATATTATCCCGTGCCTTGAGTCTAATGAAATGACACTATTATTATTACTACCACTATTACTATTAAATTATTATTATTTTTTTAACTAGAAAATATATTAACAAACAACAAATCATTTTGTTGGTTATATAACTTATATGTGACTATTAGAGTTTATATAATAGTCTTTATAATTGTTTATATAATTATACATATATATATATATATATAAAATCCTGCTTACAGTTAATTACACAATATTGTTATGATATATGTAAAATTATGTAAAAGAACAAATACTGATGTATGCAATAGTTAATTATCTTTTGAACATTTTCTCACATCTTAAATATATATATATATCATTTTATCATAAATATCTTTTTCCCTTTGTTATGAATAGTAAAACTTTAGGTTTGCCCTTGGATATATATATTTATCATTCTTACAATTTATTATTATATTATCATATTACTATTATTTATTGTTTTTATAAATAATAATTATTAATTTTATTACTCAATTTGGGATATTATTCCGTGCATTGAGTCTAATAAATTAATACTATCATTATTACTACTAGTATACTATTATTATTATATTATTATATTGTTTGTTAATTGAAAAATATATAACAAAAAATATTTTCTTCGTTATATAACTTATATTAGATTATTAGAGTTCCTATTTTATTTCTTGTCTCATATCCTAAATCTACTTATATATATATACCATTTTGTACAATGTTCATGTTTATAATCAATTGAATATTGTACTTAGGAATAATGAAATACCATTTTTGTCCTTTTTTCAATTTCTTTTTATTTGTACAGTAAAATATTGGATTTTCCATTTTTAAAATTGTATTATCTACCAAGTGAAGCAATAGCGATTTACTCAATGCATATTTTACTACCAAATAGCTAGAATTTTTTTTAAAAAACTCAAGCTTTAGTTCTAGGAAAATAAATGGAGCATATAATCCTAGAATTATGCAATTTAAAATATTCAATTTCAACAATATGCAATAATCTTCATCTTGAATAATCATCAATTCCAAAGCAATTTTACTCTTTTTCTTTCCTCTCCTTTCCAAGTTTATGAGCCCATTCTCAATATTTTGATTGATTGTTAGGGATATCGATATCAACATTGAAATATTTATCGATATATTCGTAAATCCAATTATCAATATTTCTATCAAAATCGATATTTTCATCATTGGCTATGACACGGATGAAATTATATGAATGAACAAATGATGATGTATGTAAATAGTTAATCATTTTTTGAATATTTTCTCATATCCTGAATCTATTTCTATATATCATTTTATATATAAATCAGGTCTATGATCAATTGAATAAGCCTGGAGAAAAAATTGCCCCTGCACGATTTTTCCTTCTCTGCTAGATTTTCTCGTGTAACCATGTGGCGGCTACTGCAACTCTGGTGGGGGTGATGTTTCCTACATGTGGGGTGACCACGACTTGTCACAGTACTGAAGGGGTGAAGCGATTGCAAGGGGAGTCCAGCCTTGAGGTTTGATGAGATCGACGGTGGAGTGGCTCTCGTGGACATCTTTGTGCCCACTTCCAAGGCCTTGTTACGAAGCGACCACGCTTTCTTACCCACGCTTTTTGTCAACGGTAAGTGATGAATGGACCATTGGTAGCAACGACTACCATGTTGAAAAAGGTGAGAAAAGACCCTCAATTTGTTTCTCGGACCAAGTGAAAGAGAGGTTATGGCAGCCATGGCAGCATGCTGTGATCATGAAACTTGTAGGGAAGAGGCATACCTATGGCTTCTTGGACACGAGGCTTTGATAGAGATGGAATTTATAAGGGTCCATACAATTGGTTGATATTAAGGGTGTTAATCGGTTTTTCGGTTCGGTTTTTTTACCGAAACCGAAACCGAAACCGAAACAGGTTGAAAAATCGGTTCGGTTCGGTTCGGTTCGGTTTTTCCTCCAATGCGGTTCGGTTCGGTTTTTCCTCTTATTCGGTTCGGTTCCGGTTAAAACCGGTTTTTTTTTTTCAAATTATGGTGAATCGGTTCGGTTGAATCGGTTCAATTTTCTCTAAACACCAATTTTTTTTTGTACTTTTATAAAATAATCAATATTTATTATCTAATTAATGTTCATTACAACCTAATTAATGTTTATTACAACTAATCAAGATCCATTATAACTAATCAATGTTTATTACAAAGTAACCTAAAGCATTTCGGTTCGGGTCGGTTCGGTTCGGTTCGGGTTTTAGGTCCATTTGGTTCGGTTCGGTTCGGTTCGGTGTTGTTATACCGAAAACTGAAACTGAACCAGTTCGATTCGGTTCGGTTCGGTTTTCTCCAAACGGTTTCGGTTTTCCTTCGGTTCGGTTTTTTCGGTTCGGTTCCGGTTCAGTTCGGTTTTTCGGTCGGTTTTTTCGAACCAATTAACAGGGCTAGTTGATACTGCAAACAACTTCTTCTATGTTGGTTTGGCCTAGAGTGTGACATGAACTATGTCATCGCCGAAGGTCCTTGGGTGATTGTTGGTTAATACCTCATAATTCTGAAGTGGAGGTCGTACTTTGATGCTGGTAGTAAGAAACTTACTAGGCTTACGCTTTGGGCACGGTTATGAAGGATCTTTGTGGAGTACTTTATCAAAGAGACAATGAAGGTCATTGGTAATGTCATTGGGGTCACTCGCAAGGTGGATGTGCATACCATTACCTAATCACGGGGAAATATACTCGGGTTTGCGTATAGATTGACATTATGAAATTGTTACTTCCATTTGTGGATGTTGAGGGAAAACATGTTCGTATTGAGTACGAAAACCTCCTAGACATTTGTTTCAATTGTGGGAAGGTGGGTTTGATGAGGAGCCAATGTTCTCAGACTCCAAAGGGAGAGAAGGTGCCTCCACCCGTGCTTGGTGAACATAGGGCTATTGACAACCTTGGGGATTTTCGAGAGTCCTAGAGACATATCCCTTTGATCAGGGTGATGAGGTGCAGGTTGCCTCTGGGAAGGAGATGCTTGGTTTTAGGGTTTGGAACCTTGTCCCTGTAAGGATGAGTAGTAAAAAGTAGGCTACTAGAGGTACCCCTCCTTGGTATTATACAAGGAGCAGTAAGCCACATGACTTGGGTACTAGGGTTGGGTCACGATTTGATGTTCTTGGTGATGTTTAGGGTATGAAAATTGGAGGTCAAATCTTGATGGAAGGTACTAAGGGTGGTTTAGAGGAGGAGTTGCTGGTAGGAGGGTCCAGTATTGGGGTTCCTGAGAAAGGGGTCGAAGGGTTGGAGACTAGCGACCATCATAAGGCTGGAAGGCCCAAGAAAGGGACGAAGGGTAAGGCCCCTACCATGGGGGAGGCACCTTTGATAATACTTGTGGGTACCGTAGGGCAGCGGGAGGCGAGGGTGCTGCCACCTTAGGAAAGCTAAGAGCAAGGTGAGTGGGCCACCCCCATAATAGCATGTCATCTGGTGGCGGGCTGTTCACATGGGTTAACCTTAGTACCCCTAGCCATGAGCTACCTCCCAAAAAGGGTGGATGAGACAATGGAGGGGCACTCTCGGAGGTTGGCAGCAAACCTTCTGATATTCTTTCACTGAATGGCCACCTTAGGCGCATTTTGGGCTTCTCTAGCCCTGTGATTCCCTGTGTGCCTTCCATGGGTGTAGAGGCACGGGAGGGGCCTCGGAACGTGGATGGGATATATGATGAATCCCCCTCAGCATTTAGGGATGTATCAATGGAGTTGGATTGCCTTTTCAAATCACCAGGAGGCTAGGATGTTACATTAATTGGTTCAAATACTTTCCCTTTTCTATTATATTATCATTATGTTAGTAAATCTTATGTGATGAAATGTTAGAGGAGTTGGAAGAAAGTCATCATAATCATCATAAATCACATATAGAAAGCATATAAAACAATTATGCATGCATTATATTTAGAAAGAAAATGTCCACTCACAGACCATCCTAACTGACAAGACCCGCCCCGATCCCACAGGGACCACAAGGGGACGTGCCCTGCTCCCGTCTGACACCCAATAATTCATACCAATTTTAACCTCAAAACATCAAATGCATAAATAACCAAATTTAAGTCATACAAAAAATCCGAATTAAACAGATGTCAGACAAGGGATGAAATCCAAAATTACAAGTTGCGAGCACGACTCTAACATAAACCTGCGGGTAAACCACCCAGCAGGGGTTCAGGTACGCAGAAGTAGATCTATGCCTCAGCCTCAGGTTCCTCCTCTACCTCAGTATCACGACCTGGAGGGGTTACCAAAAACATTAAGGGTGAGTGGACCGAACTCAAGTTTATAAAATCATTTGATAAGTAAAACATATAATTTACCCCTCCGTTTTCCAAATATGCATGCAACATCATTTAAAATCATAAATAATATAATATGAATCATAAGGCATGTAATAAAACCATAACCATAATTTTAGCCACTGCACTATACACTCCAATCCCGACATCCCTGATGTCTGACGTCCCTGACGTCCAATAAGGTCACAATCACAAGGCTACGCGTGCCACTCGGGTCTCAATTCCGAGTTCCATCCCCGAACCCTGTTCGGTTACAGCATCCCCGATGCTTAGCGTCGTAGACGCTGGACGTTCTAGACGTCCGTGACCTCTCCGGGGTACCTCATCCGGAGGAGACAATATAATATGGAAGGATCTATACAGTGCAGTACCAAATACATTTTATTGATATCCAAATGCAAAGCATATATGTATACATAGGTAAAATCTGAATCGATCGTTACGTTTCATCAGACGGGTCTCATGCCCAAATACCGTGAAACGTGCCATAACCGAAATTTCAATATCATCAAACCCATTTATCGATTCCAGCATGTGAACATATAAGTAAATCAGAAAACATTTAAGCATGCAAGGGTTTAATGAAAACGGGCCCACTCACTGTACGATTCCGCTGTGAATCTGCGCGTACGGACCTGTACCGAGATTATCGTACAATTCTTGTCAGTTCAATTCACACGTAAGGGTCACTACAAGTCCTTAATATTTATTCAAAAGAAAGTTCGAAACAGAAACCGGTTCGGGGAAACCGTCGACACGTTTCCCGAGGCAACCGACCCTAAACTGACCCTTCAAACTATCTAAGATCAACATGGTTAATTCACCAAAAATGTTCAGAATGATGAGAGGAATAAAAGTCATGTTGATCGTGATCGGAGATAAGCCCCAACGCGCCCTCACGCGCCGCCCAAAGTGGCTGCGCGTGAAAGTCACGCGCCTGACACTGTAGCTACAGTGTCAGCACCTTCACCCGTTTGTCTGTAATTCGGGAATGCCACCCGCGGCTTGACCCGGTTAATTACCTATCAATTCCTACTTGATTTCAATCCAATTTGATCCTAACATGTTATTTAAACATCTAATTTAAGTTCTGAGTTATTAATTAGCCAAATAGAATCCTTAAATGGCCCTTCGACCTGTGATCATCCAAACGGGTTGATCACCCCAACTCACTGGTTTCTAAACCAAAATAAAATTAACCTTACATGAAGCATCATAGTAACAAAACGAACTGGAAAACACACTCAATTGAACCAACACTCACCTGGAAGTAGTCGTCCAAACCTCTGAAATCCTTCTGAACACGGTAGTCACCGTCCCAGCTCACCCGTGGCTGGTTGCCTTCGATTTTGATATGGTTGTGTTCTAAACACTCCCAGAAAGCTTACTCTGCGATTAGATTGGTCCAACACACCGTAGAAATTAAACTCTGATTTTCCCTCCAATTTTTCCAGAAATGGCTTCACTGGTTTTCCTCACCCGTTCTCAGTTATCTTAGCATCAGAGTGATGCTCACACACGTTCTAATTAGTTTTAAATAACCTCAGCCGTCCCAGAGGCTCGTGGAAGTCCAATTGTCCACTGAATTTTGTTCCCCAAAAAGCTTCGACTTGAATTAACAATGAGCGTCGTGCAAGGTGGATGCTTCAGTCCACGTTCTAAGCATCAAACACTCCTTACTTTCCAGCACACACTTGCACAACCAATTGCACAATTGTACCACCGCACATGGTGGTGCCGCCCATGTCCCCCGCGGTCTGCTACAGTAACCAGGGCAAAAAGACCAAAATGCCCCTGGTTCAATAATTACCAAAATGCCCCTCACTTCCTAGACCCGTAACTCAGCCATACGAAGTCCGATTTCGGCGTGCCGCCTGTCTACGGACTCAGGATTTCGAGACCTACCTAACGGTCCTTGGGTCATGTGAAAATTAGTTGTCAAACGAAAAGTCAACATTTTTGCCCGTGAAGTCCAACTTACGGTAATGTCCCTGAACTTCCGATAGTCATAACGTTTACCCCGATCGTCCGAATCGGACGTGCCACCTGTCTATGGACTCGTGACGTCCCGAACTACGTAACGGTCATAGGTCAAATTCCATTTAACCTACGAATCAAAAAGTCAACAATTTGACCATACCATTCACAAGGGTAAAAACGTCAATTCACATATTAAATTACAATATTAAAATCCTCGAATTTTTGGGGTGTTACACTAACTGCGTCTCGATACGCATGCCAAAAGCCTCTTCAGGGCTAATTTATTATCTCCGAAACTTCCGTACCTGTCCAAATCACACCAAAATCTGTAAATCCAAAACTAATGAGCCACTGCCCAAATCCATAAATACAAATCCATAAACACCGAAATACCATTTCATAAATCCAATAATCCATATTTACCACATAACCATCCTCGGCATCCCAGATGCCTAGCGTCCTAGACGCTTGACGTCCTAGACGTCATATCTCATGGTAAAAGCAACGCGTGCTGCCCGGGGTCTCTCCGGGTCCATATC
This sequence comes from Prinsepia uniflora, assembly GCA_032719365.1. Lineage (NCBI taxonomy): Eukaryota > Viridiplantae > Streptophyta > Magnoliopsida > Rosales > Rosaceae > Prinsepia > Prinsepia uniflora. The sequence goes on along the minus strand of CM064875.1, from coordinate 54,648,033 downwards.
TCTGACATCCCAGATGTCTGACGTCCCAGACGTCTAATTATAGCAATCCTGCTCCTGAGTCACTATACGGTCTGATCGCTCCGTACAATGACCCCTCGCAGGCAATGCACCGTGACTTCCCCAGTGTCCCAGACACCTGTAGGTGACCATCTACATATCCTCGTATCTAGATGGTATATGGAAAACACTTTTATAAAGTCATTTCAAAACATCTCAAAGGGCCCTGCCTGAAATTTCTAGAAAACCATCACAAATCCATTTAGGGTCCCTGACTCGAAACCACGTTTATGAAACATAGAGTCCCAGACCCGAAATCACAATTATAAATCACAATTGGGCCTCATGCTCGATTTCATAAACTAACTGGGCCCCCGACCTAATCACATAACTCAAATGGGTCTCACCCCGATTTCATAAACCAACTGGACCCCCAGCCCGATCACATAATTCAAATGGGTCTCATGCCCGAGTTCATCTTTCCAAAACCAAAACCATTTCATCAAACCATTACCGAACCCACAAGCACGTAAAACTACAGTATAAAATCATAACATCGAAATACGTGCAAATATGGGATTACCTCGAAATACGTGCAACCATGTAAATCACCATTGCCACAATCATCACTATAGAAATTATATATATAAAACATATAAAACAGTTATGCATGCATCATAGTTTAGAAAACATTGTCCACTCACATATCGTCCTACGCTGCCTGCTCGATGCGTGTTCCATACGCCCTTTCTGAGCCACATCACTATCACCAGGACTTCCAAACTTGTCCAAACCATACTAGAGGGTTACTAACTACCTCATTAAATTCTCATTAAACCCCCATAATTTTGCCGAATTTTTAATCGTGTTTAAACTCGATCCTAAACCTTCGGACACCCCAAACTATATCGAAACAATGTCTGATCGACACGAAACCAGTCCCAAAGTGTTCATTACATCGAATAGTTGATTTCACATGTTGGACTCTTTCCCAAAACATCCCCTACGTGCCCCCACTCTCCGCCCTAAGGCGCTACGCGTGGGCCTCATGCTCCTGCACTATTCATCATCCATATCCTTTGTTGAACTAGTCCGTTTCAGTTTGACTGTGCACCCGGTCCAAGTGGACCGGTATGACCGATTCGCCTCCATATCTCTCTTGTTTTCGGTCTGTTTTCAAACATTTTCAATCCTAAACCTTCATCTAATCAAGTCCTACAATCCTATGATTTCAAAATCGTGAAAACCAGCCAAGATCGTACCTTAACGATCAAATTTTGAACCAACAGTCCTTCCCCCGCCGTGTTTCCAAGTCTCCGGCCACCGTTGGTCTCCATTCCAAGTCCATTAGTGTCCTAGAAACCTGAATAACACATCCCAAACATCAAAACTATTCAACAAACGCCAAATCTAAACTTTCAAATTTGAAAACCAAAACTTACCTTTAATGGCAACGCCGGCCACCGTTCACGACGGTTCGAACCGTGGTCACCATCAACATCATCACACTTCACTCTCTCACTTTCATTCACACCTCAAACACAGATAATGGGGATTAAAGGCCATAGGGGATGAGTTTGCATGACTCATGGGTTTTGGGAGGAAAAATCGAAATAATCGATCGAAACGGGAAAAAGAAATATCCCACCGTGTGGGGGAATGGGCCAATTAGATAAGGGAGAGCTGTCACTTACTGATTGGTCCACCCAGATTTCCAGTCCAATCCAAACCTGCCACATGTCCCCTTTTCTCTATTTTCCTGCAATAGTACCGTAAAACGTTCTAGACCCGTAACTTCTCCGTCGAACCTCCGATTTCGACATGCTGCCGGTCTACGGACTCGTGACGTCCCAATTTACATCACGATCATCGATCCTCGTACATTTGATTTCCCGAGTCAAAAGTCAACATTTGCCCAATTCTAGGGGCAAAACGGTCATTTCGCACCATCCATTAGAATTATCTCAACTAATCCCCGATTAGTCATCCTAAACCATAAATAATTCATATTCAATCTCGATATTTGGGAGGGGTCGTTACAACATCGATGTCATCGTCACATGTATCATATTCGGTATTTATAGAATTGAAATCTGAAGTCAAACCTGATCACATTAAAAAGAAAAATTAGCTGAAAAGACAATAAGTAAATATGTTTTAACTACTAAATCTATTACGAAAAATAATTATAATACCTTTTATCATAATCCATAGCCAATCTCGAGCACACATTAAACTCTCAACTGTGTTTTATTGGAGACGACTACAGTGTGGACTAACAATTCTTCCACGAGTACTAAATGCAGACTCTGAAGCAATAGTGGACACAAGAATAGCTAGGATATCTCCAGCAATATCATGCATAATGAAGACTCTGTGTTTGGTATATCAAATTGAGTATCACTTGACGAAATTTGAAAAACTGCGCAGTAACAAACAAAGAATGGAAAATGCACATTACACAAAACCAACAAAGAACACAAGGACTTTGGAAGAACACAACAACACAAGGTTCATTACATACAGGGTCATGTGTGTGTTTATGGGAAATAGTGAATATATAGCTAGCATTCAATCAGCAGATGGATTGCATGTACGTTTGATTTTGATACTACCATCACTGTATCAAGATCTGGGAATCGGATGCCTGCAAAGGATGATGAATAATAAAGCAAGAATAAGTATGAACATGACCTCACTACTTGCTTTAGAAACCCATAGACAATGCAGAATCACAAGACAAATGAGACTATTCACAATCTAAATATAGCAGAAGTGGGGATCAGACTCAAAACGACAAGAAAAAATTAATGTTACAATCAAAATGTTGTCAATCCAGGACAGTCAGCTCAATAGTAACTCTATTCGAAACAAATTGAAACTTTGGACGAAAATCAACATAACAGTTGAAGACTCTACTAGCTACTTTCAAGGTTTTAAATTTTAAGCATACCACCAAAAAAAAATATGGGATAAATTAAATAATTTTTTAATTAGAGACTTGAGATAATTAGTGGTTGGAATTCTCACCAATGTACAAGATGGTTAGAAAATTGCACCAGCTTCCTATCACTCAAGCAATCCACAAGCTTGCAATAATCTGGGAGAATATCTCAAAAGTTCAGTATAAACTCCAAAGAACAAGAAATTTAGTAAAAGCATTGTAACGACCCGTCCCGAATATCGGGATTTAATAATATTTAATTGTGATTTACTAATCTGGGATTAGTTGGGCGATTTCGGACGAATTGTGCAAAATGACCGTTTTGCCCCTGGGTGTGGGCAAAACGTTGACTTTTAATTCGGATGGTCAAATGGACTTTGACCGATGACCGTGACGTAGTTCGGGACGTCACGAGTTCATAGACAGGTGGCACGTTCGATTCCGACGTTCGTGGTGAAAGTTATGATGTACGGAAGTCCAGGGGCATTTTCGTAATTTGGACGATATAGGGGCAAATGTTGACTTTTTGACTAGGATGTCCGATGGCCGAGGGCCAAGGACCGTTACGTAGGTTTCGTCGATGCGAATCCAACGACAGGCGGCACGCCGAAATCGGAGATTCGACGACGAAGTTATGGGTCACGAAAGTTTGGTTTTGTTATGCACGCATTACGAGGCGTGGACACGTGGCGTTCTCTGATTGGTCTGAATTTCTGAGTGGGACACGTGGACCACTAACCTTTAATTATTGGGATCAGATCTGGATTGGTCAGATTGATTAAATTATTGGATTAAAAAAAAAAATAAAGAAATCCCACTTAGTGCATCTTTTGATCTGGACCCTTAATCTCATTGGTGAGATTTAATCTGGGCCGTTCATTCCTTTTTCCCTCTCTCTTTAATTGGATCAGCCTACACCTCCCAATCACATTTTCTCTCTAGCCCGTGAACACGCTCACGACTCACACTGCACACCACCACCATATCTCTAACCTTGGGCCGTGCAGGGGACTGTGTGAGGTCTGTTGGGAGCTGGGCACGGTGGGAGACGACGGGAGACGGCTGGGCGGCGACGGAGGGGAAAAACAGGGGAGGCCGAAAAACTCAAAATTGGGAATGTCGTTGTAGACTGTTTTTGATCGTGCTGATGGGTGGTGGAAGTTCCTGTGATCAGTCCAGGCATTTTGGGTGGCCACGGTGGTGACCACGACGGCGTTATGGCCCTAAACCCGTGAGTTCGTCCTCGGGCCTAAAATGGCAGCTTGGGATTTTCGACGTTTTAGTCGATCTAGTAACTAGGAGGATGACTCAGAGGATGAGACGAGTCTTTTGGGATCGTTTTCATCGAGAATGGTGGTCGGAGCTGAGAGCAGTCGACGGTGGAGTTGGCCGTGAGCTTCTCGATCGGAGAGGTAAGGATCTTGACGTTGTTCCTTGTTTTTGTTTCCACAGAACTCCTAGTTTAACTCAGACGATCTTGTAGGAGGAAACCCTGTCGAAAATGATCAAGGAACGGCGGAGAACCGATCGGGTTGGCCCGCGGGTCACGGCGACCCGTTTACCAGTCGTTCGGGTTGAACGACGGTGAACAGTACCCGGCGCGTGGGTTTCACGCGCAGGGAGTTCAACCGGCGCGTGGGGGCGCGTGTGAGGTAATTTTGGGAAACTTCCAACATGACTTTTGTCCTATACAATGTAACGAACATTTTAGCGTTGGTTTCGTGTCGATCGGATCCCGTTTCGTTATTGTTCGGGATGTCCGAAGGTTTTAAATCCAGTTTAAAAATACTAAAAAATTCGGGAAAATTACGGGACTTGAATAGGATGTTAATGATGAGGTTAGTGATCCTCTAAATTGATTTGAACAGGATTGGGAGTCCCGGTGATAGTGATGTGGCCCGGGAAGGCCTATGGCACGCGTATCGAGGCGCTCGGTTAAACGGTCTGTGAGTGGACATTGGTTTTATAAATTCGATGCATGCATAACTGTTTCATGATTGTTATAAATTGTGATTAAATGATTTGTTTTGGATATCGGTGAATTTATATATTTTCACGCATTTCGAGGCGATTTACGTGTTTGCACGTAAATCGAGATTTTTCTGGATTTGCACGGATTTCCAAAATGTGGTTGGATATGATTTCATGAAACGGTTACAAATTTGATAAAGTGAAATCGGGCCAGGGGCCCAGTTGATTTATGAAATCGGGCCAGGGGCCCAGTTAACTTGTGAATCGGGCCAGGGGCCCAGTTAACTTATGAAATCGGGCCAGGGGCCCAGTTGACTTCTACATGTGTTTGCGGGTCGGGGACCCTAAAACAGAATTGAATAAATGTTTTCTGGTTTACATTTTATATATATTCACATGCTAAAAACGATAGTGGTTTTGATGATATGGAAAATCTGGTTATGGCACGTTTCACGGTATTTGGGCTTGAGACCCGTCTGATGAAACTTAATGATTGGTTTGGATTTTTATCCATGTATATATATATGCCTTGCATGTGGATATCGATAAAATGTATTTAGTACTGCACTGTATAGATCCTTCCATATTATATTGTCTCCTCCGGCGAGGTACCCCGGAGAGGTCACGGGCGTCTAGTACGTCCAGCGTCTATGACGCTAAGCATCAGGTGATGCTGTACCCGAACGGGGTTCGGGGATTTAACTCGGAAAATTGAGACCCGAGTGGCACGCGTAGCCTTGTGATTGTGACCTTATTGACGTCAGGGACGTCAGACATCAGGGATGTCGGATTGGAGTGTATAGTGCAGTGGCTAAAATAATGGTTATGGTTTATATTATATGCCTTATGGTTCATATTACTGGATTTATGAAATAACTCTTGGATTTACTTTTGGAAATTGAAACTATGCTTTGGTTTCCGGGCTAAGGCCCTAATGGTTATTTCTAAATAAATATGGGATTATTGGTTTTGGTGCATGCATATGATTTTACTGAGGGGCATAAAAGTCTTATAAATGTTTTAAACAGACTTGTTTATTTTCGTCCACTCACAGCTTTTGTTTTCAATGCCCTTCAGGTTGATTCCGAATACGACTGCAGCAGAGACTTGAGCATCGCACACCTCCTCCATCGATCCTTACGCACTCTGGAAGCCCGTTTGGGCAATGGCAATCGGTTATCCCTTGTCTGACGCCTCTGGTCAGACGGGAGCACGTCACATTCCATGGTAATCCCGGGGGGATTGGGATGGGTCGTGTCAAGTGGTATCAGAGCAGGTTTTGCTCTTTTGTGCGCGAAGGTCGAGGGTGTGATGTCTCTTTGGGCTGCTGTTCCGTTGTCAACCTGATAGATAGTTTTGGGTTTGTATGGTGGATTGGGCGTGTTTGGCTCGATACGCCGTGCATTGTTGCGATTCAACCCAAGTGGGGTTGTATACGATTAACTGGTAATGTGGGACCGTCGGTTCGGTCATGTGATGATGGATTGTTGTGCCACTGGGCACAGCTAGGTTCAGGGAACCCCATTTGAATAATGTTATGGAAGTGCGAAACTCAGTTGAGTATTGGTCTAAGTTTTGGACCCTAGTAGTGTTGGCTAGTGTACGGGGGTTGGTGCATCGGAGTTAGCCGATGACCTTCGTGGTGGAACCCACGATGGAACCCACGTTGAATTGACGATTGGATTGGATTGGACGTCTATACGATGTCAGGACCGCGGGGTCGGTCAGGTTGTGGATTTTACTGCAAAAGGCAGTTGGGTTCGGTGGAACCCTAGGGTGTGATTTTGGAACCCTAATTTATAATTGATGGACCGAAAGGTGAACCTTAAGTGAGAACTTGTGCTGCGACGAGCGGCTGAGGTCATGGATGACCATGTGGATGACTCTAGTGAGTCTTATGGGTTCGATCTATGGATACGGTTGTGAGATGAAATATGGAATCCCGTGTTGGATCGGATATTAGTGTGAGGTGTGGTTACGGATCTTGACAACGATGACTGTTGGTCGACAGTTGTGTCGAGATGACTGGCTATCGAGAGTATTTAGTGTGGCTTTCACACTTGGGGATCAGGGGATGTTCAGGGAACGTCCATTATCCTGATGTGCCAGTGGTCAAATTGGAGGTACCCATAGTCCTGGGGTACGAGTGGTGTTACGGGATCGTCGTTCGGAATGAACGGAGATCCAGGGTAACAACTTTGCACACTGTGTGCTAGCATGGATGTTCGTGTGCTAGCATGGGTGTTCGTGTGCTATGTATGGATGTTGGTATGGTGATACCTATATGCCAATACTAGTATGGATGCCTGTGTGCTGATACTGGTATTGATGATGGTGCGTTGGTGCTGGTGTCAGTAATTGTGATGACGATGAGCCACCATTTGGGGTGTGACTCTGTCATGATGAACATATGATCGGTATCTGCGACTCAGTGGTGGTTGAGCCTTGGACTGGATGGGATCCAGTGGAGGTTGTGTCGTGTTGGGATAAGTCCTAACAGATATATCATGACAAGTGATGAATGGATCAAAGGTATGATTGAAAATTTGGGGGAATCTTGGGATGCTGTCCCCTAGGTCATGTGTATTGGTGGATTTGGGGAGTTTTTGTCAACTCCGAGATTGGTAAGATTGTTTATTTCTTATATCCCCAGAGAGTACAAGGAAATTATTGAAATTGGAAAAAGTCGGGGAAAACCATTCGTGGTATTGATGTGGGATTTTGTGATTGTGAATCACTTGGAACCTGAGGATTGAACCTGTTTAGGTTGAGATGTGAGACGGAGGCAGTATGGTATGCACATTCAGGCAAAAATTGGAAATATTCCGTTCGGAATCGGGGTGTGTGCATACATGATTATTGACGGACGTGAGGTCCGAGTAATGAATTGATTTTGGACACGTGGTGGTCCAAGTGAGGTATGGACGTGGGCAGTCCAGTGGTTGGACTTGACATCTCATTGGGAGCATGTCTGTTTCCAACGTGGTTGGAACTCCCGTTTCGGGGAGAGTTGTGATTGGGAGACGAGAGGAGTGCTCGTTTCCGCATCAGTGATTGGTATTCCGAAGTCATTAGGGTTGACTTCAGATTTCCTGTCGTGGCAGATGATGATTGTTGCTACCAGTACGTTGAGCGTGTATTGGTAGGTGGACCCAGGTTTGGCCTTGGGTCATTGGACACAAGAAGTTTTGTATGATTTTGGATTTGGTGGTGGTATGCGTGGCCATCTTTCCACCAAGGGAAATTTGGCGAAGGATTCAATTGAGGGTGTAAGACCCTACGATCAGCTTTCGGATGGACTGTTAGCTATGTGAGCATGTGTGGATCCTAGGTGGATCTGATTTGCGATGTTGTCGACTTTGGTCGATGTGACGATCTAGGATCGTGATATTACTTGTCGGGTGACGTAGCGATGGATCTGGGTTGTGATCATGATGATCCAGATTGGATGAGAGTTATCACTCTTACCTTGGTATGTGAGTCGTAAATGACGGGACTGAACTTCTTTTCGGAGTGAAGTCCATATGGTTTGTGACTTGGTTGAGTAGGTTTCCGATGTGGTCGGATTTTGTCAACCTTTGACGTGTGGATATTGGGATTGGCTTCCCTATGAAGTCAATCGAGTGTTTTGGAGAGGCAACCGATAGATTCGGTTACGTTACGTCTTGATGGACGTAAACGAGATTTTGGGTTTTGGAATCGAATTTCTGGGTGACGATTCAGGATTCGATTGCGAAGCTCGAAAATGGATTACTGGATTTGGGTGCGGAATGATTATTCCAATGCTAGCTTACGGAATAATGATTTCGGATTCGGATTTGGAAATGGATTAAAAATATGATGTTGGGTTCGGATTCGGGATTTCTTACGAAATTGCGGATTCGGATTCGGAATTGGAACTAGATGACGGGTGGAGTTCGTTTTGTCTCATGTTGGTTTGGGGCAAAGGTACTTCATTTTTGGAACGTGTTTGGCTATGACCTGGGTGGCTATAGTCAGATTGATGGATTGCGGTACGTACAGGGTACGTTGTACGAGGATTGATACTGGTTAGGCTGAGTGGTGCCTAATGGCGGTACGTGGGATGTACCAGTGGTGTGTAACTAATGTGTTGGTAATCGGATTGGTTCTGATATCATTTGTTTGGCTGTATTGTGGACTGGACATTGGATACTGTGCGCTGGGCAGATTGATCTTGTCGGGTTCAGTGATTTTATGAGCAGGTGCTCTTAGCCATGGTTGGCTTGTGGAACCCTAGTATTGAGATGTGTGTTCACTGCTGGGCTGGTATTCAATGTGTTCCAGTTACACCACTTGATGGAGTAAGTTGACGGTATACGTACACTCAGGATGAGTGAATTGGTGGTCAGTGTAACCACGAGTAGCCTTGTGTGATTTTATCACACCGTGATTTTTCCAGCGTCTTGGTTCACTGAGGGAGTCGGTGATTATGGACATTGAGATTATTTTGTGTCGCAGGATTGGGCTTGCCCTGCGAATGGTGATCATGTGGTTGATCTTGCGCTACATCGAGAGTGATGTAGTACGTGGTGTTGTCACGGATAGACAGATGGTTGGGGCTTTACTAGGGTGGTAAAGCTTAGTGGTGACAGTTTGACTGATGGTGTCGGCGTGGACTGACAAATGAGATTTGGTGACTCCCAATGGGAGCAAATGTAAGGATATATTGATAATGGAAAGGAACCATCTAGCTGAAGGAGTCAGCTAAATGGTTAGGCGATTTTATCGCGGATCAGGTGATCATTTCCACTCGAGGTGGTCGAGTGTTGTTGCTATTATGACGTATGACTGTGATGGGATGTCTGGGTACAAACGAGACTGGTGTTGTCCCAGTATGTGGGTGTACAAGTGTACACAGATGTGTGGTCGAATTGTTTTCCACAAGGTGGTTGTGGAATAAGATTGTTGGTAATTTCGAGGACGAAATTATTTAAGGAGGGAAGGTTGTAACGACCCGTCCCGAATATCGGGATTTAATAATATTTAATTGTGATTTACTAATCTGGGATTAGTTGGGCGATTTCGGACGAATTGTGCAAAATGACCGTTTTGCCCCTGGGTGTGGGCAAAACGTTGACTTTTAATTCGGATGGTCAAATGGACTTTGACCGATGACCGTGACGTAGTTCGGGACTTCACGAGTTCATAGACAGGTGGCACGTTCGATTCCAACGTTCGTGGTGAAAGTTATGATGTACGGAAGTCCAGGGGCATTTTCGTAATTTGGACGATATAGGGGCAAATGTTGACTTTTTGACTAGGATGTCCGATGGCCGAGGGCCAAGGACCGTTACGTAGGTTTCGTCGATGCGAATCCAACGACAGGCGGCACGCCGAAATCGGAGATTCGACGACGAAGGTATGGGTCACGAAAGTTTGGTTTTGTTATGCACGCATTACGAGGCGTGGACACGTGGCGTTCTCTGATTGGTCTGAATTTCTGAGTGGGACACGTGGACCACTAACCTTTAATTATTGGGATCAGATCTGGATTGGTCAGATTGATTAAATTATTGGATTAAAAAAAAATATAAAGAAATCCCACTTAGTGCATCTTTTGATCTGGACCCTTAATCTCATTGGTGAGATTTAATCTGAGCCGTTCATTCCTTTTTCCCTCTCTCTTTAATTGGATCAGCCTACACCTCCCAATCTCATTTTCTCTCTAGTCCGTGAACACGCTCACGACTCACACTGCACACCACCACCATATCTCTAACCTTGGGCCGTGCAGGGGACTGTGTGAGGTCTGTTGGGAGCTGGGCACGGTGGGAGACGACGGGAGACGGCTGGGCGGCGACGGAGGGGAAAAACAGGGGAGGCCGAAAAACTCAAAATTGGGAATGTCGTTGTAGACTGTTTTTGATCGTGCTGATGGGTGGTGGAAGTTCCTGTGATCAGTCCAGGCATTTTGGGTGGCCACGGTGGTGACCACGACGGCGTTATGGCCCTAAACCCGTGAGTTCGTCCTCGGGCCTAAAATGGCAGCTTGGGATTTTCGACGTTTTAGTCGATCTAGTAACCAGGAGGATGACTCAGAGGATGAGACGAGTCTTTTGGGATCGTTTTCATCGAGAATGGTGGTCGGAGCTGAGAGCAGTCGACGGTGGAGTTGGCCGTGAGCTTCTCGATCGGAGAGGTAAGGATCTTGACGTTGTTCCTTGTTTTTGTTTCCACAGAACTCCTAGTTTAACTCAGACGATCTTGTAGGAGGAAACCCTGTCGAAAATGATCAAGGAACGGCGGAGAACCGATCGGGTTGGCCCGCGGGTCACGGCGACCCGTTTACCAGTCGTTCGGGTTGAACGACGGTGAACAGTACCCGGCGCGTGGGTTTCACGCGCAGGGAGTTCAACCGGCGCGTGGGGGCGCGTGTGAGGTAATTTTGGGAAACTTCCAACATGACTTTTGTCCTATACAATGTAACGAACATTTTAGCGTTGGTTTCGTGTCGATCGGATCCCGTTTCGTTATTGTTCGGGATGTCCGAAGGTTTTAAATCCAGTTTAAAAATACTAAAAAATTCGGGAAAATTACGGGACTTGAATAGGATGTTAATGATGAGGTTAGTGATCCTCTAAATTGATTTGAACAGGATTGGGAGTCCCGGTGATAGTGATGTGGCCCGGGAAGGCCTATGGCACGCGTATCGAGGCGCTCGGTTAAACGGTCTGTGAGTGGACATTGGTTTTATAAATTCGATGCATGCATAACTGTTTCATGATTGTTATAAATTGTGATTAAATGATTTGTTTTGGATATCGGTGAATTTATATATTTTCACGCATTTCGAGGCGATTTACGTGTTTGCACGTAAATCGAGATTTTTCTGGATTTGCACGGATTTCCAAAATGTGGTTGGATATGATTTCATGAAACGGTTACAAATTTGATAAAGTGAAATCGGGCCAGGGGCCCAGTTGATTTATGAAATCGGGCCAGGGGCCCAGTTAACTTGTGAATCGGGCCAGGGGCCCAGTTAACTTATGAAATCGGGCCAGGGGCCCAGTTGACTTCTACATGTGTTTGCGGGTCGGGGACCCTAAAACAGAATTGAATAAATGTTTTCTGGTTTACATTTTATATATATTCACATGCTAAAAACGATAGTGGTTTTGATGATATGGAAAATCTGGTTATGGCACGTTTCACGGTATTTGGGCTTGAGACCCGTCTGATGAAACTTAATGATTGGTTTGGATTTTTATCCATGTATATATATATGCCTTGCATGTGGATATCGATAAAATGTATTTAGTACTGCACTGTATAGATCCTTCCATATTATATTGTCTCCTCCGGCGAGGTACCCCGGAGAGGTCACGGGCGTCTAGTACGTCCAGCGTCTATGACGCTAAGCATCAGGTGATGCTGTACCCGAACGGGGTTCGGGGATTTAACTCGGAAAATTGAGACCCGAGTGGCACGCGTAGCCTTGTGATTGTGACCTTATTGACGTCAGGGACGTCAGACATCAGGGATGTCGGATTGGAGTGTATAGTGCAGTGGCTAAAATAATGGTTATGGTTTATATTATATGCCTTATGGTTCATATTACTGGATTTATGAAATAACTCTTGGATTTACTTTTGGAAATTGAAACTATGCTTTGGTTTCCGGGCTAAGGCCCTAATGGTTATTTCTAAATAAATATGGGATTATTGGTTTTGGTGCATGCATATGATTTTACTGAGGGGCATAAAAGTCTTATAAATGTTTTAAACAGACTTGTTTATTTTCGTCCACTCACAGCTTTTGTTTTCAATGCCCTTCAGGTTGATTCCGAATACGACTGCAGCAGAGACTTGAGCATCGCACACCTCCTCCATCGATCCTTACGCACTCTGGAAGCCCGTTTGGGCAATGGCAATCGGTTATCCCTTGTCTGACGCCTCTGGTCAGACGGGAGCACGTCACATTCCATGGTAATCCCGGGGGGATTGGGATGGGTCGTGTCAAGCATAACTGTCAGGACCCACCCCGGTTTCACCCCGAAAACCGAGGTAAATCCTGCTCCCGTCTGACACCCTGACATTAATACAGTCAGACGCAGGAGAAATTATACAACATATCCCGAAGTCAACAGTTTACAGAGCATAGTACGCAATAAAAAAGAAAGAAAACTATTAAATTAATACACGCACACGAAAATTAAAACAAAATACTCCGGGATCCCTCTCGTAACTTCTATGCCTCAGACGCTGCCTCGACGCCGGAACCCCGCGCTAGCTCCACAACCTGGAGGGCAATTAAAAACAGAAGGTGTGAGTGGACCAAAATAAAATAAGAATTTCCAAAACCATTTTATAGGAAAACTAGTTTTAGCCCTCCGTTTTGAAACCACATGCATAACCCAGTGACTAAACAGTTATAAATCACATAAATCTCATCATAAAAACAGAAACACTATAAAACAGTTATAGAAAGCATAGCAGACATATCATAAAACCGTATCATAAATCGTGAATATCCAATCATCATTTTCCGATCAAACATGCTGGACCTATCCGAGTCTTTAAACTCCCGAGTCTTTAAACTCAATCCAGGCCTCAATAATATCCGAGTCTTTAAACTCCCGAGTCTTTAAACTAAATCCGGGTGTTTAAACCCAATCCGGGCCCGTCCCCCGTCAATCATAATCCGGGTCTTTAAACCCAATAACCAGATCCAGAAAATTCAATCCAAAACCATTTGAAAACCATTTCTAAATCCATATCCAAACTCGAATCCGAAATCACTGGTCTGATGCCCTTCCGGCGTCCAGAACCGTCATTCCGAACCCAAATCCGGAATACCACTTCCCAATCGTAAAACCAAATCTCGATTCTCGAAATCCAATTTCAAAACCGAAAATCCTTGATCATCAAATCATGTTCCCAAAATCCACTTATAAGCATTGAAAATCAATTATAGATTGAAATCCCAAAATCATGGCATTATTCTCAGAAATCGACTTTTCTCGTAAAACGTGCCAAATAAGTTATTTCTCGGAAACCGTGCAATTATGGAAAACCACATCATAAATCCAACCTTCATGAAATCACATATATAACAAAATTATAGAAAAACAGTTATGCATGCTTAAGTTTAGAGAAGGGGTCCACCCACAGTACCGAGCCCTCAATCGTGTCCCGAACGTCTCGTACGTTCCCCAGCTTCCTCGGCAACTCCCGATCCTGTCAACAACCATAAAAACACGTTACTACCACAACTACGAGGATCCACCTAAATTCCCTCCAAAATCCCCGAGTCCTAAACATAACGAATCGGAACCCTAAACCTTCACCCTCGCGGAACTAACCTCAAACGACGTCCGAACTACCCGAAACCAAGTCCAATGAACTCATCACAAATCCTAGACCAAAAACCTAGTTGACACCTTCCCCAAAGACCGCCGCACGCTCCTCCACGCGCCGGCCAAAGTGGCTGCGCGTGGCCTTCACGCGCCTGCTACAGTGTCACCGTCTTCCTCAAGCAGACCCGGTTCAGCACAGTGTCTGCAACTTGAAGAACCTTAGGACCCTACTAAGTCCCCTAGACCTCACTAGACTCCTCGATTCAACCCCTAACGCCACGACTCTCGACTTGAAACTCGACGGCAAAACAGAGTATCAAAAGGGAAAATAAGAAATTACCTGCCTCCTGTCGCCGTCGTGAGCTCAGCCGCGAGGCAGTAGCTCCTCCCGTCCACCTCCAGCCTCTGGACACCTCCTCTGGCCTCGCTTGATCGATCACAGCCGCCACACCACCCACAAACACTCACTTCCTCCCTGTTTTCCTTCCTGTTTTCCCGTGGCTCCCCTTGCACCCTCACACAGCCACCACACCTCCAACCTCCTCTCTGTATCCTTCTCACTGCTCTGATCACTCCTCATTCGCTAATTTACACAACACACTCACCATCACCGCCCAATTCTCTCAATTCTCTCCCTCTGTTTCTCTCTGGGTCGAGGAACACACACGAACACACGGGCACCCCCAATTATTTGGACCGTGCACACGCCTAGAAACCACTAGGCCCTTGCCACGCGTCACAATCCTCCTCTTCTCTCTCCCAACTGTCTCAATCTCAACCCTCCATTTTCCCTCTCTGTTGCACAAATCCCAGAGCACAAAAGACCAAAATGCCCTTCATTTTTCACCAAAATTACAACTTTGCCACTACCTTTCTAGACCCGTATCTCACACATCGTAAGTCCGATGAATACGTGCCGCCTGTCATCGAATTCAGGACGACGAGATCTATTTAACTATCCGAGGTCAACAGCTCAAAACCCGTTCAAACGAAAAGTCAACTTTTCCCCTTAGTGTAGCCAAATTACGGTTATGCCCTCAACCTTCCGAACATCATAACTTCTTCCTCGGATGTCGGAATCGGGCGTGCCACCTGCCTACGGATTCGTGACGTCCCAAACGACGTCCTGGTCACCGGTCAAAGTCCATTTGACCATCCGAACTAAAAGGCAACTTTTTGCCCGGACCAGGGGCAAAATCGTCATTCTACACTAACGACCTCAACGAGACCAACTAACCACCGATTAAGCTTACTAAGCCCATCTTAATCACTGTCTTAACCTAAATTTCCAGGACGGGTCGTTACAATAACAACATGGAGTTTCTGTGAAAAAAATTGGATTACTACTAACATCATGAAACTACTGCAATCCAAGTAAAGAAATTTCTTTTCATCTTATTCATGCGTTGCTGTTCTGATGAGGACCTCATTTGAGGTCTTGCATATCAGTAATCAAATCAACTATTAAGGTTGGAGAATCATATCTAATGTAAGAGTTGACATGCAAACTTCCACTAACATTCTTAGCTTAAATCAGTTATGTATATAGAAATCATACTATAATTACTACAAAACTAGCTGTTTGTTAACCCTTTTTTCAGTAAATTCATTATATTCAAAACTAATTCTGACATTCGATTAGAAAATACATACCAAGCAGAGCATCACACTAATAAAAAAAATCTACACATCGGATTTGCGTAACATGCTTTTCTGCCCAATTTTCTAGCACAATACTTGGCAACAGAGAATTGTGTAACGACTCGTCCCAAATTTCAGAATTAATTAACGATAATTATGATTAATTAAGGATAATTAGGGGATTAATTGAGAAGATTCCTCGACTAATCCGAAGAATCGCCGACGGATGGCGTAAAATGACCGTTTTGCCCCTAGAATTGGGCACAAAGTTGACTTTTGACTTCGGCGGTCAAATACACGAGGGCCAATAACGGTGATGTAGATCAGGACGTTACGAGTCCGTAGACAGGTGACACGTCAAAATCGGACGTCGTACAAGGAAGTTATGGTTCACGGAAGGTTTTAGGAACTATTCACGGATCGTTTAGTTTTCAAACAGATTTGTTTTTAGTGGGATCCAAAATATCTAAGGGGGACCAACAAATGAGTGACAAGTGTCACTCATCCATTGATTCCCATACACACACATGCATCCTCACCATCATTCATCGTTTTCATCTTTCTTGTTCATTTTTCCTTCTCAAACTTGAACACCCACTCCACCCTCCTTCCATCTTCATCACTTCACCTTCTGGAGGCCAAAGAGAGAAAGGGGAGATGAGAGAGTGACTAGGGAACGACCAAGGATGGCAGAGCCGCTGCGGGGATGGCTGGAATCACGAGAAACTAAGGTAAACCGTGGGATTCAAATTTTGGGTTTTTGATTTTGCTATTTTGGAATGAATCTAAGCTCATATTCATGTTCGTTAAGGTGAGAGGAGTTTGTTGAGCCAATTTTGCGAAGTTTTGGACGTCGGAGGTGGCAGGAATGATGATCAGAAGATTGGCCAAAACTTTGGGAGGCCATAACTTTCAAACCAGGCGCTTTCTTCAATTTATAGGTTTAGATTTAGAATCCTTAGCTTGAGTAGATGAATTTACATAGGTAGAACGTCGAATTTTTTTGAGAAATGAGTGAGATATCGAAGTTTGAAGTTTAGGGCAACAATGGAGTTTTCCAGTTAGTCAGCTAGCGAGTTGACTTGTTGACCCGCGAGTTGACCCGTTGACCCACTAGTTGGCTCGTTGACTTTTTGATTCGTTGACTTTTGACCCGTTCACTTTTTCCAGAGTTGACTTTCGCATTGACCACGTGCGAGGAGTCGCGTGGGCTTGAATTTCGAGGTAGGACTAGTGTCATTCTAAAGGTTTCGACGATCCGGGTCCAATGGTGGTGATTTCATTTAGATAGTTAGTAACCTTCGGGGTGTGGTTGGGACAGGTCTGGAGGTTTAGCAGATGGTGATTTAGCCTCGGGAAGACTTCTAACACGCGTATAGTGGTGACAGCTAGGACGGTATGTGAGTTGACTTTTGTTTTCAAAATATGATGCATGCATAACTATTTTATATGTTTTATATATGTGATTTATGATGGATTTGATTGTGATATTTATGATTTTCGTATTTACACTTATTTCGAGGTTTCTAGTTTTATATCGTGCCTATACGTGCTGTGTTTTCAATGTGGTTTAATGGAATGGTTTTGGATTTGAAAAATATGGAATCGGGCATGAGACCCATTTGATTTGGAAACTATCGGACTTGGAGTCCATTTGATTTAATGAGATATCGGGCTGGAGGCTCAATTGGTTTATGACGTCGGGCTTGAAGCCCAGTTGAGTATGATATAGGGCATGAGCCCCAATTGTGGTTTATAAATGTGATTTCGGGTTCAGAGACCCTAAAATGGATTTGGATTTGAGTACTTGGATTTCTGAGTTTTTGATGGTTTTATGGAACTTCCGGGTATAGCCCCTTCAAAAAGTTTTGAAACGATTTTATAAAATGTTTTCTATATACCATCCTTATATGATGATATGTGGATGGTTTCTTCCAGATGTCTGGGACACTGGGGAAGTCACGATGCATTGCTTGCGAGGGGTCATTGCACGGAGCGACCAGACCGTATAGTGACTCAGGAGCAGGATTGTTATGATTAGACGTCTGGGACGTCAGACATCTGGGACGTCAGACATCTGGGACGTCAGACATCTGGGATGTCAGTGATTGACCTGGAAAGACCCCGGAAGGCACGCGTAGCCTTAGACCGTGATATGATGTCTGGGACGTCAAGCGTCTGGGATGCAGAGGATGGGTATTTGGATTATAGAGTTATTGGATTTATGAAATGGTGTTTCTGTGTTTAATAAATGGATTTGGGCAGTGACCCACATGATTTGGATTTACGGTTTTGGGCTGAGTTCTCATACTTGGTGATTTTATGATTTTGGGATAAGGCTCTAATGATTTGAGGAAGGAAATGGCTTTGCTTTTATAAATTTTTCTTATCACACATGGATTTGAATTAATTAGATTTCGTATGCATGCATAGTTTTAAGTGAATGGTATAAATGTCTTTTGTTAAATGTTTTTTAATAAATTATTTATTTTCGTCCACTCATGGTTTGTATGGTTTTTAATGCCCTTCAGGTTGATCGCGGATGTGAGCTGTAGCAGAGACCAAGACATCACACTCCGCCACTGATCTGGGCGCATTCTGGAAGCTCGAGTGGGCTAAGGTTTGGGGCCTTCATGTCACACGTGCGTGTTACACGTGGGTTAGACGGAAGCATAGCACATCCCGCGTTAATCTCGGGGAGATTGGGATGGGTCATGTCAATTGCCCCCACAAACCTTAAGTTTCAGATCAACCTGCTCAAAATCCAAACGCTCTCAATATCTACGACAACATGGCCAACATAAAACTTTCCAACAGAATTAAAACAAAAGAACATAGGATGGAAAGAAAAAATAAGACCTGCTTAAATTTCCAGAAACCTTAAAGTTCCAGAAACCTTCAAAGGCAGAGAGCACAAAATTGAATGTCTTTATCAGTAAGATTAAAGATGAAGTCCCCTCTGAAAAATAAAAACAAGGAAGAAGCAATCAGATTTTAACCAAATGAGGAAAAATTAGAGACGATAGAGGAAGAAGCTTATGCTGATAGAGCAATCTCGAAGTCAGCTTTGGGTTTCAAGTCAGATCGGCAAGAGGATAGTCAGCGAGAAGATAGTCGAGGAAGAAATCTCTGTGTTTAGCATGATGCTTTTGCAAGGAAGGAGAAAGAGAGCGAGCCACTAGTTTAGTGAAAGGGTACGGGTCCCTGGCGGGTAAACCCTTACTGACAGAACCCGTCCCAAATATACTTTGATAACCGTGCTTGGTCTTACTCCCATCTGAAAAGTCAACTGAAGTTCCGAAAACACCTTCAGCACTTGTCAGACAGGGGATAGCTGTACTGATACCCACTCATGCCTCCGTCTCTCGAGCAGCCTCGATCTTCGTGCCACGCACTGGAGGGCCATCAAAACATAAAAGGTGTGAGTGGACAAAAATAACATAATTTGAAAATACATTTCAAAACGAACTCTTTTACCTTCCAATCATAAAACATGCATGCATAGAGTAAACAAATGACCAACCAGATTTCAAATCGTATCACATAGAAAACCATGGGACCCACAATTCATCAAAAATCGTTTCCCACATTTCCCCGAAACTTGTTTCATCAAATCATGTAAAAAATCTGGACATAACCATCAACATCAAACCAGTCTCAATGACCGTCAGGAACAGTACTAGTCGTCAATACTCAAATATTGATCACATAGATCAGACAACAATACTCACAGGTGCATAGACATCAATCACAATATCACAACAACACATCAGCACTACTCATAAGTGCATCGACACCAGTCACAACATCACAACATCAGCACTACTCACAAGTGTACAATCAATCACACAATCATATGGGCACTACGCTTAGGCAACCAACATGCCACATTCTCGAGATCAGACACATCTGGGCTCAACCCCCGGTATCAGTAACATTTGGGCGAACACATCCCCATGATCAGACGCATCTGAGCAGTACATCTAGGCTCAGTCTCATCCGAGAAGATAGCATACCATTAAACACTCACAAAGCCAACCACTACGCTTTCACAAACTTCTTGACTCAAACCAAGTGAAAACCATTTCCAATAGGGTCTCAAGCCCAAAATATCATTTCCAATAAGGTCTCAAGCCCAAAATATCGTTTCACGCAAATTCGTAAAATCACATCCAAAAATCATTAAGTAAATCCATTAAATCATTCTTTACTCACATTCCAAGTCAAAATACCATTTTTAAACCCTGGCCTAGCCCAAAATATTGTTATCACCATCCTCGAAAATAGTTTCCACAAAACGATTATTAAATCCATAAAATCACCCAATAATCATATCAAATCATCATCCAAATTATTGCAACTCAAATCATGAAATAAATCATGGAAAACGTTTACTATGCATGCATAACAGTTTATAAAACAAATGTCCATTCACACACCGTCCACGCGGTTCGATTCCGAGCCGTATACACCTCCGTAATTTCAGGAACCACCAATCCTATCAAAAATTGCTATCGAGGGTCACTAACATTCCAAATAACCTCACATTACAATCTCCTATTTTTTCGGGATTTAAATACATACTAAAAACGTATACATATGCTTCAGACACACAAAACTATATAGAAACGATGTTTGCTTGACACGAAACCTGCGCCAAAATGTCCTTTACATCGATTACATTAAAATTCATGTTGACCATACCTTAAAAATAGTGATCACGCACCCCCACGCGCTCCTGCACTGTTCATCGTCCATGCCCGTTTTCTCTGCAAAATGAGTCACGCGACCTGGTTTAAGACCCGATTCAATTCCGTTCGATTTCAAGCTTTTTCTTGATTCTAATCAGTAAGAAACCATTGTAGGATCTTCCTAGACATGTTGTCAAGCTCAATTACTCAAGTTCTTACCTCAATTCAATCCAATTTTGAATTGAAATTCCGAAATGAACGCAAGGATATTCTAGGCTTGTTCTTCGTCCAATTTGTTCAATTCCTGAATGGTTTAATTCGTATGGACCTCAGAAAGCATCAATAAGGTTCAATTTCAACAATCATGGTCCAACAACTAGAATTCGATCTCAAATTCCATGGTGGGTTTCGGGTTTGGGTTTATGGTTTCGGGTCTTGGTTTTTTGGTCTTTCTTTTCTTTTCATCTCTGTTTCATCTCTCAATTTATTTCCTTTTTCTGTCTCAGTTCCTCTGTGTCTCTCGAGTAGATGGTATGAAAATCAACCAAATGTTTTTTGGTTCTTCCTTGAACAACATACACGCACATACTTTTAATTTCAATTTCAAACAAAAATGCCACTAATCCTAGCCAGCAAGTGACATGTGTCACACACCTAATTAGCTGAGTCACTAAAACCAAGCTGACTCACTAAAATCAGCAAAAAGACCGAATTGGCCCTTAAGGTATAAATTACCAAAATGCCTTTGGCCTTTTCTAGACCTATAACTAATTTATCCAAACTCCGATTTTGACATGCCACCTGTTTATGGACTCAGGACTTCGAGACCTATGCAACGGTCTTCATGGAAAGTCCAAATAATATTTTGATCAGAAAGTCAACATTTGACCACATAACATAGGGGCAAAAACGTCCATTTTCTTTTCAAATTCTCGGAATGAATTTACCATCATATATGAGTAATGAATTAATGTTCTTCACCGTTGCTCAATATTCTGATAGTATTATTGCAAGCCTCATTAAATTGGGAAATTAATGGAAATATAACACTCTCCACAAAATTATTCAAAAATGTGTTTAGAAAAGTAAAAACTATATAAAGGGGATTGTAACCTTATAGTAACCAAGACTCGCACTTGTGTGAAATTAGAAGAGAGGATTCCTCTCATCTTTCATCTTCCTCCAATCTTCTCTCATATTCTCTCATCGTTTCTCAACTTTCTCTCATCTTTTCTCACATTCCTCCCATCATCCTCTCAGCTTCTTCAATCCTATACTTGATTTTTGTTAAGGTGGATGAACTACATGTAGTGGGCATTCAAGAAATTAAAGCAAATAACCAATTGATTAATTAGTAAGGAAGATGAATTTGCAGGTGTGAGGTCAGGTAGATAAATGGGTAGAAGGCGATAGAAACCAAGGTGCATCGATCTAGTCTGATAGTGCCCCACTGGTTTAGATCTAGTGTTATATATAGTTGGGCAATGTCATCATAATTAAGGTAATGAGAAATTCAGATCGAAACATCTAGTTCTCATTGCACTGACTATGAGGAAATTACTTGACAATGAGGATAGAAAGTGATACCTGGTTCTCTTTTGATTTTGATTTTCACATAAGTGTGAGTCTTGGGTAGATGATGCATTATATTATAGGTCTTTTTCATACCAAGACGGTTAGATCATTAACACTTATGCTTGAAAATTGTTTAATTTTGATTTTGTAGTTATTGTCTATAAAAGAAGAGCTTTTTACATAGACCATGTAGAGAGATGAGGCTTAAATTCAAATTGAGAACCATATATCTCTTTGTGTGGTGAGAATTGGTTTTTTTGGACCTTAGTGACCACTCTTCTTCTATAAAAAAAAGCCATGTATTTCTTTTAATTCAAATCTTAAATTAATATTTAAAGTGAACTATTAGAAAGCTAGGTACGTAATAAATACTTTATATACGATAGGGCACCTTAATTACTAATATTAGAAAAAAAGTTTTAATTTATTTCTGCGTCATACATATATTGATATATATAAAAGAGGTCGGGGACAACAATAATGTCATCCTCTTTATTCATATAATTATATATTTCTTCCTCTTTATTCATATAATTATATATTTCTTAATAATTTCCTCAGTTCAACGAACATGATGAATCATCACGTGCATATATGCCGCAACTCAGTTCATTAGTTTGCAGCCCCCTCTGTGCAAAGCCATTCACCCACAAAGAAGTTGTTGCAGTTGATATTAGGGTTGATGGAAAGGAAGAAATCACTACTCAAACCAAACTTTTCGGCAACAGAAGAACATGTATCGCCCTCTTCGGCACCATAAACTGAATCGCAAACTGCAGCAGTTTTTTTCCCTTCAAACCCAACTGCAACGTACGTACGCATAATATTGCATGTGTTATATCTTTATGTGTAAACTAAAAAATAATAATAATAAGTTCAAGCAAAAGAATTAATTAATTTAAATTACGTATTAAGATATACTAAAAACAAAAATATAGGGATTGTAAATTGGTAATTAAGCGTTAAAACACATAAATATGGGCACGAAAGCATAACAAAGTGCTAAACAATGAACTTAATTTATCAAAGTAACATCTTCATAGATGTAATTTACATACCTCATTTACATGACTTGCATTTATCATTAATTTGCAAATTCCAATGCACTTTCATGTTCCTAGTTTTTAATTAATTTTAACTAGATTCCATAAAACTTTGAAATTTTTATCGAAGCGCACCGTAATATAATTTACTTTTAAACTGAACTGTAAGATGATAAATAAAATTATGATTTGAGTGAACTTACTGCTGCCTAGTTGTGTTCCGCCCTCAGCAAGGGAGATGATGAGGAAGAGGCAAAGCACAAGAGAGAGGGTAACTTTGAAGTTAGACATAATTATTGCTTAATATATATGTAATTGCGAGTGTTAGTACGTAAAGGATTAAAAGTGTGTTTACTTAGTTTTAATTGGTGATGGTTTTGAAGGGAGAGCATTGGTGATATTTATAGGTAGAGATTTTGTGTCTAGTTTTAGAAGCCGGCGCATCTAGGGTGTGTTTGCTTTGTATGAGTAAATCTAATGCGCACAATGAAAATATTGGCTTATTCTGCAGGCTTTAGCCGCCTGAGTATTATCGCTATGTCATCCTCGCCCCAATTTGTCTCTCGCTCAAAGATAGTCAAAAGTCTTATTCATGTAGTTAATTTGCCTGATTTTCAATTTTGGTATATGTGCTTTTGTTTTTACCAATTTAAATTCAAGCAGATATCGAAGTTTTAGGACTTTTCTTTTATGTACGTTTTAAGCTATACTATTCTATAAGTGATCATAGACTCACAGTCCCTTTTGGTTTTCGGAATATATGAAAGTAGACAATTAATTTTGTCATGCCGTTGAAAGGTGCCAATAACTAATCGGAGAAGCAATGCCGTTGCAAGTCTATCTATGCTTACAAGTATATATTGATGGAGTGAAAGCTGGCCGGTTTATTCATGTCACAGAAGCGGCCGGCGGTCCGAATCATATTATCTCGAACTAAATTAATATTTAATGAGAAATATAATGCTATAATAAATGCTTTTATAAAAGGGCACCCTACTAAAAATTTAGAAATTTTTACTCAGCAATCCTTGACAGCCTCACACTTGAATCAAAACTCCCCTTGCTACAATTTTGGAAGTTTCGGTCCCTGACTCTTATAGAAGTAATCAACCATGCAAAACCTTCTCTTCAGATCTTTTAATTCCTAAACTATTCAGTAAGGCGAATGATTAGTAAACTACCCTCTCGTGCAGCCAACAATTAGTAATATTCTAAAGCTTTTTCTACTTTATGAAACATTAATACTTCTAAATTAAAATCTATCGATATTAAAAAATTGGGTTAATTACTTATAATTTAGGGTTTAGTTCTTGGATTTTGTACCCAAAATCTAAAAATTAAACACTAAACCATAAGTCCACCACCACCCCTACCTAAACACTCTCCACCATCCCACCCCCTCCTAGGCCTTCAAAACTTTCTATGCCCTACCGTTAAACCTTAAATAATACGGATTTAATTTTTGGTTTTAAAAAAATCAATTATAATATATAAGTTTAATTATAAAAATGTTTTAAGTTTAATTATAAAATAATGAGTTAGAATCCTAATCATGCATATCTACAAAGAAGATGACAATAAACATGCATGGCTAAAAAATATAGTGGAAGAACCTTAGAGTAAAGAATTGTCATATTCCAATTTTTAAGTAAAATAAAATTTTATCAACGATCACTTCAAAAAAAAAAAAAAAACCCTTGCTCGTCCAACATTTGCCCATTGAAGAATATTTCACTGGTAAAGTTACCTTTTCCCGGCAAATGTAGGGAGGCTCGCCAAGAAACCCCGCGCGGGTAGCCCTGGTCGCTAGCACGCAAAAAGCGAGGGATTTGCCTAGTGAGTGGTCAACGTCCGCCGGGCAAACTTTATTTAATAGCGAAATATATTCGCCAGGCAAACCGTTTCCGTTGACCTAGATTTGGGCTTGGGGGAAAAATTTTGGCCCAAAAGAAGTTTATTGTCAAACTTTTTCCCGGCGGGTCATTAATGTTTGCCCAGCGGGTCATTAAAGTTTGCCCGATGAATCCTTCACTTGGAAAAATTCTGAACTGATTAAATGCAGCCCGCATTTGCATTTCTTCTTTTTTTTTTTCTCATTACTCACTCTCACCTACCATACGTAATTTCATCGTCACTTCATCATTACTTCATCATTGGTTTAATGATTTTAATTTCTTTTTTAGTATTTCGATTTTTATTTATGATTAGAAGCTATTTTTTTAATAGAAAATTTGTGGTTGATTTGAAGGATTACTTTAAAAAAGCTATGTGAGTTTGCTTCTCATTTTAACTTTGCTAAGAATTTTGGATTAATTGTGTTTGAAAATTGTGATTTAATGTGGACAATTTGTAGAAAATGTTTAGAATTCTGAATATAATTGTGCTAGAGAATTGCGATTTATCCATTAACGCGAATTTAATCGGGTTGATTAACTTTGTATAACGAAATTCGATGGAAACCTTAGACTCATTTGAGAGTTAGTGAATTGGATTGATTGACTAACACTTGAATTGTCCATTAATCGGGAAAATTTGAGAATACACAACTATGTGTTGTGTAGTTTGCTGTCTATATGGTTAGGTTTAGATTGTGGGAAATTCGGTTTATATCTCATCAATGTTCTCTGAATGCATACTAGATAATCGTTTAAAATATCTAATTCGTGCATTTGGATAAATGTAGGGTGATGCTGCCGAAATTTCCCACGGTTAAAGCTTCAGCTCGTAGATCACAAACTATACAACATAGAACGTGCACTCTCGAATGAGATAAGGCTAAATCACTGGAGGCATAAGGAGACGAGCGAGTTTTGACATTAATTTGTTCCAACTACGGAACAATATTTAATTATTTAATTATATTGATTCTAGTTTGTGGAAGCAAGCACAAGGGACAGAGGCTAGATACAAATGTTGGATAGATCTTCTGATTAGTATTTGAATGGGATCGACAACTTCATCGTTTTTGCACGTAGTCATTGTAGTGATCAAAGGCATATCTTATGTCCATGTCGTAAATGTAACAATTGTTGTTGGATGTCGCTAAGTGATGTCCATTTTCATTTAGCACGGAACATGATCATACATAACTACACTAATTGGATCTATCACGGTGAACAGAATTTTACTGCATTAACATCTTCAGTTCATAGGACCTGTCGAGATGAAAGTGATTTGGATAATCAGTGTGATAATAATCAATTTTTAAGATATTAACCGCTTTTTTTCCTCCTACTTCTGATGAAATGGATGATGATGCCCCTAGGTCTCAACCCGAAGGGTCAGATCTCTATTACGAGAGATTGTTGAAACATGCTCAACGCAAATAATACCCTGATGATTGTAAATCTTTTTTGGTTCTAGGGAAATTGTGGAACTGATGCACGTGAATTATACCCCAACTTGAATGTTCTGCTAGTGCACGACATGGGTGCGATTATTCGCACCAAAGCAAAGATGACGAAAAACACCTTCACAACCAAATCCCCGACGGAGCTCGAAATATGCTGGACTCATTTACGAGTATGATTTTTTTTCTTAATATTTTTATTACTTTTATTGTTTTAAATATTTAACATACTTCAATATTTGATTGCTGGATGTGATGAGACCAACCCCGGTCTCATGGCCCATATAAACCACCATTGGCAGAAGCGGTACTCAGACTGGAAGTTCCAGCTCCATGCGTACTACAAGCAATGGAGTTCACATGATGAAGCTAAGGCAAATCCTCTATAAGAGATACATAGGGACAAGCTAGTTGGGTGGCTCTGGTTATGCGACCATTTGATAACCAAACAATTTCTGGTAATTTATCATTTTATTTTTTTATTTAGAATATTACTTTACGTAGTTCCATATTAGTAATGATTATTTTTCTAATGTGCAGATAAAATCAAAGGCCAGCAAGATGAACCAGGCAAAGAAGAAATTTGAGCACCACAGAGGATGTGTAACGACCCGTCCCACATTCCAGGATTAGATTAGTGACTAATCACGATTAGTGAGGTTAATCCGTGATTAGTAGGACGAAATCGGACGAACGATGCAAAATGACCGTTTTGCCCTTGGGCGTGGGCAAAATGTTGACTTTTCATTCGGGCGGTTAAATGGATTTTGACCGATGACCGTGACATATTTCGTGACGTCACGAGTTCATAGACAGGTGACACGTTCAATTCCGACATCCGAGGAGGAAATTATGATGTTCGGAAGTTTAGGGGCATTTTGGTAATTTTGGTTAAAAAGGAACAAATGTTGACTTTTTGACCAGGATGTCCGATGGCCAATGGCCAAGGACTATTACGTAGATCACGACGATAGGAATCCGTAGACAGGCGGCACATCGAATTCGGACGTTCGACGACGAAGTTACGGTTCACGGAAGTTCTATGTTACTATTCACGGCGACACGTTTTACGAAACAAAAAGTGCAGTTTTGTCTCTAGGGGGCCCGACTTTTTAGATAGCCAATGGATGAGTGACAAGTGTCACCCATCCACTAGCCAATCTCACACATACATGCATATCATCCCTTGGATTTTGCATCGATCATTCCCATTTCAACCCAAAAACCCGATCTCCCATTCGACTCCAAAATCCAACCCTTCCCTTGTAACCATAACTGGGACCAGAGAGTGAGAGAGGAGGACTAAGGATGGCAGCTGGTGGCTGGAACCGCCGTGGGCGGTGGCTGAAACCCAGAACCCGAGCGGGTACTCGGTAAGCCCCAAATTTCCTCTTACTTCGATTTTGTTATTATGGGCCGTTTTGGGTGATTTGGTTAGGGTTATTAGGTTGTTAGGAGGGTTTTAGGATGATTTTGGATGGCTGTGGACGGCCACTAAGCCCAGGGGGCAATCAGACGTTTTGGGCCGTGAGGGAGGAATCGAAGGAGGTGGATTTTGGATGTTTTTCATAGTTTTCTTCATACCATTAAACTCCTAGGATTAAACTAGAAATTTTAGGATTTATTTGGACTGAAACGGATGGAAATTGAGGGAGGAATAAGGCCGGACTGGTCACACCGGTCCAGGGAACCAGTGAACCGGCCGGACCGGTTCAGTCGTGAGGTTGAAGAAAACTGTTCACTGGCGCGTGAAGCCCACGCGCAGCCACTTCAGGCAGCACATGGCGGCACGTGGGTGAGATTTTGGGGAAGGTTCCAACATGTGAAATCATCTATTCGATGTAACGAACATTTTGGGATTAGTTTTGAGTCGATCTTACATCGTTTCGATAGGTTTCGGGCTGTCCGAAGGTTTAGGTTCGGTTTTAAAAATAGTTAGAAAATTGGGAAAATTATGGGACTTCAAGGAGAGGTTAATGAGGCTATTAGTAACCCTCTAAATGAATTTGGACAGGTTTGGGAGTCCCGGTGACGACGATTGACCCGGGAGACGATTATGACACGCGTATCGAGGCGCGGCTTCGGACAGTCTGTGAGTGGACCTTGTTTTCTAAATTGGTGCATGCACAAATGTTTATTATATGTTTTAAATACTTGTTTGTGATGCCATGAGTGCATTTGGATGTGTGGTTACGTATAGGCATGTATTTCGAGGTTTCGGCCCTATACGGTGCCTATACGGGGCTGTATGTCTTTATTGGCATAAATGAAATGGTTTTGGATTTCCAAATGGATTATGAATATGATTTTATGATGTTAATTTGGATGCTTGTGATTTATATGGTTTCACGTATTTCGAGGCGATTTACGTGCTTGCACGTAAATCGAGGTTTTCCGGTTTTACTCTGATTTTCCATTCTTATGGTTTTGGAAATGGTTTAATGAAATGATTTTGGATTTGAAAAGGTAAACTCGGGTATGATGTCAGGACCCGTCCCAAATATCACCTCGATACCCGGGATGAACCCTGCTCCCGTCTGACAATCACACTTACAGTACCAAAACATGACCTTAATACAACTATAAGCATAACTATCAAACGAAGGAGTAAATATATACAACAGTAAGCCAGAGCATAGTTCTACAAAATGGGCACCAAAAGTCCTACAAGTCTAAGTCCGCCACGGAAGAACGTCGGAAGCTCTATGCCTCGATATCTGCCTCAACGTTCACCCCAGCGCTATCACCACGACCTGGAGGGAATTTGAAAAAAAAAGGTGTGAGTGGACCGAAAGGAATAAAAATTTTAAAACCGTTTACCATCAAATCAAAGTAAAGAAATATAATCATTTGTTCCCTCCGGTTTAAAACCAGGCATGCCCAACGAAGTATTAGAAAAATCATAATATGAAACATCATAAGAAACAGAAACACTATAAAACCTCATAAGAAACAGATACACTATAAAACTGATATAGAACCAGAGCAAAAACATCAAATCACTTTTTCCGATCAAACCTGCTGGACCTATCCGAGTCTTTAAACTCAACCAGGCCTCACATATAAATCCGAGTCTTTAAACTCCCGAGTCTTTAAACTCAATAGGCCTATGGGGGTAATATCGTAATATCCGAGTCTTTAAACTCCCGAGTCTTTAAACTCAATCCGGGCCCGTCCCCCGTCAATCAATATCCGGATCTTTAAACCCATATCCAGATCCAGCAAATCCAATCCATTTCAGTGTAAAACCATTCCGAAACCCATCACCAAACTCGAATTCGAAATCCCCGGTTCGAAGCCCTTCCGGCGTTCAGAACCGACATTCCGAACCCAAATCCGAAAATCCAGTATTATATAAAAACCACAGGAAATCACAAATCATATTTCATAACCCATTTATCATCATCAGAAAACGTTTTTAGGTTAAATTTCTAACTTATAGCATCAAAATCTGAAACCCCGCTTTTTCTCGAAAAACGTGCAAAATCCCGAAAATGTCTCAAATCACGTGCAAACATCTCAATCACATATAATCATCATCAGGACATACAAACACACATAAAAATCATAAAACCTTAATAAAAACAGTTAGGCATGCTCGGAAGTAAGAAAAAGTCCACTCACAGTTCAGAGCAAGTCACTCGCGCCCCGTGCGCTCCTCAACCGTCTCTGGTGTCTCCCGTCCTGTCAATAGATACCAAATAGGGTCACAATTATATCACGGATACCTTCCCTATTTTCCCCAATTTTTCGGGAATTTAATAATATTTTAATCCTAAACGCTAAACCGTACGGATTCCCGAACCATCCCGTAACACCGTCCGATTAACCCGAAAACTATACCATTGGATTCATTAGAACATTTAGGACTAAACTCATGTTGGAAGCTTGGCCGGATTCCTCCTCACGCGCCTCGACGCGCCGCCCAAAGTGGCTGCGCGTGGGCCTCACGCGCCTGCTACAGTGCCACCGTCTTCCTTGCCCGAACCCGGTTCGCACCAGACGGCAACCCGGACCGGCGAGAGCCGTTCTCCACCGTCCGGCCACCATTTCCCCTCCTATCTTCACCTAAAGCTTCGTCCACTCTCAAAGAATCCATCCCCCTCACTCTCTTGGTTCGACTCGACCCATAGCTTCACAACTGAAGCTCGAAAGAAAAACCAAACAATCCTCTGTTTTTCTTTCCGGCCACTCCGCACTTCCCCCTTCACGGTGGTCATTCCAAACTCCTTCCACGACTTCACTGATCCACACACAACTCACGGGAACCCTCGACTCACCCTCCAACTCCACGATTTTCCGTTTGAAAATCACGGCTAAACAGGGTACAGAGTACCCGCCGTCGAACCACCTCCCACCGTGAACTTCCCGTCACGGCAACCACCAAAAACGACTCCTAGGACCTCCCTAAACCTCACTTCACTCACCAAACCCTTCGATTCTAGCTCTAGGTCCACGACTTTTGAAATGAAAATCTACGAAAAACAGAGCAAAAGAGGTTACCCTTCGATTCCGGCGCCGCCGTGAGAACCGTCACCCACCACGGTGCTCGTGGGACTCCCCGTAGCCTCTTGAGTCTTCTAGTGGCTTAAATTGGTCCACCACACAACACAACAGTCACCACCGTCCACTGCCTCCTCTGTTTCTTCCAAATATCCAGCCGTCCACCACGTCGCCTCCGTGCACGGTTGCAGCCCCAAACTGTGATCACCAGCACCGCCTAGCTTCACTGTCTCTCTCTCAACTCACTCTTCCCTCTCCCTAGCACTGAATCGATCACCGCCTCACCCAACACTTCTCTCTGTTTTCTGTTTCCTTCGAAGGTGTGCACGGTTCAAATGAGGATAACGTGTGGCCGTGCACACTTGAGAACGTAGTGGAACCATCCAGTCCCCTGCACGTGTCCACCAACCATAGGCCAGCCCAAAAAAATCTCTGCCACTTGCCCTTATCTGATTGGGCTGAGGGAAAATGACCAAAATACCCCTCCTGCACAAAATTACCATTTTGCCCTCAGACTTTCCAAACCCGTATCTTTTCCGTCCGACGTCCGATGACAGCGTGCCGCCTGTCGTTGAACTCAGGACGTCGAGACCTATCCAACGATCCTCGGTCTACGTGAAAATCACAAGTCCTCCAAAAAGTCAACATTTCCCTTATTGACTCAAAATTACGGTAACGCCCCCAACCTTCCGTACATCATAACTTTTCCTCCGGTTGTCCGAATCGAACCTGCCACCTGTCTACGGACTCGTGACGTCCTAACCTACGTCACGGTCAAGGGCTAACACTCATCCAATCGATAGTACAAAAAGTCAACTTTTCATTTACTATTAACAAGGGCAAAATCGTCATTTTTTACAAAACTTCACAAAAATTACATTTTTACCCTTCCCGTAGGTACGGGTTGTTACATATGATACCCATTTGAATTACGAACTCTCGGACTTGAGTTCCAGTTGATTTAACGAGGCATCGGGCCGGAGGCCCAGTTGGTTTACGATTCGGACCAGAGGTCCAGTTTGTATGTGGATTCGGGCTTAGGGCCTAGTTATGTGTTATGATGGTGATTTTGGGTCAGGGACCCTAGAAATGGTTTTTATGGTTCATGACGGTTTATGGGAACCAACATGAACCCTTGAAATGGATTTACGGGTCATGACGGTTTATGGGAACCGGCATGAACCCATGAAAGGCTTTATGGTTCATGACGGCTTATGGGGGCTGGGCATGAATCCTTGAAAGGTTTCAAGAATGATTTCAAAAGGTTTTTCATATTCCATCCTTTATATATGATTGTCTCCTCCGGGGAGGGTCGTTGGCCTGGGTGGACCCCGGAGTAGTCACGGAGCACTGACTGAGTGGAGTCGCCCCCCAGTTGGGTTCCTTACTCTCAGGATGGGCATGGTTCGTTACTTCCAGGGAGGGTCATTGATCTACGGACATTGACCTGGGTGGACCCTGGAGAGACTTGGGTTTGAGACCCTGGTTAGCACGCGCGTAGCTCTATTTTACCGTGACAGGTTCTGGATATGAATATAAGGGATAAACATGATTTCAATTGGTTTGGGAGATTGTGTTTTATGATGATAAATGGATTTGGGCTCAGATCCCACATATGTTTATGATGTTATGGTTTTCTGTAAATGGTTTTGGTCAGGAGCCCGTATGACTTGTATTTACGGAATTTGGGGCTGAGACCCTAATTATGGATGTTTTAACATATGTGTTTGAATAATTGGTTTTACTATGCATGCATGCTTTTTAGTGAAGGGTATAAAGGTCTTCTTATGGAAATGTTTTTATAAACTCTTTGTTTTGTCCACTCACAGTCTTTCTGTTTTTAATACCCTTAAGGTTGGATACGATGTGGACTGTAACAGAGACCGAGATATCACATGCCTCCTCTGGATCCTGGCGTACTCTGATAGCCCGGGAGGGCAAAGGTCGGAAATATCCCTTGTCTGACACTTCGTGTCATACGGGAGCAGGGTCATCCCGCACTAATCCCGGGGGGATTGGGATGGGTCCTGTCAGGATGACACCTCTTGTTAGCTCAACATGAGGCCTGTCGTGTAGCTGGGCCGCTGTTCCTGGAAGTAGACGCTTGGGGAGATGTTTATGCTGGGCGAGTCAATCTGGTGGCTGTTTCTGTTCACGTAAGTTCGATGCTAGCAGTCATTAAATGTTCAAAATTTTAATTAATTTATTGTCTAATTATTAATTTACTCTAATTTGTAGGCGGTCATGGTGGAGGACGTGCAGCAAACTCA
Source organism: Prinsepia uniflora (assembly GCA_032719365.1). Lineage (NCBI taxonomy): Eukaryota > Viridiplantae > Streptophyta > Magnoliopsida > Rosales > Rosaceae > Prinsepia > Prinsepia uniflora. The sequence continues at coordinate 54,614,733 of CM064875.1, read as the reverse complement.
AGAACAGTTGATACAACAACAACCTGAGGTCCCGTTGCTGGACCAGTTACTGGATTTCGGGAGGTCGATCGCCATCCTGGAGCGCCAGCTTGGTAGGCATCCCAAGAAGGTTATCTGGGGTGCCGGGGAAGGATTTGTTCGGGATGTCTCAAACAGATACTCGAGTTATTCCAGGGGAGTCCATCTCGAGAAGGTCTCTCCACTGAAAGATAACATGGAAAACCTCCAAGCGGAGTATGCCGAGCTGAAGGCCCATTATGTGCACTCTCAGGCCAACATAAGAAAATGCAAGCCTAAAATGCATAAATTCAGGCCCAGCTTGCACTCTTGCTCAACCAAATAGGTCAGCATGTGCTGGATTTCCTTGGCTCGAAGTCCCTAGACCCGAGTCGACAGACCTCCTAAGATGATGATCACCCACCGCCGACTATTTAATTTTTTTAGATTTTTTTTAAGTTTTAATTATGTAAAAATATTACATTTATTTTTAAATATATAATTTTCATTTTCATTAAGTTATTATAATTTTAATTTTTTTTTGCTATTTTTATATTAATTGCATTTATTTAAATGTATATATTAATATTATATATAGAATTATTCAAATATTAAAATAATTTTTTAGATAATTATTCAAATATTAAATATTTTTAAAAATTATTTTAAACTTTGCCCGACAGATCTTTGTTGGGCAAAGTCTTTCTATTTAACTTTTTCCCAGCAGAGCTTCGCCAGGTCAAGTCTTTCTATTAAAAGTTTGTTCGACGGACCTTCGCCGGGCAAGCCTTGAAGGGCAGCTTGCCGTCTAGTTTTCGATGGCTTTACTCGGCGAATGCGTTCGCCAGGCAACCGTCCTTGACTTCTGTCTTTCTGAGTAAATCATCCTTATCGTCGAGCAAGACGCTAGCTCGACAAGGTTTGCATGCTGTAGGTCGCACGGCGGAGCTATGTACACCAGGTTATCCTCTTGCTCGGCGGAGGCATGTTTTGGCTCGACGGAGTACCTTCAACGGGCCAAATCAATTTATAATTGATTAATTAGTAGTTTATTTAAGAGTAAATTATTGATTCACCCTTGACAACTTTTACTTTGACTTCAAAACGTTCTATTAAATAATAATTTTTATTGGGAGGTCCTTCAAACAATTAAAAATTATTGGGTTTGCGGCATAAGGGGAAGGGGGGGGGGGGGGGGGGGGGGGGGGGGGGGGGGGACAACAATAATGTCATCCTCTTTATTCTTACAAATACAATTATATAAATCTAAATTTTGTAGATGATCGATATTTATCACTTGCATATATATATATATATATATATATATATATGCTGCAACTCAGTGTTAATTAATTGGCAAGTCCCCTCAGCGCAAAGCCATTGACCCACAAAGATGCTGTCGCAGTTGATATTTGGGTTGATGGAGAGGAAGAAATCAAGACTCAGATTGAACTTTTCCGCGATAGAAGTACATGTATCGCCATCTTCCTGACCATAAACTGAATCGCAAATTGCAGCAGTTTTTTTCCCTTCAAGCCCAACTGCTATGTATAATATTGAAGGTATAAATTATGTGAAACTAAACAATAATACTAAATTAAGTCAAAATAATTAAATTAAATTAATTTAAGAAGAATTAATCTTACTGCCAAGTAGGGATGGTCAAATGAGTTTTTTTGAGGGTGTGGGTAAACCCTTATCCTACATGGGTACAAATGGGTTTTATAACCATTCAGACCCATCCTCAATTTTTGAGGGTTTACCCAAACCCTACCCATTGGGTAATGGGTACCCATGATATTTTATATTTATTTTCTCCTTTCAATTTTTTTTCCTTGTGTTTCATTTTGTTTTAACTTCTAATTTTTTTTATACCTTTCAATTTATTTTGCCTTTCTTCTTTCTTTTACTTTTCATTTTTCTTTTACTTTTTAAATTTTTTTTTTTTACTTTCATTTGTCTTCAACTTTTTATTTTTAACTTCTAATATTTTTTTCTTTTAATTTCGTTTGCTTTTTTTTTTCTTTTCATTTTCTTCAAATCCTCTCAATTTCTATTAGAGTTTTTGTTACAATCCGTCTTAAAATTTAAAGTGAGAATTAGTAAATGACCAATTTACCCTTCTATCCGTAATTATCAAAATTTGTCGAGTTGACCAAGACTAGTGAATGAGTTATTTGAGAATTTGATTCTGAAAACTTTCCAATTAAATGAAGAATGAGTAATAAATGTCGAAATGGAATTCAAAACTTAAAAAAAAAAACTCATTAAAATTTTATTATAAACAATTTTAAAGAATTTATAAAACTCCCTTTAAATTATTTCATGGTTGTGAAATCTTAAAAAATTTATAGTTTACTTTGATTTTTGTTAAATCATTTAAAATGAATTATTTAAGTTCTTAAAAAAAATTGATGTTAATATAAATTCGTAACATTTTTGTGTATAATTTTTTTTGATGAAAGATGAAATAACTGATATTTAATTGAAATAAAGTAATTTTAAATAATAATACCTAATAAATAAAATAATAGTAAGAATATAAAGAAAAAAAATTAGTAAAGGGAAGAAAGTGTTAAAAATTCATAGATAATTTGAAGAATGGATAAATAATATATTTTAAATTTAATGGGTATTAAATACCCTCAATACACATGAGTAAACCCTTACCCTACCCATTAAATGATGGGTAAATTTTTACCCATCTAATTTCTACCCATTTCAACAATACCCATGGGTACCCATACCCATGGATAATTATGACCATCCCTACTGCCAAGTCGGCTACTCTCTGCTATGGAAATCATTAAAAGAAGAGAAAGCACTATAATCACGTTAAGAATGGCTGCTTCATTGCTGTGAACCTTAGCCATCTCCACCTTTCTCTAATTAACCAGCTTCGAGTATATATATATTTTGTTGATGAGTAAACTGCCACATGGACAGATTGACAGCTGGACAAGTTATTCTAGAAGAATTAGGCATATGAAATGGGTGTGTGTGAGCTGTCATGTAACTGTGAGGAGAGATGTGAGGTTTACTTGTTTATCAAGCAGTGTGTAACTAACTAGCTAGGTGGCATTACTCAATTGGTTGCTGTGTGATAGCATCTAGAGTGTGAGTGTGAGTAATGACTGATATGTACGTGTGAGGTGCATGAATTGAGAGAGAGAATGAATTGAATGAAATCACAGTGAAGATTCAGAGTGAATTTGTATGAGAATTCGTGTGAGGAATTTAATCAAACAGTTGGAGTGCATCAGTGAGGAGTGATAGCACAAACCGATTCAATCATCATCTTCATTATTTTCGAATCAATAAAATAGTAAAACATTCAAATACATTCATCCTATACTAATCACGAGCTAGCCTCGATTCAACAAGTTTCAGCTAGTGTGTGCAAGAGTGTGTGTAAAGTTGAGAATAGAACTTTACCTGAGTTGCAAATCCAAGCATCACCGTCAACCTTCAATATGGTATCAGAGCAGGCTTGATCTGCATCTGGGGCGTAAGTGAAGAAGAAGCAATCGCAATAGACACCTGAAGCAGCAGCTGCAATGGTAGGTCATGGAGGTGACTTGAAGATCCCACTCTTCAATGGGAGCAACTACGATTTCTGGAGAGTGAAGATGAGGACTGTCTTACTTGCTTGTGATCTCTGGGAATACATTGAAATCAGAATTCCAGAATCACCAAAGACAGCTGAAGTCACTGGTGGGAATCCTGCTACACAAACTGCTGCACAAACTGAAATCAGACCAACTCATACAGACTGTGTCAAGGATGCTAAGGCATTAAGTATGATTCAGAATGCAGTCACTGATGAAATATTTCCTAAGATTCAGAATGAGGTCAAAGCTAAAGAAGCTTGGGACATTTTTCAGAGAGAGTACAGGGGAGATTCTAAGGTACGGTCAGTTAAACTACAATCCCTTAGAAGAGATTTTGAGTATGCAAGAATGAAAGAAGATGAAACATTATCACTGTATCTATCAAGATTGTATGCAATAGTAAATAACATGAGGACCTATGGAGAGGATATCACTGAAAAACGTCTAGCTCAAAATATCTTGATAATTCTCACCAAACCATTTGATCCTATAGTGTCTATTATTGAGGAAACCAGGGACATTGACACTATAAACGTTGAGAGTGTTGTGGCCTCAATAAGAGCTTTTGATCAGAGATTGGAGATGTACACAGATGAAGGTCTAGATAAAGCTCTTTCTAGCTTATCTGTATCCAATAGATCAAATCATGGAAATGATCGTTGCAGAACCAAGAAGCAATTCAAAAGCATTAAGAGCTGGAACTAGAAGAACAGCTCTGTGAAGCAGAACTCACATCAGGGTTCTGGTACAGGGTCAAATTCAGGAGCAGGAACAAGCAAAGGTGAGTATCTAAGGACTAAACCTCTCTGTAAGAAATGTGAAAGGCATCACTATGGGAACTGTTGGTTCAAGGGTGGAGTCAAGTGTTACAATTGTCAAAAATTTGGTCATATGGCTAAAGATTGTACACAGAAACCAGCAGGAAATCTGGCACAAGAAGTCACTGACTCATCACCTAATCTGTTCTATGCTTGCAATGCTGCAGCAGTCAAGGATTGCAGTAAATGGTACCTTGATAGTGCTTGCAGCAATCATATGACAGGGCAAGAATCTCTGTTGATTAATATTGATAAAACAGTTAAGAAAAGGGTGAAGATGGGTGATGGAAACCTTGTGCAAGCAGTAGGGAAAGGCACACTTGTGGTTCAAACTAAACAGGGAGAGAGACATATCAGAGAAGTAATGCTTTTACCAGGGCTAGATGAAAATCTGTTGAGTGTTGGACAGATGATTGAGCATGGTTACTTCTCGATGTTTGGGGATCACACTGTGGATATTTATGAAGACTGTGCTATGACTCAGAAAGTTTCTAAGGTTCAAATGACCAGGAATAGATGTTTTCCCTTGTCATTTGAATCTGTTAACTCAGTAGCAATGAGAGCAACAATCTGTGAAGCCTCTGAACTATGGCACGGGAGGTTTGGACATCTAAACTTCAAGAGCTTGAAGATGTTACAACAAAAGGATATGGTAGTGGGATTACCTACGCTGCAAGCTAAAGGAGAAGTGTGTGAAGGATGTGTGTCAGGGAAGTTGCATGTTGAACAGTTTGACAAAGATCCCTCTTGGAAAACATCTGATCCACTTGAATTGATTCACACAGATATGTGTGGACCAATGCAGGAGACAACAAATGGTGGAAACATATACTTTCTCACTTTCATAGATGATAATACCAGAATGTGCGGGTTATATTTTCTTACACACAAGTCAGGAGTACTTGGTGTTTTTAAGAAGTTTAAGAAGATGATGGAGCTGCAAAGTGGATATAAGATCAAAAGAATCAGAATTGACCGAGGAGGAGAGTACATGTCACAAGAATTTCAGACTTTCTGTGAAGAAATAGGAATTTGCAGACAGTTAACTGTTGCATACTCACCACAACATAATGGTGTGGCAGAAAGGAAAAATAGGACTCTGGTGGAAATGGCCAGGTCAATGATGCAAGAGAAGAATGTTCCTAACAAGTTCTGGGGTGAAGCTATAAACACTGCATGTTATCTTCTGAACAGATGTCCAACAAGCTCACTAAATGGCATGACACCTTTTGAGAAATTTACAAGGAGAAAACCAGGTGTCAAACATCTTAGAGTCTTTGGATGTGTTTGCTATACACATGTTCCAGATCAGCTAAGACAGAAGTTAGACAAGAAAGGAATCAAATGTGTGTTCATGGGTTATGGGAGCTGTGAAAAGGGATATAGGCTCTATAACCTGGAAACCAACAAAATTGTGATATCCAGAACTGTGGAGGTTCATGAAGGAACAAAATGGAGTTGGAATGAAGCAAAAGAAAGAAGTGAAGGGTTATCTGTGAGCGAACTAAGTATTGATCATGGTCAAGGACAGGTCCAAGTGTTGAATGAAGAACCAGTTGAACAAGAACAAGACCATGTGGAACCAGTTGATCAGAACCTTTCTGATACTGATTCTCCAGAGATGCCTCAACCTAAGTACAGGGACTTAAGTGATGTATATGCAAGGTGCCACATGAGCATTATTGAGCCTGAAACTTACTTTGATGCAGCAAGGGACAGAGCATGGCAGAAAGCCATGGAGACTGAGCTTGATATGATTGAGAAGAATGGTACATGGGAGTTGGTTGAGAAACCACTTAATAAACCAGTAATTGGTGTTAAGTGGATTTATAAAACCAAACTGAATCTTGATGGTTCAGTACAAATGACAGGACCCGCCCCGATCCCACAGGGACCACAAGGGGACGTGCCCTGCTCCCGTCTGACACCCAATAATTCATACCAATTTTAACCTCAAAACATTTAAAAGCATAAATAACCAAATTAAAGTCATACATAAAATCCGAATTAAACGAATGTCAGACAAGGGATATAATCCAAAATTACAAATTTGCGAGCACGACTCTAAAGTAATCCTGCGGGTACACCGCCCAGCAGGGGTTCAGGTACGCAGAAGTAGATCTATGCCTCAGCCTCTGGCTCCTCCTCTACCTCAGTTTCCCGACCTGGAGGGGTTATCAAACAGTAAGGGTGAGTGGACCGAAACACAAGTTTATGAAATCGTTTGATAAGTAAAACATATAATTTACCCCTCCGTTTTCCAAATATGCGTGCACCATAATTCCAAAATCATAAACCATAGAATATGAACCATAAGGCATATAGCAAAACCATAACCATAATTTTAGTTGCTGCACTATACACTCCCATCCCGACATCCCTGATGTCTGACGTCCCTGACGTCCAATAGGTCACAATCACAAGGCTACGCGTGCCACTCGGGTCTCAATTCCGAGTTCAATCCCCGAACCCCGTTCGGGTACAGCATCCCCGATGCTTAGCGTCATAGACGCTGGACGTACTAGACGTCCGTGACCTCTCCGGGGTACCTCATCCGGAGGAGACAATATAATATGGAAGGATCTATACAGTGCAGTAACAAATACATTTTATTGATTTCCACATGCAAACATATATATATACCGAATCAATCATTAAGTTTCATCAAACGGGTCTCAAGCCCAAATACCGTGAAACGTGCCATAACCATATTTTCCATATCATCAAAACCATCATTGTTTTAGCATGTGAATAAGTATAATAAAACCAGAAAACATTTATGCACACAAGAGTTTAAGAAAATGGCCCACTCACAGTACAATCCTGCTAGAAACCGAACGTATACCCTCGTCCTGGTACAAATGTACAATCCCTGTCAAATCCAAGTATTCGTAACGGTCAAATTAAACCCCCAACATTCAACCATGAAAGCCTAGGTCGAAACCGACCCGGAAAAGCCGCCCGAACGCGCTTCCCAAGGCAATAAACCTTATTTTGACCAACTTAATGATCTCCGATCGACCCGAAACCACCGCCATTGGATCCGGATCGTCGAAACCTAAAGAATGGTGGTGGTCCCACTAGAAACACTGTTCACACGCGCCCCCACGCGCCGGTCAACGTGGCGGTCAACGCAGGAACAGTTCCTGCTGACGTCATCGCTGACGTCACTGCTGACGTCAGCATGACGTCATGCTGACGTCATCTGACGGCTGTCAGGTCTGACGTGTCAGACTCTGACAGGTGCCACGTGTCAACATCCAATTGGTCCACCTCACTGATCTGTCAGACCACGTGTCAGATCTGACATGTGCCACGTGTCAGCACGGCACTGGTCCACGTCACTGACATGTCAGTGACACGTGGCAGTCCCTGACTGGTCCACGTCACTGACATGTCAGTGCTGACTGTGCACTGACATGTGACACGTGTCGGCTCACGGTTGGCCCACGTCACCTGACAGTCTGACAGGGTGCCACGTCATCACCTCTGTCCTCAGACGGGTTGACCCGTATCTCTGCAACTTGGGTCGAACAGACCCGCGATCACGACCCGGTCACCATTTCTTCTACACCCAACCATTTTCACTCTGGTTTGTTCCTAGATGTTCGTCTTATACCCAGGAATAGTTCTAGCTAATTAAAATCAATAAACAAGGGCTGAAACAAAGACTTACCTCGATGAACAGACCCGGGTTCCCGTCGCCGTTTGCACTCCGTTCAGGCTACCTCCGGTCGTGAACTCAAGCCCAGAAGGTTCCTATAAGTCCCTAGAGTCGATTAGGATTAATAGGAAACAAAACTAAACGTGGGAATTCGAGTTACCAAAATCTGAGTTTTAGAAACCGTTTCGGGTTTTCCGGTTTTCCCCCCACGCCGCCGTCCTCCGCCGTGCTCACTGCCACCGTTCAGCCTCGCCGGCAAGTCTCCAATACACAGACACAGAGAGTGGATGGTTTGCTGGAAAGGTTGGATCGAAATGGCAGAATGTGCCCTGCGGGTGGGAAATATAAAGAATTGGAGGGAAGGAAATGGACGGCTCAGATTGAATCTCCAGATTAGATCAAGGGCTGAGATCTGATCTGGGGTTTTCAATCCAAAGGCTGAAATTTAAAGCTGGTTCAAATGTTTAATTAATCCAATAGTGGATCTGATCCAATCTCAATCTAGCCAATGGGTGAGTGACACTTGTCACTCCCCAGGTGTCCTTCAATCAGAATTTCTGAATATAATATTCGACACGAAAACCGAGACACGAACTTCCCGAATTCACGTTTCTGACCATAACTTCCTCGTACGAAGTCCGATTTCAGCGTGCCGCCTGTCTACGGACTCAGGACGTTGAGGCCTACCCAACGGTCCTAGAGTCAACTGAAAATTAGTTGTCAAAAGAAAAGTCAACATTTTCCCCCGAGAGTCCAAATTACGGTAATGCCCCTGAACTTCCGATAGCCATAACTTTCACCCTGATCGTCCGAATCGGACGTGCCACCTGTCTATGAACTCGTGACATCCCGAACTACGTCACGGTCATAGGTCAAAGTCCATTTAGTTCATCAATCAAAAAGTCAATAATTTGACCATACCATTCACAAGGGTAAAATCGTCAAATCACACATTAAATTACAAAATGAGAATCCTCGAATTTCCGGGGTGTTACAACAAAAGCAGAAAGCAAGACTGGTTGCTAAGGGGTACTCTCAAAAGCCAGGGATTGACTTTAATGAAACCTTTGCCCCTGTGGCAAGGTTGGATACAATCAGGACACTGATTGCTTTGGTTGCACAGAAGCAATGGAGGCTGTATCAACTGAATGTCAAATGGTGTTTTACAGGAAGAAGTCTATGTGCATCAGCCTGAAGGATATGAAGTCAAGGGACATGAGGAGAAGGTTTACAAGTTACACAAGGCTCTGTATGGACTGAAGCAGGCTTCTAGGGCCGGGTATGGGGAAATCGACTCCTACCTACTTAGGTGTGGGTTTCAGAGAAGCACAAGTGAAGCAACCTTATATCTCCGAGTAAATCAAGATGTGGGAACCTTGATTGTATCAATCTATGTTGATGATATTATCTATACTGGTGACAATAAGGAAATGATGAAGGAGTTTAAATCAGAAATGATGAGGAGGTATGAGATGACTGATTTAGGATTACTACACCATTTCCTTGGAATGGGAATCTTACAATCCAAATCTAGTATCCATATTCATCAAAGGACATATGCCCAGACACTACTCAACAAGTTTGGAATGAGAAACTGCAAACCTGCAGGAACTCCCCTTGCAGCAAATGACAAACTGCAGAAGGAAGATGGAAGTGGGGCTGCAGATGAACAAGAATACAGACAGATTGTGGGCAGTCTGTTGTATCTTACTGCCACCAGACCTGACATTATGTATGCCTCAAGTCTCTTAGCCAGGTTCATGCACAATCCTACCAAGAAGCACTTTGGAACAGCAAGAAGAGTGCTTAGGTATGTACAAGGGTCCTTAAACTATGGTCTAGAGTACAAGAAAGGAAAAGCTGCAATTCTACTTGGTTTTTGTGATAGTGACTGGGGAGGATCGATTGATGATAGCAAGAGCACTTCAGGCTATGCTTTCAATTTTGCCAGTGGAGTTTTCTCATGGGCCTCAGTCAAGCAATCAAGTATTCCTTTATCTACAGCAGAGGATGAATATGTTAGTGCTTGTGAAGCAACAACACATGTCATTTGGTTAAGGTTTGTCCTAAAGGATTTTGGAGAGGAACAACTAGGAGCTACAAGTTTGATGTGTGACAATCAATCTGCCATTACTATGGCAAGGAATCCTGTTTTCCATCAGAAAACAAAATATATAAATAGGAAAGTGCACTACATAAGAGAGGCTATACAGAATGGAGATGTTACACTTCTGTACTACAGGACTGAAGATCAAGTTGCAGACATCTTCATCAAATCTCTGCCTAAAGCTAGATTCAACTACCTACGGGGTTTGCTAGGAGTATGTCCAGTGAACAGTTTAGGAAGGGCTGTTGATGAGTAAACTGCCATATGGACAGATTGACAGCTGGACAAGTTATTCTAGAAGAATTAGGCATATCAAATGTGTGTGTGTGAGCTGTCATGTAACTGTGAGGAGAGATGTGAGGTTTACTTGTTTATCAAGCAGTGTGTAACTAACTAGCTAGGTGGCATTACTCAATTGGTTGCTGTGTGATAGCATCTAGAGTGTGAGTGTGAGTAATGACTGATATGTACGTGTGAGGTGCATGAATTGAGAGAGAGAATGAATTGAATGAAATCACAGTGAAGATTCAGAGTGAATCTGTATGAGAATTCGTGTGAGGAATTTAATCAAACAGTTGGAGTGCATCAGTGAGGAGTGATAGCACAAACCGATTCAATAATCATCATCTTCATTCTTTTCGAATCAATAAAACAGTAAAACATTCAAATACATTCATCCTACACTAATCACGAGCTAGCCTCGATTCAACAAGTTTCAGCTAGTGTGTGCAAGAGTGTGTGTAAAGTTGAGAATAGAACTTTACCTGAGTTGAAAATCCAAGCATCACCGTCAACCTTCAATATATTTCACTTCTTGATGAAAATCTACGTGTTTCTACGGTTTGTGTTGTAAAGGGTGGCTAGGAGTTGTATTTATATTGAGAAATTAAATCATGCGAAAGCATACAAATTAATATTTTTTATGGACAACGTGGAGCATTGTTAACTTGGATTCCCTTGGCCACCTGGATTCTCCATGTAACTTTGTATCACTTTAGTCTGCTATCTGAGGAACAATGGCCGGCTACACAGCCTAACTAATAATATTTGATATTTTATTTTTACCGATATGAGAGTCCTAAGCGGCCGGCTTTATCTCTCTACTCTCTTCTAGCTTCGTACCAAAATATAGCAGTTGGGTTGCCTTTCAGCGTTAGTGTCGTTGGGTTGATAATCATGACGATGTTGGCCTTGGGGATTATTGTGGTGGCCATGACTCTTCCCCTTCTTGCCAAGGTTGTAAGAGCTGGAGTAGTCCTTCCTCATTTCACTCGGGGAGTGTTGGTTGTGGTTCTAGCTTGAGGTCAGTTACTGAGTCGATGGTTGTGTATTAGGGTTGCTCAGTCTTCACCGAGGACATCAAACTGTGTCCCTAGCTTAGTACCCTTGGCATGCAGTTTATTACCCTTCGTGTTGTACCTAGGAAATTAGGCCTTAGTAGCTTGTTGTTTACCACTCCTTTTTGATGGTATGAGGTTCCATACACCAAACCCATTCCTATCCTCTTAAGAATCCACTTGCTGCACCTTTGGGCCCTTGTCTAATGGCTGGGTCTCGGGCACTTTTGACATGTCCCCAAGGCTGCCAATATCTCCAAGATCATTAGGCACGGGGGAGGATTTTTTTTGCCTCGGTGGGAGTCCTAGAATAGTGGTTCCTCATCAAACCCACCTTCAATGCATGTAGGCAAAAACATTATCTAGGATGTTTTCATACTCAATATGCACATGTTTTCCCTCAACATCCTCAAAAGGAAGTAATGGCTTAGTAAGGTCATTCTCAACGTAAACCAGCTAACGTAGAAACTAGATGAGAAATGTGTGAAGTATGTGTTCATGGGAGTGTGATATTTAATGAAAAGGCAGAACATGATTGGGAGACTACCAAGTCCGATTCTTGTGAAATTCTCATACTCTACTATGGCTATGAATGGCTAATTCTCAAGCTGAGAATGCAGCTTAGAATCCACAAGAACCTGCAGAAGACCTTGAGCTTGATGATGAGACTCAAATTTTGGAAGTAGAAGAAGGAGAAACCTCTTTAGGTACCTCAGTCAAGCTCAGAAGGGACATTTATGCACGTTGTCACATGTGCATAATTGAACTGGAGTCCTTTGAAGAGGCAACCAAGGACTTATCATGGAGAAAAGCTGTGGAGGCTGAGATTGACATGATCCATAAAAATGGAACCTGGGTGTTGGTAGATAGACCAATGAACAAACTTGTCATTGGGGTGAAATGGGTCTACAAACCAAATTGAACCCGGATGGTTTTATATAGAAATACAATGCCAGATTAGTGGCCAAGGGCTATGCACGTAAGTCAGAAGTGGACTTCAATGAAACCCTTGTTCCAGTAGTGAGGCTAGACACATTCAGGTCACTCATAGCCCAAGCAGCTCAAAGGAACTGGAAAATACTAGATGCCAAGCCAACTTTCTTGAATGGAGTGTTAGAAGAAGTGTACATTGAACAATCAGAAGGGTTTGAGGTTCAAGTTGAAGAAAGGAAGGACTACAAGCTAAAGAAAACTCTTTATGGACTTAAGTAGGCCCTTAGAGCATGATATGGGGAAATTGATTCATACTTTCTATGTTGTGACTTCAAGGGAAGTACAAGTGAGGCAACCCTCTATATCAAGTTTAGTGAAGGTAGTGGAGTCCTAATCGTGTCTATCTATATGAATGCCATAATCTACACAGGAAGTTCACATGCTTTGATTCAAGAATTCAAGCATGTGGTTATGAACAAGTATGAGATGACAAATTTGGGATTACTGCATCACTTCCTAAGGATGGGAGTGATACAATCAGATATGAGCATCTTCATCCATCAAAGGAAGTATGCTGCTACCCTCCTTGAGAAGTTTGGCCTCAAGGATTGCAAACTAATGAACATTCCACTAGTTTCAGCAGAAAAACTCAGAAAGGAGGACGATAGTGAAGCTGTAGATGAGCAGCTCTATAGAAACACAGTGGGAAGTGTCAGGACCCGTCCCAAATATCACCTCGATACTCGGGATGAACCCTGCTCCCGTCTGACAATCATACTTACAATACCAAAAAGAAACTTAATACAACTATAAGCATAACCATCAGACGAAGGAGTAAATATATACAACAGTAAGTCAGAGCATAGTTCTACAAAATGGGCACCAAAAGTCCTACAAGTCTAAGTCCGCAACGGAAGAACGTCGGAAGCCCTATGCCTCGATATCTGCCTCAACGTTCACCCCAGCGCTATCACCACGACCTGGAGGGAAAATTAAAAACAAAAGGTGTGAGTGGACCAAAAAGAATGAAAGTTTAAAACCGTTTTACCAACAATCAACGTAAGGAAATAAAATCCTTTATTCCCTCCGGTTAAAAACCAGGCATGCCAATGGAGTAATAGAAAAATCATAATATGAAAAACATCATAAGAAACAGAGACACTATAAATACCATAAGAAACAGATACACTATAAAACATCATAAGAAACCAAAGTATAACCCGATCAAACCTGCTGGACCTATCCGAGTCTTTAAACTCAACCAGGCCTCACATCTCAATCCGAGTCTTTAAACTCCCGAGTCTTTAAACTCAATAGGCCTATGGGGGTAATATCATAATATCCGAGTCTTTAAACTCCCGAGTCTTTAAACTCAATCCGGGCCCGTCCCCCATCAATATCAATCCGGGTCTTTAAACCCATATCCAGATCCAGCAAATCCAATCCATATCCAGTGTAAAACCAGTTCAAAATCTATCGCCAAATCCGAATTCGAAATCCCCGGTTCGAAGCCCTTCCGGCGTTCAGAACCGACATTCCGAACCCAAATCCGGAAAATCCATTTCCATACTAAAAACCATAGGAAATCCCTAACCATGTTTCATAACCCATTTTCCATCATCAGAAAACAATTATAGGGTGAATTTCTCAAATATAGCATCAAAATCTGAAAACCGGCTTTTTCTCGAAAAACGTGTAAAACCCCGAAAATATCTCGAAAAACGTGCAAACATCTCAATCACGAATAACCATCATTTAAAACATAAAAACACACATAGAATCATAAAACAGTAAATTAAAACAGTTGGCATGCTCGGAAATAAGAAAGAGTCCACTCACAGTTTACGACACGTCACTCACGCTCCGTGCGCTCCTCAACCGTCTCTGGTGTCTCCCGTCCTGTCAATAGATACCAAATAGGGTCACAATAACATCAAGGATACCTTCCCTATTTTCCCCAATTTTTCGGGAATTGAATAATATTTTAATCATAAACCCTAAACCGTACGGATTCCCGAACCATTCCGTAACACCGTCCGATTAACCCGAAAACTATACCATTGGACTCCTTAGGACATTTAGGACTAAACTCATGTTGGACGTTTAACCGGATTCCTTCCCACGCGCCCCCACGCGCCGCCCAAAGTGGCTGCGCGTGGGCCTCACGCGCCTGCTACAGTCACCTTCAACCTCGAGTCACCCGGTTCAACACAGTTGAACCGGCGTGACCGGTTCTCCGCCGTTCACCCACCGTTCTTCTCCATTTCAATCCCACTAGCTTCGTCCAGTTCCCTGCAATCAATCCCAGTCCTAAAATCCAGCAATCACGGCCTAGAACCCTTCGTCCTCAACCTCGAAAAAACTTGCCCGTGGCTCTGTTTTCCTTCCCGGCCGTCCACAGCTTCCCCCTTCACGGTGGTGATACCAGCACCACCCTAGGACCTTACTGAGTCCTACCCAACTCATAGAATCCGTCGATTCATCCCCGAAGTCCACGACTTCAAGTTTGAAATCACGGCCAAAACAGAGTATTGGATACTCGCCGTCGAACCACCAGCCACCGTGAACCTCCCGTCACGGCAACCACCACAGACGACGCCTAAGACCTCCCTGAACAACACCCTGACCTCCTAATCCCTCGACTCTAAGCCCATCATCACGACTTTGCAATTGAAAAAGCCACGAAAAACAGAGTAAACGGGCTTACCTTTCGATTCCGGCGCCGCCGTGAGAACCGTCAACCACCACCGTGCTCGTGGGACTCCCCTCAACCTCCTGCGTCTCCTACCGCCCTGGTTTGCCTCACCACACGACACAACAGCCTCCACCGTCCACGATCTCCTCTGTTTTCCTCAAACGTTCGCCGCACCACCACCGTGCCGCCGTGCACGATTCCAATCCCAAAACACGATCAGCACCTCACCCACGTCTCTCTGTCACTCTCACCAGTCACTCCTCACTCTCCCTAGCCTCTAGATCGATCACCGCCTCACTCAACCTTCTCTCTGTTTTCTGTGTTTCAAACCCAACACGGTTTGATTTTTGTACAAGGTGTGGCCGTGCACACTTGAGAATGGCCTGGAACCATCCAGCCACTCCCACGTGTCCAACATCCATAGGCCAGCCCCAAATATCTGCCACTTGCCCTTATCTGATTGGGCTGAGGAAAAATGACCAAAATGCCCCTCCTGCACCAAATTACCATTTTGCCCTTAGACTTTCCAGACCCGTATCTTTTCCGTCCGACGTCCGATGACAGCGTGCCGCCTGTCGTTGAACTCAGGACGTCGAGACCTATCCAACGGTCCTCGGTCTACGTGAAAATCACACATCCTCCAAAAAGTCAACATTTTCCCTTTTAGCTCAAAATTACGGTAACGCCCCCAACCTTCCGTACATCATAACTTTTCCTCCGGTTGTCCGAATCGAACCTGCCGCCTGTCTTCGGACTCGTGACGTCCTAACCTACGTCACGGTCAAGGGCTAACACTCATCCAATCAATATTACAAAAAGTCAACTTTTCGTTTACTATTCACAGGGGCAAAATCGTCCTTTTTACAAAACTTCACAGAAATTACATTTTTACCCTTCCCGTAGGTACGGGTTGTTACAGGAAGCCTACTCTACTTGACAACAACAAGGCTAGATATTATGTTACAAGCATACTATCTAGGTTTATTCATAGACCTACAAGAAAACACCTTGGGACTGCCAGTAGGGTCTTAAGATACATTCAAGGAACTCTATCTTATGGGATTAAGTATAAGAAAGGAAAAGCTTCAACCTTGATTGGATTTTGTGACAGTGATTAGGGAGGATCTGAGGATGACATGAATGGTACATTAGGTTATGCATTCACACTTGGGAGTGGGGTGTTTTCCTTGGCATCAATGAAGCAAAGCACATTGGCTTTTTCCACTGTAGGGGCTGAGTATGTGAGTGTAGCTGAGACTACATCACAAGCTATTTTCCTAAGTTTTGTGCTTAAGGATTTTGGAGAAGAACAAAGAGAGCCTACTTCAATGTTCTGTGACAACATGTCAGTTATAACAATGGCTAAAAATCTAGTTTTCTATCAGAAAACAAAGTAAATCAATAGGAAGTTTCATTTCATCTATGATGCTTTACAGGACAAACAGATCAGAAGGTCAGCTTGTTGATATATTCCCAAAGGCGCTACCGAAGGAGTGACTGAGCTATCTAAGGGACTTATTAAGTGTCAAACCTGCCGCTAGCTTAAGAAATAATGTTGATGATTAAGTAACTAGAAAGTTTGAATCCTACCACTAGTTTTTATGTTCGAATCCTATAGATAGTATTTTTGTGTGCGTGTGTGAGATGATAAGTGCGCGCAAGTGTGAGCTGGAGTTTGTTAGAACATAAAAGATAGAGAGTGTGGTGTGTGTGTGCGTGTGTGTGTGTGTGAGAGAGAGAGAGAGAGAGAGAGAGAGAGAGAGAGAGAGAGAGAGAGAGAGAGAGAGAGAGAGAGAGAGAGAGAGAGAGAGAGAGCTAGGGAGTAGCTCGAATGAAGTCACAAGGTTCACTAAGTAGATTGAAAGATTGAGGGTATATGATCTGTTTGTACACATTCTCTTAATCGAATGAAGAAATATCCAAGAAAGATTTCAGGTATAGCCTAAGAATAGAGTTATTGGCATTTTATCTAACACATGGTGTGCATTGTTCAATACGAAATTTTCAACTAGATTTGATTAATTCGTGTTCTTCATTCAATTATATGTGTGATTGAGTGTAAATAGCAAAGGAATTTAAACACAGAAGTCACGAACTAATCCCAATACACAAACAGTTCCAGCTAGAGGTCTCGGGTTATGAATATACCTGAGTTGTTTGATATTACTCTGCAACTTAGTTCTAGCAACATCTGGCCTTGATTCCAATAAAAACAGTGGGTTATGTCAAGCTGGGACATGGGCTCCGGCAAGGGGACCTCCTGTTTCCCTACCTAGCTACTTTTATTATTTTCGGAGGGGCTATCAGCCTTGCTTACATAGGCTTAAGTCACTATAAGAAAAAAAGTACTGGCCCGACAACATTTTTCCCGACGAACACATAATTTGTCGCTAAAGACATCTTTGCCCGACAAACATTAATATTCGTTGGGCACCACTTTAAGCGACGACCATGTTCGTCGCTATACCTTTGGTGGGAAAGTGAGCATGGTTGGCACCAAAACAAGCCTCCCTACGCTACCTTTGCCCGACAAACACACATAAAATCGTCGGGCAAAAACATGACAAGGCAACCAATTTTGTTGCCACTTAAATGCGATCGTTGACTTTTTTTTTTTGCCCAATGAATTGGATACTTTGTCCGACGAACATATGTTCGTCAGAAAAATTCTTATTCACTAAAATTCCAAGTGTTTAACCACTTTAATGTATAAGCTTCATTTACGATTTTCAATAATTAAAAAAAAATGAATTTGGCCAATCTAACCGCCTACTTTTATATTCTATGCTCCTAGATCACCTACACAAAATATTAGCAAATTTGGAAATTTTGAGATAAGGTAACGATGCGCGATGTTTCAACAGTTCTAAAACTATTTTCGACGATCGGGCTGCTTTAAATCCTCAAAATCGTACGAATTTTGACGTGCATTGTCTATGCAGCGAATACTACAAATTGAATGGTGAGATCTTTGAAATTCAATCGTTTGAATATCAATTCAACCAAAAGTTAGAAAATTGCATTGAACTTCCAACAAGTGTTTTACTACTTTGATGGATAAGCTTCATTTATGATTTCAATGATTAAAAAAATGAATTTGGCCAATATAACCGTCCAATTTTATATTATATGCTCCTAGATCGCCTACGTAAAATATTAGCCAATTTTGGAAATTCTGAGATAAGGTAAAGGTGTGCGACGATTCAACGATTCTAAAACTATTTTTTATGATTGAGCAGCTTTAAATTCTCAAAACCACGAGAGTTTTTACATGCATTGTCTATGCATCTAATACTACAAATTGAACGGTGAGATCTTTGAAATTCAATCATTTGAATATCAATTGAACCAAAAGTTAGAAAATAACATTGAAATTTCATTAAGTGCTTAAGCACTTTGATGAATAAGCTTCCTTTATGATTTCAATAATTAAAAAACTGAATTTGGCCAATCCAACCGTCCACTTTTATATTATATGCTCCTAGATAGCCTACGCAAAAAATTAGACAATTTGGAATTTATGAGATAAGGTAATAGTGAAAGATGATTCAACGGTTCTAATACTATTTTCGACGATTGGGTGGCTTTAAATCCTCAAAACCACGCGATTTTGTGTGTGCATTTTCTACACATCTAATAATATATATTGAACGATGAGATCTTTGAAATTCAATCGATTGAATATCAATTGAACTAAAAGTTAAAAAATAGCATTGAAATTTCAAAGTGTTTTAACCACTTTGATGAATAAGCTTCATTTATGATTTCAAAAATTAAAAAATGAATTTGGCCAACCTAACCGTCCACTTTTATATTCTATGCTCTTAGATCGTCTATGCAAAAAAATAGCCAATTTGGAAATTCTGAGATAAGGCAACAATGCACGACGATTCAACGGTTCTAAAACTATTTGCGACAATCAGGCCTCTTTAAATCCCCAAAACCGCATGATGTTTTACGTGCATTGTCTACGCATCTAATACTACAAATTGAACGGTGATATCTTTAAAATTCAATCGTTTGAATATCAATTGAACCAAAAGTTGGAAAATAGCATTGAAATTCCATAGAGTGTTTAACCATTTTGATGAATGAGCTTCACTTACGATTTCAATAATTAAAAAAATGAATTTGGGAAATTGAACCATCCACTTTTATATTATATGCTCCTAGATCGCCTATACAAAAAATTAGCCAATTTTCAAATTCTGAGATAAAGTAATGGTGTGTGACGATTCAACGGTTCTAAAACTATTTTGAACGATTAGGCAACTTTAAATTCTCAAAACCGCACGATTTTTAATGTGCATTGTCTATGCAGAAAATATTATAAACTGAAAGGATGGATTTTTCAAATTCAATAATATGAATGTCAACTGAAATATTTGGTCGAGGATTATTACAAAAAAAAAACGTTCGAAAAATGATTTCAAAAAGCTGAAAATTACAAATTAATGTATTTGCCTGACGAACACTTTAGTAGCGCAAAAGCCTCAATTTTGCACATTTTTTTTTCAGCAAAAGTTTAAAAATTGCGCCCAAAATGTTCACGAAAAAGCAAAAGCCCGCCCACTAGGTTTGCCCCACGAATGTTTTTAAAGTTGCCCGATGGACATGTTCGTTGGGAAAATTCACGCCTAGAAAATTAAAGGACAGTAACCCCTTATTCTCTCTTCAAATGCCCAGCCGTGCGCAGCTCCTTCTTCAACCAAGTTCTCTCCCTCCCCTTTAGACAGTAAGCCTTTCTTCCATTTTTCGGCCTCTCAAACAAATGGAGCTTGTGGATTGGCCTAGCTCTCTCTGTACCATATAGGTTTGAAATTTTCAAAATCTAAAAGTGTAATTTTAAGACCCAATTTGATAGGTTTTCAAACCAAGGCCTAAAATTGTTTTTTGGTTTTGCAGTCATTTGTTTACTTTGAAATATTCAAGAAGGGCTTTGAGCAGAACATTCAATTTGGTTATCTCCCCACTCTCAAATATCATCAAGCAAAAATCGTCGGAGGGAGACAGCGATTTAAGAGAGTGAGTCTCAGTTACCATCTTCTTTGATATGCATAATTTTGCTTCAATTTGTTCATGTCCTTTGATGTTATTTGCATTTTGATGAAACATATTCATTGAAATATAGATTGGTAGTCACTTGGATTGGCTAGGGTGGGATTTTGGGAAGCGGGTGACAAACTGAGATTGTAGGTTGCTATTTTGATTTTTTTTTTTTGCAGATACCATATGTTTGCTTTCACTTATATATGAACTTATGCATCTTAGGTGTTCTAGGCTATGTATGTTTAACCCTTCTAAAAACCATGTTTTTATCTTACCCTTGTATGCTCCACTACCCACTTTGCAGCCAAAGACTCAGAGTTATTTTGTTTTGTCACCTTTATTTCTCCCACCATGATATCTCCACCGAGGTTCTTACGCCATTCTAGCCATACCCATAGCTTAAAAATATACCAAGGTTATGCCATGAGAATTATGTAAAGAAGCTGCTGTGTGTCTAACAAAAAAGAATGGTGTGATTAGCGTGCTACTGATATTGAAGAAAAGATCAAAAGAACCAAGTGATCAATTGTTCTCTAGAAATAAATAAATTCAAAATCATGAGTCAAAAGAATGATAGAAATAAGAAATCAGTTTCAAAGACAAAAGTACAAGTCTATCACCAAGAAATAGAAGCGGGTGCAGCCCTTGCCAATCAAGAGGTCTGGAAATTCAAGTAATAATTCAATCTTGGTATCTTTCTAAGTTTTGTTTTCATCTGACCTTTCATTTCTTAGCCCAAACCTAAACTTTCATTACAACCATATAAAACTGTAAAAGACCGGGTTGATCATTGAGGATGTATTCATGGGTGCTGGTAAGTATATGAGCTATCTATATTCTTAGTATTTGGTTCTTTCATGAGATCTGATTCCAAAATTGTGTCAATGTTTCTATTTTTCATATGTGAAAATTCTTGGTTTCCATGACATAACTTCACTCACATATGCTAGCTAAATGATTAAGCTCTAGGTTTTATGGGACTGAGTGAATCTTTGATATTTAGAATTGAGATGAAGTCTATCTTCCTTGTTTAATAAAACATATGTATGAATTATATGCTGAATTACGTTGTTATGAATCTATGTAGAATAACTTGGGCCCTATTGAATTAGTTGTTATGAATCTATATATGTTATTTCTATGCTGATTTTTCTGCCCATATGTGAGTCCTTATGGTTTGTATTTTCTTTTTCGTTGTTTGGAGTTTTCAATTGGTGTTCCTTCAATTTATATTTCAATCTTCTACTTTTTATTTTGTTTTCAGCTGATTATTCACTTATGTGTGGAGTCATGCACATATTATTCACCAATTGCCTGCACAAATAGCCCCGCAGCATGACTAGCCACCCTAACAACCAGCTCTGCATCCCGTCCAATCACCACAGAACCCAGCCTCGTAGCCTGATCAGCCACCCCAGCAGCCAGCAGGATCGCACCCTTACTCGCCGCGGAGCGTTTAGATATATGTATTACTATGTTTGAGACTTGTTAATTTTCTAGAACTATTTCTTTTTACTATTTTTAAGACTTTTTATTATGTTTAAGACTTTTATTAATTTGTTGAATTATTTCTTTTTATTATTTTAAGACTTTTATCTCTTTTTTTTTTATTTTTTTATTTGAGAATTTTATTTCTTTTTAATTTAATTAGATGATAAATATAATAGTTTCATTTGTTATTAAAATTTATATATTAAATGTACAAATTTATTAATTTATTTTTTATTTTTTGCCCGATGAATAAAATGTCTGTCGGGCAAATCCTTTGTTTGTTGGGCCACTAGACACTTTTTCCCGACAAATACGTTTTATTCGTTGGGCAAAGTTTTCCCTCACAAGCTTGAGGCAACGAACATTGCCCAACAAACATTCGTTACGCATGTGTATGCCCGACGAACATATGAGCTTGACCGCCGAACACATGTTTGTCGGGCAAATCCTTATCCCTTGTAGTGAGTAGAGAGAGAGATACATCACATTTTTGCGGCACCTGGTGCTCTAAGTATATCTCATATGTTTTTCATTGATGATAGCCTCCTCTTCTGCCATGCACATATGAAGGAGTGTAAAAGACCTTGAGGACCCATGAACATGCTTCAGGTTAGATAATTAATTTCGATAAGATGATAGTGGTGTTCAGCCTTCATACTGACCCTATTATGATGCAGCTGATTTCTAGTTTGATGGGAGCAAGGATGGTAGAATTTCATGAAAGCTACCTTGGCCTTCTAGGAATGCCACATCGTAGAAAAAATTAATGTTTAGCAAAGTAAAAGATGTAGTGCGGGGCCGATTAAATGAAAGTAAGTCAAAGCTACTATCTGTGGTCACGAAAGAAGTCATTTGGTGAATGTTGTTGGCTCAAGCGCTCCCTACTTACACTATAGTTGTGTTTCAGTTACCATGGTGCCTATGTCGTGAGCTTTCTTCCATGATTGCTAAATTTTGGTGGAATAAACATGGGAAGAAAAGCATCCACTGGTTAAAGTGGATATGGGGTGTAGATTTAAAGAATTGGGAAGACTGGTTTCAGACGCTTGCAGGTATGATCCTTTCTTTCACTCAACACGCACACACTAGCCAAATTGGATGAATCAGGAGTAGCTCATGACTAGTTTAGAATGATGAATGATTGTTTGTACTATGTTTGGATAGTGAATCGATGATGAACTATGAATGATGATCAGAGTGCACTGCAATGCACTTTGTGTGTTTGTGTAAATGCTTAGCATAGAATTTCCTCAATGGATCACATTCAAAGCTCTGAGAGAAAACTTCATCTTTTTCTTGATTGCATTCACTGTATTTTTTGTAATGAATGGAGCAGTGTATATTACCTCACACACTCACTCGAATTCAGTTACACACACAAAGCATGACACCTTTCTAACCACTCATATTAAGACACTTGTCATTCCTAGACTCTAGGTAACATTTCTTGTAGACTACGCAACTAAACACACGCTGAGGGGATGAATCTGTTATCCACCTCAGCACTCACTCACACACACACACACACACACACACACACACACACACACACACACACACACACACACACACACACACACACACACACACACACACACACACACACACACACACACACACACACACACACACACACACACACACACACACACACACACACACACACACACACACACACACACACACACACACTGCTTTCTTTGCTCCACGTGTTGCTACCTCGATCCTACCAGCTTGGCAGTTTAGTCATCAACACTTCTCTCTAAGCTGGAAGCTGGTTTGACCCCTAGGAGTAGTCTTAGTTTCCCAAGCATGTCTTTAGGAAATGCTTTTGTGAAGATATCAGTAGGCTGATCTTCAATCTTGCAGTACAACAAAGTGATTTTTTTTTTCTGTAAAGCTTCCCTTATAAAATGATACCTCCTAGTGATGTGTTTTGTCTTCTGATGAAACACTGGATTCTTTACAATTGCAATGGCTGACATATTGTCACAAAGTAAGGTAGTAGGCTCCCCTTGCTCCTCTCCAAAGTCCTTTAGAACAAACCTAAGCCA
Source organism: Prinsepia uniflora (assembly GCA_032719365.1). Classification (NCBI taxonomy): domain Eukaryota; kingdom Viridiplantae; phylum Streptophyta; class Magnoliopsida; order Rosales; family Rosaceae; genus Prinsepia; species Prinsepia uniflora. Next base: position 54,590,977 of record CM064875.1, on the reverse strand, counting down.
AATTACTTATGTTGTAGCTTCTGTTGCACTGATGTACTCTGCCTCTGCTGTGGACAAAGCAACACTGCTTTGTTTCACAGATGCCCAAGAAAACACCCCACTTCCCATGGTAAAACCGTACCCTGAAGTACTCCTTGAATCATATTTAGATCCTCCCCAGTCACTGTCACAAAACCCAACCAGAGTGGAAGATTTTCCCTTGACATACTCTATTTGTCAGGACCTGACCCTCCTCGGCCAGGACCCCGACTCTAGCATGATATTGTCCGTTTTGGGCCTGCATGCCCTCACAGTTTTGTTTTCTGGAGCTCACGGTGTAACTTCTCAAGGGGTCACCCATCATGGCATTGCACCAACCTCAACTCGCTTAACTTTGGAGTTCCAACCGAACCCAAAGCCAATGAGCTCCCAAAAGGCCTCGTTTAGATTAGAGTTGCGCAGCGGCCCATTCTACCTAACACGATATTGTCCCCTCTAGACTCACTAGCCGAACCAGCCCAACCCGCAGGGTTTTGTTCCCGGGAGCTCACAGTGCAACTTCCCAGTGGGTCAACCATCATGGGATTGCACCAGCTTCCACTCACTTAACTTTGGATGTAAGGACCCATCCCGAATTCCGGGATTAGATTAGTGACTAATCTTGATTAGTGAGGTTGATCGGTAGTTAGTAGGGCGAAATCGGACAAAATGTGCAAAATGACCGTTTTACCCCTAGTCGTGGGAAAAATGTTGACTTTTTGATCAGGCGGTCACATGGACTTTGACCGATGACGGTGACGTAGTTTAGGACGTTACGAGTTCATAGACAGGTGGCACGTTCGATTCCGACATTTAATGAGAAAGTTGTGATGTTCGGAAGTAGAGGGGCATTTTGGTAATTTGGCAGAAAGGGGCCAAATATTGACTTTTTAACCGGGAGGTCCGATGGATGAGGGCCAAGGGCCGTTACGTAGGTCTCGTCGATACGAATCCAATGACAGAAGGCATGCCGAAATCGGAGATTCGACGACGAAGTTATGGTTACGGGAATGAATTAACGAACCGAGACTCCGATTAAAATAATAATAAAATAATGAATAGTAACTAGGGACTGTGCACACCTGGATGAGTGACAAGTGTCACCCATCCCTTGATTTATGCCCAAACATCTGATCCATGTTTTAGGGAAACATGATCATTGTGTTCCCTTAATTATATTTAATTACCCTTAATCCTCCATTAATCACCTTCTTTGTCTTCAAACCGTGGGCATTAGAACTGGGAGAATTGGCTCCCTTCCTTTACCGTTCCTGAGAGAAACATGAGAGATTAGAGGACTGTGATATCAGGGGAAACACGAGGGATTGAGAGGGTGTTGAATTCTGGGTTTTGGGTTTTAGAAATTTTGGGGGCAAAATTCAATTGTTGTGAATTGAACCTTGTGGATCGAAATTGAGCTTGATTCTAACTTCCTGGGATTGAGACGAGTGGAACACAACGAAAATTGAAGAGAATTGGGGTCGAATTGAGGAAGAACAAAAGGAGGGAGGTCTCTGAAATTTCAACCTTGAGTCGAAGAATTTGAGGCTTTGATTGATGAAATTGAACTGGGGATTTTGTTCCTGAGGATCCCACGATGCTTCTGGAAGGATCAATTGAAGAAAACCGATGGCTTTTGGCTCTTAACACACTTGGTGACAGAGAAGGAGTTTGAAGGTTGAGTCGTGATCGTGGAGTGTTTGAACGATGAAATTGATGTGGGGAAACACTTTCTCATGGTCCGGTGATGCTTCTGGGTGCATCAATTGAAAGAAACCAGAAGGGATTGACGAGTTTCGAAGGATGAATAGTATCGGGTGTTCTTCGATGTTCATCGTGAAATCGTTGGCATTTAGGTAAGTGATCGTGTAATTGATGTTACAGACCTGTAATTAAACTTAAAACGAAGCTGTTTGAATGATCAATTGAAGGAATTAAGGCTGAATTGATAGGAAACCAACCGGGTCATCACGCGGGCAAAAGGACCCGTTTATCAGACATACGGGTTAGGACGATGACACTGTAGCAGGCGCGTGGGTTTCACGCGCAACCACTCACGGCGGAGCGTGAGGGCACGTGGGCACAAATCTCGAGGTGAGGTCAACATGACTTCTATCCTATTTAATGTAACGGACATTTTGGAATTGGTTTCGTGTCGATCAGACACCGTCTCGATATTGTTCGGGACGTCCGAAGGTTTTAAATCCAGTTTAAAAATAGTTAAAAATTCGGGAAAATTACGGGACTTTGATAGGATGTTAATGAAGAGGTTAGTGACCCTCTAATGTGATTTGGACAGGATTGGGAGTCCCGATGATAGTGGTGTGGCCCGGGAGGGCCGATGGCACGCGTATCGAGGCATACCGTTAAACGGTCTGTAAGTGGACTTTGATTTTATAAATTCTATGCATGCTTAACTGTTTTATATGGATTATGATTGTGATTGTATGATGTCGATTTGGATGTTGGTAAATTGTACGGTTTCACGTATTTCGAGGCGATTTACGTGCTTGCACGTAAATCGAGGTTTTCCAGTTTTGTACGGATTTTCCATGTTTATGGTCTTGGATATAATATGATGAAATGGTTTTGAAATTAGAAAGATGAACTCGGGCTTGAGGCCCAATTGTTTTGGAAACCTCGGACTTGGAGTCCATTTGAGTTACGTAATCGGGCCGGGGGCCCAGTTGCTTATGAAATCGGGCCAGGGACCCAGTTGTTACGAAATCGGGCTGAGACCCATTTGAGTTATATTATCGGGCCAGGGGTCCAGTTGATTTACGAATTCGGGTTGTGGGCCCAGTGGTTTATAAAATCGAGTCGTGGGCCCAGTGGTCACAAAATCGGGCATGGGGCCCAGTTGGGTTATAAATGTGATGTCGGGTCTGGGACCCTATGTTAATAAATGTGATTTCGGGTCTAGGACCCTATGTTTAATAAATGTGGTTTCGGGTCAGGGACCCTAAATGGAATTTTGATGTTTTATGGAGATATCGGGCAGGGCCCATTATAATGTTGTGAAATGATTTAATAAAACTGTTTCCATATACCATCTGGATACAAGGATATATGATGGTCTCCTCTAGGTGTCTGGGACACTGGGGAAGTCACGGTGCATTGCCTACGAGGGGTCATCGTACGGAGTTACCGGACCGTATAATGACTCAGGAGCAGGATTGCTATGATTGACGTCAGGGACGTCAGACATCTATGATGTCAGAGATATGGACCCGGAGAGACCCCGGGCAGCACGCGTCGCTTATTATACCGTGAGATATGACGTCTGGGACGTCAAGCGTCTGGGACGCTAAGCATTTGGGATGCTGGGGATGGTAATGGTAAATATGGATTAATGAATCTATGAAATGTCTTTTCGGTTGGATTTATGTTATGTGGTAAAAATGGATTATTGGTTATGAAATGGTATTTCGGGTCGGGGACCCTAAATGGTTTTGGATTTATGGATTTATGTTTATGGATTTGGGCGGTGGCCCACATGGTTTTAATATGTCTGGTAGTGGTGTTCCACAATTTTGGGCTGAGTTCCCACACTTGGTTTTAAGTTAACGGTTTTTGGGCTAAGGCCCTAATGGGTTGGTTGAACAAACGTTTTGGTTACTGGTTTTCGTGGCATGCATACGTTTTTATTGGAGGGCATAAATGTCTTATAACTGTGTTTAATAAACTTAATGATTTTCGTCCACTCACAGCTTTTATTGGTTTTAATGCCCTTCAGGTTGATACGGACGCGACTGCAGCAGAGACTGGGACATTGCACGCCTCCTCCATCGATCCTTGCGCACTCTGGAAGCCCCGTTTGGGCAGTGACTCTTGGTTATCCCTTGTCTGACACCCGTTGTTGGACGGGAGCAGGGCCCATTCCACGGTAATCCCGGGGGGATTGGGATGGGTCCTGTCATTGGAGTTCCCCAGGATTCCAAAGCTAGTGAGCTCCCAGAAGGCCTCGCGCTAGATAAGTGTTTGCCTGCACTTTTAAGGCACACCACCATCCTCTTCCAGACCATTCCCCCTCGCAGGAATGTGGGATTGTTCACCGTTCCCTCCAGGACACGGGTCTTACAATCCACCCCCCTTAGGCCCTAGCGTCCTCGCTGGCACACTTCCTGGTTGGGGTCTGGCTCTGATACCATTCTGTCAGGACCCGACCCTCCTCGGTCAGGGCTCGACTCCAGTAGGATATTGTTTACTTTGGGCCTCCTTGCCCTCACAGTTTTGTTTTCGGGAGCTCACTGTGAAACTTCCCAAGAGGTCACCCATCATGGAATTGCACCAACCTCTACTTGCTTAACTTTGAAGTTCCAGCCGAACCCAAAGCCGATGAGCTCCCAAAAGGCCTAATTTAGATCAGAGTTGTTCATGAGCAGGATCACTCCCATCATTCTTCTTCAGTTTGTCTCCTGGAACCAGTGGTGTACCCACTAGTTTACAATCTTTGAGTCCAAACCTCTCAAGTAGAGTAGAGGCATACTTCCTTTGATGTATGAAGATGCTTCTGTCTGTCTGAATCACTCCCATTCCCAGAAAATGATACAACAACCCCATGTCAGTTATCTCATACTTTCCCATCATTACAATCTCGGTCCCTGCCACAGCCCGCATCTGTGATCAACTTGAAGGGCATTAAAACCATTAAAAACTGTGAGTAGACAAAAATCAATAAGTTCATAAAGTACATTTATTAAAAAGACATTTATATCCTTCACTAAAAAGTATGCATGTAATCGAAAACCAGTAATCAAACCATTTACTTAAATAAGCCATTAGGCCTTAGCCCAAAAACTGTAAATCCAAACATATGTGGGAACTCAGCCCAAAACCATAGAATATCAAAATCCGTAAATCCAGAAGCAAGTGGGCCACTGCCCAAATCCATAAATACAAATCTAAAAACACTAAAATACCATTTCATAAATCCAATTATCCATATTTACCACATAACCATCCTCGGCATCCCAGATGCCTAGCGTCCCGGACGCTTGACGTCCCAGACGTCATATCTCACGGTAAAAGCAACGCGTGCTGCCCGGGGTCTCTCCGGGTCCATATCTCTGTCATCCAAGATGTCTGACGTCCCAGACGTCTAATCATAGCAATCTTGCTCCTGAGTCACTATACAGTCCGGTCGCTCCGTATAATGACCTCTCACATGCAATGCATCGTGACTTCCCCAGTGTCCCAGACACTTGCAGGAGACCATCTACAGATCCTCGTATCAAGATGGTATATGAAAAATAGTTTTATAAAGTCATTTCAAAACGTCTGAAAGGCCCCTGCCCGGAATTTCCATCAAACATCACAAATCCATTTAGGGTCCTCGACCCGAAATCACGTTTATGAAACATAGGGTCCCAGAACCGAAATCACATTTATAAAACCCAACTGGGCCTCATGCCCGATTTTGTAACCCAACTAGGTCACCAGCCCGATCACATAACTCAAAGGGGTCTCAGCCCGATTTCGTAAACCAACTGGGCCCTTAGCCCGATCACATAATTCAAATGGGTCTCATGCTCGAGTTCATCTTTCCAAAACCAAAACCAGTTCATCAAACCATTAATGAAACCACAAACACGTAAAACTACAGTAAAACCATAAACCTCGATATACGTGCAATACAGAAATCATCTCAAAATACGTGCAAATATGTAAATCACCAATACCACAATCATCATCATAGAAATCACCTATATAAAACATATAAAACAGTTATGCATGCATCACAGTTTAGAAAAAAATGTCCACTCACAGACCGTCTTACGCTGCCGCCTCGATAAGCATGCCATATGCCCTTCTGAGCCTCATCACTATCACCGGGACTTCCAAACCTTTCCAAACCATACTGGAGGGTTACTAACTACCTCATTAACCTTCCATTCCCATAATTTTTCCAAATTTTTAAACGTATTTTACATAGGTTTTAAACCTTCGAACACCCAAAACTATATCGAAACGATGTCTGATTGACACGAAACCAGTCCCAAAATGTTCGTTACAACGAATAGATGATTTCACATGTTGAAGACTTCCCCAAAAAGCCCCCCACGTAGCCCCACGCGCTAGCATTATTCACTTTCTTCAACCTCGGGCAGACTGGTCCAGACCAATTCACTGGTTCAGCTGGTCCAACTGAACCGGCGTGACCGGCCCAAGCTTATATCTTCCCATTTTTCATCCTTTTTCTTCTTTCTTTCCACCAATCTTCTCTAATCTATCCTAGGGATTGTTCTATGTGATCAAATCGAAGAAAACTAATCTAAAACTCATTGGTTCATTAAACCATTTAAACCCAAAATTTCCTATCCATGTTTTGGGCATAACCAAGGGCCAAAATCACTTCCTAGGGACTTCATTTAGCTTCCAGGGACCTTAAAAATAGGTTTAGAGCTTCGATTTGGGTTTACCTAACCATTTGGAGATTTCGGTCGGTTGCCACCGAAATCTTCCATGTCCATTCCATCACCATGTTCTCCTGCCTCCAGCCACCCTCAGCATTGAACTCGACCCCCAAAGACTCATAGAACCTCCAACAACCATTTTCAATTGTTAGAATCGATCAATAACCACCAAAACGCGGGTTACCAATTTTGAATTAAAAAACAGGGCATTCGGTTCCTTACCTCCGAACTTCCACCACCGTACACGGCGGTCGACACCACCACCACCATCATCATCGTCTCACCTCACTCTCTCACTTTCATTCACATACCAAGCCCAGATAATAAGGATTGAAGTTTTGGGATTGAATGGGTTGCACGGTCACAGGTTGGGAGAAAAATGAAGAAATGATCAATGATGGTGAGGGGAAAAATATCCCACCGTGTGGGGGAATGGCTAATCAGATGGGTGACACTTGTCACTCATCTGGTGGTTCCTTCCAGAAAGTTCCCCAATCAAAATTTGCCACTTGTCCCCATTTCTCGGTTTTCGTGCAATAGTACTGTAAAACATTCTAGACCCGTAACTTCTCCGTCGAACCTCCGATTTCGACGTGCCACCAGTCTACGTACTCGTGATGCCCCGATCTACGTCATGGTCATCAGTCAAAGTCCATTTGATGACTCGGATCAAAAGTCAACATTTGGCTAACCCTCATGGGAAAATTCATCATTTCGCGCCGTTCATCCGAATTCACTCAACTAATCCCCGATTAGTCATTCTAAATCCATAATTAATTAATATTCAATCTCGACATTCGGGAGGGGTCGTTACACCATACCAAGCCCTAGGAGCCTGTTTCAGTCCATACAATGCCTTTCTTGAGTCTATACACCTTCCCTTCTTCCTCTTGGACTGCATAACCTTCAGGTTGTTCTGTGTAAACCTCTTCTTCATGGTTTCCATTTAGAAATGCAGACTTCACATCTAGTTGGTACAACTTCCAACTCTTTTGTGATGCAAGTGCAATTAGAGTTATTATAGTGTCTAGCCTTGCTACGGGGGCAAAGGTCTCATTGAAGTCAATTCCAGGCTTTTGTGCACATCCTTTTGCAACAAGCCTTGCCTTATGCTTTTGAACTGATCCATCCAAGTTTAACTTGGGTTTATACTCCCATTTCACACCAATAATGGGTTTGTTCACATGTCTGTCAACTAGGTCCCATGTACCATTCTTGTTGATCATATTGAGTTCAGCTTCCATAGTTGATTTCCACACCTGGTCTTTTACAGCTTCTTCATAAGTTTCAGGTTCTATGAAACTCATATGACATCGTGCATAGATGTCATCAATACTCCTATACTTCATTGGAGTTTGACTTGAAGACTCAGGCTCTGATTGTGATTCTTCTACCTGTACCTGGTTCTCGTGTACAACAAATGTTGGACATTCATCTCGAGGGTCAAATATAGAACCACTGTATTCCAAACTATAACCTGCACCATTTCTCATAATACTTGATCTTGTAGTGCAACTCTTTGCCTCACTCCAATCCCACTGAGCATTCTCATCAAATACAACACTCCTAGATATCACCATCTTTTCAGTTTGCAAATTGTATAATCTGTAGCCCTTCTCACAACTTCCATACCCCATGAACACACATTTTGAACTCTTCTCATCCAGCTTATGTCTAAGCTGGCTAGGAACCTGGGCATAACATAGAGCACCAAACACCCTTAGATGCTTCACTCCTGGTCTCCTTCCACAGAACTTCTCAAATGGTGTTTTCTCAACAACAGCCCTAGTAGGACATCGATTTTGCAAATACACTGCTGTATAAATAGCTTGTAACGACCTGTCCCGAATTCTGTGATTAGATTAGTGATTAATGAAGGATTAGTGAGATTAATCGGTGATTAGTTGCGTAATTTCGGACGGACGGTGCAAAATGATAGTTTTGCCCCTAGAATGGGCAAACTGTTGACTTTTGATTCGGGCGGTCAAACAGACTTTGGCCAATGACTGTAATGTAGTTCGAGACATCACGAGTGCATAGACAAGTGGTACGTCCGATTCCGACATTCGAGGAAGAAGTTATGAAGTTCGAAAGTTGAGGGGCATTTTGGTAATTTGTCATGTAAGGGCAAATCTGTGTCCAGAGGCATGGTGACACTTGGCAGCCTTAGGATTTGTGCCCACTAGATTTAGGACACTTGTCCCTTACTGGAAGACTTTGGAAGCCGCCCTACCACCTCAATTGATTTTTAAAAAGGGATGATATTTGTTGCATGGTTGTGAGAAATAGAAAACAGAGAAAAACATAGTTTAAGAGAGGTCGTGAGAAATCCTCCCATCCAATTCGCTTCGATCTTCACCCTCTGCCTATCATGTCAGAACAAATGTTGGAGAGAAGGATGGGACAAGTGTGATGGTGTTGCCACGAGGGTTGTCGTGGACGGTGGCCATGAACCTATGAGCTGACCCGTGAAACCCCTGCACCCAAACCCTCTTAGACCTTACCAGTTGCCCGTGATTTGTGAAGGAAGGATGGAAGGGACGTTGACACGAGTAAGGTGGTGACCACCACGGTGAACGACATCGATGGTAAGTACGAATTCCCCGTGAAATCCCCTGTTTAGATTCAAAAAATGGAAAAGTGGATTCTAGTGTTTGTTAATCGATGTTGATGATGGAAGTATGTTCATGGAGGTTGTATGAACATTTTGGGACCAAAACCAAGGCTGGAGGTGGCCGGGAACGTGAGAACACGACAGTGGAAGGACGGCCAGTTTATGCTCGATCGGGAGGGCATACTACTGACTTAGTTTTTATGTTTTGGTCACATGGGTCGATTAGAAATGAAAGGAAGATACTATAGGGGTTAAATGGACTAAAAAAGGTTGAGAAATGGACAAAAACTGATCTTTCCGGTTCGGCCTGGACCGGATTTGCAGAACCGGTCTGAATCCAGTTCGGCGAGAGGTCAGGGATGACTGATGCAGGCGCGTAAGGCCCACGCGCAGCCCCTTTGGGCGGCGTGTGAAGGTGCGTGGGACCCCTTCTGGGGAAGTGTTCATCATGACTTTTTATGTATTCGATGTAACGAACATTTTGGGATTGGTTTCGAGTCGATCAGATATCGTTTCGATATAGTTCGGGATGTCCGAAGGTTTAAAGGCTAGTTTAAATATAGTTAAAAATTTGGGAAAATTACGGGGAATTAGTAGAAGCATAATGAAGTGGTTAGTGACCTTAGAATGTGATATGGACAGGTTCGGAAAGTCCGGTGATAGTGATTAGCTGCGAACGGCGTATTGCACAAGTATCAAGGCGGCAGCGAGGATGGTCTGTGAGTGGACTCTGCTTTCTAAATTATAATGCATGCATAAATGTTTTCTACGTTTTCTATATGTGATTTCTATGTTTATGATCGTGATATCTCTTATTTATGATTTGCACGTTTTTCAAGGAGTTTTACATATTTGCACGTTTTACGAGATTATGGTTTTATTCTATGATTTGATAATGGTTTCGATGATATGGTTTTTGGGATTTGAATTATGATTTGAGTTCAAAGATTTATAAATGGATTTCGGAAAGTAACTTCGGGCTTGAGGCCTAGTTTCTAAAGATTTCGGATTTCGGTTTTAATGTGATTTCTGGATTTGAATTCGGGATTTCAAATGATGATTTCGGATTCGGTTTTGGAACTTGGATTTCGATGGCTTTATGGATTTTATATGACATTAAGATGGTTTTGGGTTTAAAGACTCGTTGCTGGATCTGGTTTTGGGTTTAAAGACTCGTTGATTGATGTGGTGGGGGAGGGCCCTTGATTGATATGTTTTGAGTTTAAAGACTCGTGATTTTAAAGACTCGTAATTGTGATATCTCCCGATGCCTGTTGTTTGTGTTTTGAGTTTAAAGACTCATTGATATCCCGGGAAGGCCTGATATCTGTTTTAAGTTTAAAGGCTCGTTGATATGAGATCCAGTAGATTAATTGACTTGTGAAATGGTTTTCAAACGTTTTGGACTGTGGCCCGGATGATTTGGATTTTGTTGATTTTTGGGCTGAGTTCCCATCTTTTGATTTTGATTTATGATTTTAAGCTAAGGCCCGAGGTTTGAGAAAAGGACAGGATTTCTGGTTTTCATAAACGGTTTTCTTATCTTGGAAATGAAATGGTTTTCGAATGCATACATTGGTTTTACGTGGAAGGTATAAATATATTTTCTTATAAACTATTTTCTAAACTTACTATTTATTTTTGTCCACTCATAGTCTTTTCTGTTTTTCGATACCCTCCAGGTTGTTGATGCGGTGCGGGCTGTTGTTAGTGAGGCGGAGACATCACAGATACAATCCACAGTGGTTTCTGTGCACTCTAGGAAATCAGAAGTTAGTTTTGGCACATTGACCTGGGTATCCCTTGTATGGCTTGCGTGTTCCATGAGGGTTAAACGAGTGTTTAGCCTTCGTGTCGCATGTGGGTTAGACGGGAGCATGACTTATCCCTTAATCCTGAGGGATTGGGGGTGGGTCGTGTCACAGCTTCTCTCCAGAACTTGTAAGGAATTCCTTTAGTATGCATCATAGTCCTGGCCATTTCAACAATGGTCATGTTCTTCCTCTCAGCCACTCCATTTTGTTGGGGAGAATAAGCCACTGTCAATTATCTCTTGATGCTAGTAGAGTCACCGAACTCTTCAAACTCTTTTGAGAGATACTCACCTCCCCTATCACTCCTTATTTGTTTTATCTTATATCCACTTTGCAACTCTACCATAGCTTTAAACTTCTTGAACACATGTAATGCTCCTGACTTGTTTAGAAGGAAATACACCCAACACATTATTGTGTAGTCATCAATAAAAATCAGGAAATACCTGTTTACTCCTGCTGTTTTCTTTTGTATTGACCCACAGATATCTGTATGAATCAAGTCTAAAGGAGTAGTGGCCCTCCATGCTTTTTCCTTGTCAAAAATCTCCACATGCTGCTTACCAGTCACATAACCTTCACATACTGCACTCCCTTGAGTTGTAAGTCTAGGTAAACCTACAACCAAGCTCTTCTGCTTGAAAGCCTTCAAATTAGCATAGTTTAGATGTCCATATCGTTTGTGCCACATGTTTGCATCTTCCAGTGTAACAGTCTTCATTGCTATAGGATTGATACTTTCCAAGGTAAGTGGAAAGCATCGATTCTTTGTCATAGGTACTCTAGAAACCTTATCCTTCATCTCCTTGTTCCCAAATATATCCACTGTGCCATTACCAAAAACTAGGTGTTGATACCATATCGACCGACCACCCTAGCACAGGTCCCACCAGGACAGGAAGGCCGCCGACCGATCGCCTGATCGGCACCCTCACGGCCTACGGCCCGCCGATCGGCACCATACTGCAGACCCGCCATTCGACACCTGACAGTGAACAGACGACAGCTGGCTGCGACAGTCACCTAACCAACTCTGCCACACCAGCTCCCTGACGGAGGCAGGTTGGGACTCCAGCTGGCGCCTCCTCCGGATATCCAGGGCTTGTCAGACGGCTCCCAGCCACCAAGCACCACCTGCTCCCGTAACAGTAGCCCACCTACCGCAGTTATGGCTACTATAAATACCCCGAAACCCTTCACAAAGGTAAGACACTAAGAACCGATCCAGAGCACTGTATTTACTTGCCTCTCGGCACTCAGATACTAACTTAGGCATCGGAGCCCCTTCGGCCGGCACCACACCGGTGTCTAGTCCTTGCAGGATACTCGCCGAACGGCCACGCCCCAGCGGACCCGAAACACCACGCGGCTGGTCCCAGAACCCCCAGCGGGTCTCATCGTGTTGGTCATTTCAGGATCAAACATTGGCGCCGTCTGTGGGAAACGTTTGTAAACACCCACTCACTCACATACCGTTGCTCAACCCACTGCCGACGAACAATGTCTGCCGAACGGGATGACGGTGAGCTCAACAACACACCCCAGGGAGATCGCAACCGAACTCGAGCCGGCCTACCTTCCGATGACATGCTCGAGATGCTGAGAACCCTCCGGTCGGAGGTTGCCGAACTCAGGAAGAGCAATGCTGCCATCGAGAGCAGGAACCGCGTGTGAGGGGAGCATCACGGAAGCACCCTGGCCATCCTGCAATCTACACGCGAGGAACTGGAGGAACAGCGGGAGGCAACCAAACGGGCCTTGGCCGCTGCGTCGCGTCGGCGGGGTTTCGACGCCTGCCGAGTCGAGATCAGTGACACCTGCCGGCCGGAAGCCTCCGGGCGCTTGCTCTTCCACCAGACCGACCTGCCTGGCCCCTCGGGAACGCAGATCTACCGTGACGCTCGCGAACTGCTCGACAGGAGACAGACACAGGCTCCAGCTAATCGCCTGACTTACCCGACTCACGACCCCCGCATCCAGGCGCAACCGCCCCTTCCCGTGCTATCCCAGGGTGGCCGGTCACGATCTGGATCGGCGCGCCGACCCACGCAGCCCTCGCCGCTCTCCCCTCAGCCCCAGGGCACCCCTCCTCGCCGATCGGCAGGCACCAGCCGGAAGACAACGCCAGCTCAACCACGGCCTCGTCCGGGCGGCGACCGGTACAACCCGAGAAGCCCAGAGGCGGCAGCGCAAATCATCCAATTGGCGACCGCCCGATTGGGGCAGATCGACCCGACCAATCAAACGAGGTGATTCGGGAACTCCTCCAGCGCGTGCGGGAATTAGAGGCCGCCAGACCCAAGGTTGGGACACTGCCCAGACCCCGACCCAACATCGGTCCCTTCACGGACCGCATCATGCGGTACCGCCATGAGACGGAGGTCAAGCCCCTAAAAATTGCTCCATATAATAGACAAGGCGACCCAGACACCCATATCAACAATTACAACTCAGCGCTCGCCTTCAGGAATCTCTCTGACGAGGCGTAGTGCTTGATTTTTAGCTCTACCCTCACTGGGGCCGCACTCAATTGGTTCTATCGCCTGGAACCACAGTCTATCGACTCGTTCGACCGCCTACACACGGTCTTCCTGAACCAGTTCATGATCCAGACGGATCGACTGCTCACAACCGAAGACTTGGGAACCCTCCGGCAGGGAGATAGCGAGCCCCTGCGCCAATACGCCGCTCGTTTCAACCTGGAATACTCCAAATGCCACGAGACAGACGACAAGGCCGCCTACCGCGCTTTCCGCAACGGGCTGCGGGAGTCCACCTTCAAGTACCATGCCTTCACCCAGGGTTGGGACGATTACAACGAACTCATGCGACAGGCAGCAATACACGCCAAGGCGGAGCACTTCAACTCTCCCCAGGTCGCATCCCGGCCTGACGTAAATGGCTCGCGCCCTCCACCTCCCAGTAACCGGCAGGCACGGTCACCTCCGCCGACCAATAACACACATACGGATCACCGATCTGACTCACACTCCGGTAAGCGGAAAGGGACGTACAACAACGACCATCGTGGGAGGGACAAGTACCACAACAAGGGGCAGGGATCAGGCCACCACCAAGCAGGCAAACCCTACACGGGGCCAGCCTCAAAGTACGAAACCTATTCAATCCTGAACACCTCCCTCGAGAACGTCTTGATGAGCATCGAGGACACCATCCCCAAGCCACGGGCACGACCACCCGGCCCCCGCCCGGGCGTCCAATCCAACTTGTACTGCCAGTACCACAAGTTCAATGGCCATACCATCGACGAGTGCGTGGCTTTCCGCGACATTGTGGAAGCACTCGTAAGGGAGGGGAAGATCAACCAGTTCCTCCAACACGCACGCCCCGGACAGGGACTGCCACAGATCAACAGGATCAGCGGGGGCCCTACCATCTCTTCCTCCTGCACCTCTAATCGGGCTAAGAAGAACTTCTTGCGCGCCACGACATCCAACCACCAAATATTCAACATCACGGATGGACGCGCGGCCAAGGTCGCCCGGGCAGGATGGACGCCCATCACTTTCTCCGAGGAAGAAGAGCGGGGAGTTATCTTTCCCCACGATGACCCATTGATCATCCGCGCTCAGATTGCCAATTTCGATGTTGGGCGGATCCTGGTGGACACGGGTAGCTCTGTGAACGTCCTCTTCATGGACACTTTCAACCAGTTGGGCATAAACTCCACAGACCTCACCCATGCTGGTTCCCCGCTACTCGGCTTCTCGGGCGATTCTGTCATGCCCCTTGGCACCATCTCCCTGCCTATCTCCCTGGGGAGCGCGCCCAAGATCGCAACAGCCATCACCACCTTCCTAGTAGTCGATTGCCCCATTGCTTATAACGTCATTTTGGGAAGGGGACTCCTCAACCAGCTCAGTGCCGTCATCTCCACCCGGGCCCTTCTCATGAAGTTTCCGACTGTCATGGGCACTGGCCAAGTCCGCGGTAACCAAAAATCCGCCTGCTCCTGCTATCAGACCGCCCTGACAAAGCTCAACCCATACAACAAGCGGGAGACCATGACCGTCGCCGAGGCTGCTTACGAGGCCGACCCTGTCGACTCCGAGCTCCTTGAACAAATGCGGGCGGGTCCCCCCGAGGACCCGCGCGACCTCTCCGCTATCTCGCAGCCGCAACCCGTGGAGGATACGGAGCTGATCACCCTTTGCCCGCATAACCCCGAGCGGCAAGTGAAAATTGGAAGCACCCTCGCTCCCAAAATCAGGACACAACTCATCCAATTCCTCCGGGACAACAGCGAGGTCTTTGCTTGGTCCTACGCCGACATGTCTGGCATCTCCACGGATGTCATCTGCCACAGGCTTAACATCAGCCCCTCCTTCAAACCAGTCACCCAGAAGCAGCAGACTTATGACGCAGAACGACAGCTGGCCATGCAAGAAGAAATCGTTCGGCTCATCACCATTCACTTCATACGCAAGGCCATTTACGCCACGTGGGTCGCAAACGTCGTACTCGTCAAGAAACCCTCCGGATCCTGGCGGATGTGCATCGACTTCACGGATCTCAACAAAGCCTGCCCGAAGGATAGCTTCCCGCTTCCTAAGATCGATCTTTTGGTCGACGCCACAGCTGGCCATGAACTTCTCAGCTTCATGGATGCGTACTCTGGCTACAACCAAATCTGGATGCACCCCGACGACCAGATCCACACCAGTTTTCGCACTAATCTAGGAGTCTACTGCTACAATGTTATGCCCTTCGGGCTCAAGAACGTCGGTGCCACCTACCAACGGCTTGTCAACTTCATGTTCGCGGATCAGATTGGCAAAACCATGGAGGTGTACGTAGATGATATGCTCGTCAAGAGCCGGACAGCCGACCAGCACGTGCCTAACCTCCACAGGATGTTCCAGGTCCTGAAGCAATACAAGATGCGGCTCAACCCCGCCAAGTGCGTCTTCGGTGTCCGTTCTGGAAAATTCCTCGGCTACATGATCAGCCAGCGGGGAATCGAGGCTAACCCCGAAAAAATCAAGGCCATCCTGGACATAAAGCCCCAGCGCACACTCAAGGAAGTCCAAACCCTTACTGGCCGGATCGCCGCTCTCACCCGGTTCATCTCTCGGGCGACAGACAAGTGTCTACCATTCTTCAAGGTCATGAAGACCCAGGGCCGGCACATCAACTGGGACGCGACGTGCGACGCTGCCTTCGAAGCTCTCAAAACTTACATGAGCACCGCACCCCTACTTACCCGACCTACCACCGGGGAACGGCTCACCGTCTATCTTTCTGTCTCCACATCCGCTGTCAGCTCCGTCCTCGTCACCAGTCGGGACGGCGCGGAGTTCCCAGTGTACTATGTCAGCAAGGCGTTCCAGGACGCGGAGACCCGGTACAACGACCTGGAGAAGTTGGCCTTTGCCCTCATTGTGACGGCCCGGCGCCTCCGCCCATACTTTCAGGCACATCCCATGCTAGTCCTCACCAACAAACCCCTTCGCCAGGTGCTCCAAAAGCTAGACACTTCGGGGCGGCTCATCAAGTTGGCGGTAGAGCTTAGTGAGTTCGATATCACTTTCGCCCCGCGATCGGTTGTCAAAGGACAGGTCATCGCCGACTTCCTTTCCGAATTCACTTACAACACAACGCAGCACATGCCTGACACTTCGGACCTCAACATCGCGGCACCCGCCGCTCCTATCTGCAAGTCGTCAACCCCGTCCACTTTGGACCCCGCCAAACCGATATGGACTCTTTACGTGGACGGGTCCTCCTGCCATACCGGCTCCGGCGCCGGCCTCGTCCTCAGCACGCCTACCCACGGACGGCTGGAGTACGCGTTGCGTTTTGGGTTCCAGGCCTCCAACAACGAAGCTGAGTACGAAGCCCTCCTTGCTGGCCTCCGTTTGGCCACCGACCTCCAAGCACAACAGCTGCAGATTTACAGCGACTCCCAGCTCGTTGTCCGACAGATCAACAGCCTCTATGATGCCAAAGACGCCTCCATGACCCGATACTTGGCAAAAGTGCGGTCCCTACTCCGCCGCTTCCGCGGCTACGAGGTCATCCAAATACCACGGTCGGAAAACAGCCACGCCGATGCCCTGGCCCGCCTGGCCTCCTCCATCGACGACAAGATAGGCCGCCGTGTTCCCGTCGAATTTTTGGCATCCCCAAGCACAAACGAGCAACCAGTCCTGGCCGCAACACAGGAAGCCTCTTGGATGGACCCCATTGTCCGGTACCTCACCATGGCCGAACTCCCGCACAACCGCAACGAGGCCCGACGCATCCAACGCCAGTCCGCACGATTCACCATGGCGCATGGCCACCTATACCGACGGGGATTCGACACCCCCCTCCTCAAGTGCCTCCCTACGGACCGGGGCATTGCGGTGCTCCGAGAAATTCACCAGGGAATCTGCGGTAACCACTCCGGACCCAGGCCCCTCGCACATAAAGCCTTCCGGCAGGGATACTATTGGCCCACAATGCGCGCCGACTCTATAGCCATCACCCAACGGTGCGTCCCATGCCAACGGTGCGCCCCTGTACCTCATTCTCCTGCTGAGCGCCTTACTCCCATGCTCAGCCCCTGGCCCTTCTCTCAATGGGGTCTGGATCTCATCGGCCCCATGCCACGAGGAAAGGGCGGCGTCGAACACGCAATCGTTGCAGTGGATTATTTCACTAAATGGGCCGAGGTCGGACTGCCGAATGGTGTTCATCTCCGCCGGCACGCTGTACAGCTCCCGAAACCGGTCTAGGTCGGACTGCCGAATGGTGTTCATCTCGTAGTCCACGGCATACTCCACCTTCACCACGCCATCGGCATCTAGTTCCATCGGCGAGCTCGTCTCCGTACCGCTACCTGTAGCCTCGGAATCGACGGTGGCGACGGGGGGAGTACGGGGAGACGTCCTCCTCTCACTTGGCCGACCGGCACCCGACGTGCTGCACCCGCCCTGCTGCCTCACCTCCTTCCGCGGCAACCTGAGAGCCTCATCCAGGCTGTCACCACTGCTGGACGACGACGTGCCGCTAGTGGACCCACTAGTGGACGTTGACCCACTGCGCCCGCTCGGCCCGTCGGTTGCCGAACTGGACGGTGTTTCCCCGCCAAAAGCTTGAGGGGACCTAACCCCAGATCCACTATTTGACTCTGACTCTGACATCTACAAATTACCAAAAGTAAAGAAGCTACAACTAAGCTCCTACGCACGGAACACATGCTGAGCATAGACGCCGAACGGCAGGAATTATACCTTTCAACGTTTTGCTCGGTCGAACTGGTTCCACGTGCGTCCTCTTCTTGATCGGCAGTCTCCAATTCAGTCGGCACTCGCAATTATTCCACTGATGCTCTGAGTCAAAAGTGAAAAACGACAGAAAGCTTTCGCCCCTTTTATAGGCCCCTGGCCCGCCTCGAGATGCGCGCTTCCGATCCGACGGTCACCAGGCCGATACGGCCACCTTTCGGCTACGAATACCTTGTACTGTATACCCATCGGTATCTCAACTACATACGTACATACGTACATCACTCACCGGTATGTATTCATACCGCCTGCCGACCGGAGCCTCTCGGCCTCTTTCCCGACGGCACGCCTCCCCTCTTCGTCGGCAAGCACACTGCTACCGACGTCTCCCCGCCATTCCCCACGGCCACCTCCACGATCTTTCGGTCTTTACGGTGGGCCACTTCCGGAACTCGGCAACGGGGCTCCTTTGCAAATCGGACATACGGTGCACTTCCTCGCTCCACGACTTGGGGGGCTACTAGGGATACAGGGCGCACCGCCCAGGTCGGTCGACAGGTACCGGCCGTCATATCAAGTCCTCGACCGAGGAACCCCACCTCAGTCAAAGACATAGGGGACTTATGTTGATACCATATCGACCGACCACCCTAGCACAGGTCCCACCAGGACAGGAAGGCCGCCGACCGATCGCCTGATCGGCACCCTCACGGCCTACGGCCCGCCGATCGGCACCATACTGCAGACCCGCCATTCGGCACCTGACAGTGAACAGACGACAGCTGGCTGCGACAGTCACCTAACCAACTCTGCCACACCAACTCCCTGACGGAGGCAGGTTGGGACTCCAGCTGGCGCCTCCTCCGGATATCCAGGGCTTGTCAGACGGCTCCCAGCCACCAAGCACCACCTGCTCCCGTAACAGTAGGCCACCTACCGCAGTTATGGCTACTATAAATACCCCGAAACCCTTCACAAAGGTAAGACACTAAGAACCGATCCAGAGCACTGTATTTACTTGCCTCTCGGCACTCAGATACTAACTTAGGCATCGGAGCCCCTTCGGCCGGCACCACACCGGTGTCTAGTCCTTGCAGGATACTCGCCGAACGGCCACGCCCCAGCGGACCCGAAACACCACGCGGCTGGTCCCAGAACCCCCAGCGGGTCTCATCGTGTTGGTCATTTCAGGATCAAACACTAGGTAATAGCCATGTTCTAACATCTGTCCCACACTAAGCAGGTTTTCCTCTAGGCCTGGTAGCAACATGACATCCTTGATTTGCCTTTCACCTTGCTTAGTCTGTATGACTAGTGTCCCTTTTCCTCCAGCCCTTACTAACTCACCATTTCCCATCTTCACCTTCACTGTTATATCTCTGTCAATGTCTTTCAGCATTGATTCATGTGTTGTCATATGGTTACTACAAGCACTATCCACATACCACACTTGATCATCCTCCTTCACAAATGCTGCATTACAAGCATAAAATAAGGTCTACGTGGTCTCTGTTAGTTCCTTTTCTAGATTCATTATGGCAGGCTTTCCTGCTTTATTTGGTTCAGGACACTCTCTTGACAGGTGTCCAAAACATTGACAGTTATAGCATTTCACTTTAGGCACTGCCTTGTCCTTCTGTCAGCACTCACCAAAGTGATATCTATGACATGGTTTGCAGAACACTCTTTTCCTTGTCCTCTCTCCCTTTCTGAAATTTGAGCCATGATGATAGTGTGGTTTCCATGAATTGGATTTTTGGTTCCAATTCCTATTTCCTTTGGAAAACAGTTGAGTTGTACCCTGTGATCCACAATTTCTGGCACTGCCTTGTTTGTTATTCACTATCAAGCTTACAAAAGCTTTTTCATCTACATCCGAGTGTCTCTCCAGCCTCTGACCATAGGCTCTTATCGAGGCAACAACATCCTCAACATTGATGGTATCCAGGTTCCTGGTTTCTTCAATGATCGACACAATCGAGTCATAGGTTTTAGTCAAACTGATCAAAATCTTCTGTGCTAGCCTTCTTTCAGAGATGTTTTCACCATAAGTTCTCATTTCATTTACAATGTCAATGAGTCTAGACAGGTAAATACTTAAGGATTCATCTTATTTCATCCTAATGTATTCAAAAGCTCGTCTAAGGGACTGAAGCTTAACTGCCCTTACCTTCAAGTCCCCTCTGTACTCACGCCTTAACACATCCCATGCAGCCTTAGCGGATCTTTCATTCTTGATCTTAGAGAAGATCGTGTATGCTACTGACATTTGGATCAATCCCAGGGCTTTAGCATCCCTGATATAGTCAACCTGCATTGGCTGATTCACAACCTCTCCTGCTTAATCTCTTTCTTCACTCAAGCCAACATCAACATACTCACATAGATCATGAGCTCGAAGGTTCGTCTTCATCTTGATGCTCCAGAACTCATAGTTGCAGCCATCGAAGATCGGTGCTCGCAACTCTCCACCAGCCATACTTTGTTTCATAGAAACATCCCAGTGTTCACAGCGATCTCACTGCTCTGATACCATCTTGGATTTCAGACGTCTGCAAGTATGATCCTTTCTTTCACTCAACACGCACACACTAGCTGAATTGGATGAATCAGGAGTAGCCCGTGACTAGTTTAGAATGATGAATGATTGTTTGTACTCTATTTGGATAGTGAATCGATGATGAACTATGAATGATGATCAGAGTGCACTGCAATACACTCTATGTGTTTGTGTAAATGCTTAGTACAGAATTTCCTCAATGGATCACATTCAAAGCTCTGAGAGAAAACTTCATCTTTTTCTTGATTGCATTCACTGTATTTTTTGTAATGAATGGAGCAGTGTATATTACCTCACACACTCACTCGAATTCAGTTACACACACAAAGCATGACACCTCTCTAACCACTCATATTAAGACACTTATCATTCCTAGACTCTAGGTAACATTTCTTGCAGACTACGCAACTAAACACACGCTGAGGGGATGAATCTGTTATCCACCTCAGCACTCACACACACACACTGCTTTCTTTGCTCCACGTGTTGCTGCCTTGATCCTACCAATTTGGCAGCTTAGTCATCAACAAATTAAAGGTTTTCGACGCTTTCAATAAGGAAATGGTGGCTAAACAGGCTTGGAGGGTTCTAGAAAAGCTGGATTCTATGGTGATCTGGATGCTCTCGGAATGGTATATACTTTTCTAATGGTCATATCTCTAAGGCTGGCACTGGGGCTAATCCCTCGATGGTTTGGAAGGCTATAATTTGGATCACTGAGGTGTTGGGGGACGGTGTGATCTGCAGAATGGGGAATGGCGAAGCTATTAGGGTGTTCCATGACAAATGGATCCCAATGCCGACAACTTTCAAGCCAATTTTTAATATTTTGCTTTTGAGTGATGTTAGGGTGTCTGAACTTATTTTGAGTGAAAGTAGGTGGAAATTGGAGACCCAAGGGTTAGTTTCTGCGAAGATGATGTTTAGGTCTGAACTCAAGATTCCCCCTAAAATTGTCACTTTTACACTTAGAATTGACGGTAAGTTAGTAACCTTAATGGAAAGGAGCATTTTGGGACTAAAAATGGGTTTCATAAGGTATTTTATTACAAAATTCAGGATCTACCTTAAGACTAAAGTTAAAGTTTATGGTGCATGTAAGAAGCCTATATATAAAATAGAAAGCCAATACTGGAAAAAGTTTAATTAATTTCGGTGCATACTGCATGTCATACATGTATAGGAAGAGGCCAGGACAACAATGTCTTCCACTTTATTCATACAAATTATCTTAATATCCTCTTTATTTTAACGTCATCGAGATATGAGCTGGTGCAATTAAGTTAATTAATTGGCAATCCCCTCAGTGCAAAGCCATTCACCAACAAAGACGCTGTCGCAGTTGATATTAGGGTTTATGGAGAGGAAGAAATCAAGACTCAGATTGAACTTTTCCGCAACAGAAGTACATGTATCGCCATCTTCCTGACCATAAACTGAATCGCAAACTGCAGCAGTTTTTTTCCCTTCAAATCCGACTGCAACATACATACGTATAATATTAATATTGCATGTATTAATATCTAAAACTAAACCAGAAAAATAATTTCGAGCAAAAAGAACAAATTAAAAATAATTAATAATCTTACTGCCAAGTTGTCTACTCTCAGCCATGGAAATCATTAGAAGAAGAGAGAGCACCAGAATCAAGTTAAGAATGGTTGCCACTTTGCTGGCCTTGGCCATCTCTACCTTTTTTTTTTCTTACTCTGTTAATTAATTTCTTCGGGTTGTGCTGTAAAGAGTGGCTAGGAGTTCTATATATATATAGTGAAAATCCCACAAAAGAAAAATAAAAAAATTGTGATGAGAGCTTGGAGCATTGCTAACTTTGATTCCCCATCTAGTTAGCTGGGCCGCTTGGCTTCTCCAGGTATAAAATTTGGAGGGTAATATTTTATCACTCAATCTACCATGCGGTGAGAAACAATGGCCGGTGACAGCATATATAATAATATTATTTGATGATTTTTAAGTGAAGAATATATTGTATTTAGATTTTACTCATCTAAAAATCCTAATAAACGGCTATATCTCTGTACTTTCGTCTCCATGCGAACTCCATTGGTGGCTGCGGTCGGCTCTCTGAGAAGTAGATTACAATTAAATTATGATAAAAAGTCACTTTTTATATCTGTAATACAGTTTCCTGATTTCCTAGTTTCGTTTATATAAGTTGAATTTTGAGTGATTTTAACTTACTCCTAATTTGATATCCATCTACAGTAGTAATTCGAGGCCAATTACTTGACAGTACAACCATATATTCGTTATCTCTAGACATGGATTCGTTATCTATCAACCATATATTTGAACAACATATGTATATATATATATGTATCGCTATGGATATGAAATTTTAAGGCTAAAATAGTTTAAATTAAAACTATGAGGATGAAAGAGAGAAACATGGATTTTGGTTATAGTTTTCCTTCTGATGGTCTGGAACGAGACCTTATTTGTGATATTTCGCTTGACGCACATTTTATTTTCCAGTTTTCTATATGTTAAATACGATTAGATGAATTATTTTTTATTCGCATTAGAAGCACTCGATATTAAGGAGTGTAATGTTTGAGTTTAATAGTACGTCTTCCACTCATTTGATGGGATGGCTATAATAGAGTTGTCTATGGTTCAACTCTTCACAACTTATCAATGGATATAAACCTTTGGGTTTGAATAGTTTACTAGTCTGGGCATGCATGTTCTTAATTATTTGGACATCTTGTTTGGCTTCTGGTTTTATGCTGTTAATTTCGTGGCTTGGATATTGGCAAGAATTGTTTGAAACTTTAGCATGGGCTCATGAACGCACAGTATCTTTGGCTAATTTGATTAGATGGAGTGATAAGTTAGTCGATCTTTCCATCATGCACATAAGCTTGGTCAGATTAGCCCAATTTTCCGTGGGGTGCATGTCTATTTATGCGGCTTTCTTGATTAACTCTACATCAGAAAATTTTGTTAATGGTT
The DNA here is from genome assembly GCA_032719365.1 of Prinsepia uniflora. Classification (NCBI taxonomy): domain Eukaryota; kingdom Viridiplantae; phylum Streptophyta; class Magnoliopsida; order Rosales; family Rosaceae; genus Prinsepia; species Prinsepia uniflora. The sequence continues at coordinate 54,567,347 of CM064875.1, read as the reverse complement.
TATTTTATGGGGTTTATACACAAAAATGTATATCATACCATTTCAAGTGGGCATGAGGCTATATGGTTGGCAAGTTAGGAGTGCTCCAACATGAACCAGCGTTTGGAGGGTAGCACTGTAGGGCCAGAATCTGGTGAAGTGGAGGGTGGGTGTCATAACATATATGCAGGAGGAACCGCTAGACAGGCATACTGTTGGTTTCCGATTACTCACTGCGAAGAGGAGAGGCAAATCAACCTCAGCTTTGCAAGGGAACCAGCTTCACGGTGAGGTAATTCTCTAAACCTAAATTTTAGCAGAAAAACGATTGGTTTAGGATAGATTTAGGAGTTGATGATTGATGCTAGATTTAGGCTTACGTGATCATAAGATCGAATGGACGATTACAATGAGGATTTTCTGGTTCTCTGCTCAGAGGGGATGAACACCAAGTGTTTGATAAAATGCACAAGTGAGAAATTCTGAGTAATCTTAGCGCTCTTGCCGTCTAGAGAGAGTCACACACTTTTTTCACTATTTTCCTTGAATGAATTACATTAGCTCACTCACACTCTTACACACAAAACGATACATGTGTCCTTGAGTCAAAATAGAGATTTTGATCAGCTGCAATGCAGCTTAATCACTGCTGCTCTAGTGGCAGCTTACATTCCAACACTCCCTCCTATGTTGCACACTGGTTTAACTCCAAGTAGTAGTTAAACCCGACCTTAGGAAGAGTCTTAGTGAATATACCAGCAATTTTTTCCTTTGATTTACAGTAGTGCAGTAGAATCTCCCCATTCTGTATTACATCGCTGATGTAGTGGAAATTCCTTCTGATATGCTTAGTTCTTTGGTGGAAGACATGGTTTTTAGCCATAGCTATGGCTAACATGTTGTCACACATTAGAGTAGTAGGCTCTAATTGTTCTTCCCCAAAGTCTTGTAGAACAAATTTAAGCCAAATAGCCTGTGTTGTGGCCTCAGCTGCACTCACATAGTCTGCTTTAGTAGTAGAAAGAGCTACACTGCTCTGTTTAACAGAAGCCCAAAAGAATATCCCACTCCCAAATGTAAAGGCATACCCTGAAGGGCTTTTATTGTCCTCTTCTGATCCTCCCCAATCACTGTCACAAAAACCAATTAAGGTAGCAGCTTGGCCTTTCTTATATTCTAGACCATAGTTTAGGGTGCCTTGTATATATCTCAGTACCCTATTTCAGGTAAAGAGTAGCCTTACTTGAGCTTCTCAGAAACCCACAGCTTAAGTGATAAGAGTCTATTTCACCATACCAGGCCCTGGGTGCCTATTTCAAACCATAAAAGGCCTTGTTCAGCTTGTAGATCTTGTCTTCTTGCCCTTCCTTTTCAAAACCCTCATGTTGATCCACACAGACTTCTTCCTCTAGAACCCCATTTAGAAAGACCGACTTAACATCCAGTTGAAATAGTTTCCACTCAATCTGTGCAGCTAGGGCAATCAAAGTTCTTATTATGTCTGGCCTTGCAACTGGTGGAAAAGTATCATTGAAATCGATTCCTGATTTCTATGCATATGTAACGACCCGTCCCGGAAAATCAGGGTTAAGATAGTGATTAAGGTGGGATTAGTGAGTTTAAGTAGTACTTAGTTGGGTACTTTTGGACCGATAGGGTAGAATGACGATTTTGCCCCTAGTTCGGGTAACTAGTTGACTTCTAGTTCGGGCGGTCAATTGGACTTTGATCGATGACCAGGACGTATTTTAGGACGTTGTGAACCCATAGACAGGTGGTACGCCCGATTCCGACATCCGAGGAGGAAGTTATGATGTTCGGAAGGTTGAGGGCATAACTGTAATTTGGTTAAAATAGGGGAAATAGTTGACTTTTTGTATGATAGGGTTTTGACTTGTTGACTTAGGACCGTTAGAGAGATCTTGTCGTCCTGAATCCAACGACAGGCGGAACGTATTCATCGGACTTACGATGTGGGAGTTACGGGTCTAGAAAGGTAGTGGCAAAGTTGTAATTTTGGGTTAAAACAGAAGGGCATTTTGGTCTTTTGTGCTTTGGAATGTGTGCAACAGATAGGGACAGATGGAGGGCTGAGATTGAAACAGATGTGAGGGAGAGGAGAGGATGGTGACGCGTGGCAAGGGCCTAGTGGCTTCTTGGCGTGTGCACGGTCCCAATTATTTGGGGTGCCCGTGTGTGTTCTTCAAATCAGACAGAAACAGAGGGAGGAATTGAGAGAAATTGAGAGACGATGGTGAGTGTTAGTGTGTTTTGGTAAGTGAGGAGTGATCAGAGGGTGGAATAGTGAACTGGTGCGTGTTTGGGGAAGAGAAATCGTGCAAGAACACGGTGGTCGGGGCAGTCGGTTTTCAGAGAAAACAGAGAAGACTTGGAAGATCGTGGTGGTGGTGCGGCCGTGTGTTGGTGCAATTGGACTCGTGGAGGTGTCCAGAGGCTGGCGGTGGACGGGAGGAGCTGCTGCCTCACGGCTGAGCTCACGACGGCGACAGGAGGACAGGTAATTCCTCATCCTCGTTTCTTTGCTCTGTTTTGTTGTTTGGTTTCAGAAGCTAAGTCGTAGCTTTAGAGGTAGAATCGAAGAGTCTAAGGAGGTCTAGGAAGTTCAGTGGAGTCCTAGGAGCCTTCTGGTGGAGCAGCCGTGACGGGGGAGTGCACGGCGGAGGTTAGCACGATGGGAGTACTGATGTGCTCTGTTTTGCCGTCGATGTTTAGATTGAAAGTCGTGGGTTTTGAGTGTGAGTCGAGGGTTTTTGTGTGTTGGGTGACTCTTAGGAAGGTCTTAGGAAGTGGTTGAGACTGCCACCGTGATGGGAGGTGACCTGGGTGGCCGGAGAAGGAAACAGGGCAGTGTTCGGGTTTTGTTTCGAGTTCGAGTCGATGAGTATTAGGCTGTGTTGAGGTGATTGGATTACGGGAATGAGTAGCCTAGGACTAGAAGAAGCTGTTGGTGAAGAGAGGAGGTGTTTTGGTGCAGGTACGGCGGAGAACCGTCCTCGCCGGTTCGAGGTGCAGAACTGTGTCGAACCGGGTCCACTCGAGGTAGACGGTGACACTGTAGCAGGCGCGTGACGGCCACGCGCAGCCACTTTGGGCGGCGCATGGGGGCGCGTTCGGCGGTCTTTGGGGAAGGTGTCAACATGGTTTTTGATCTAGGTGTTGTGACGAGTCCGTTGGAGTTGGTTTCGGATTAATCGGACGTCGATTCAATGTAGTTCTGCGAGGGTGAAGGCTTAGGGTTCCGATTCGTTACGTTTAGGACCCGAGGATTTTTGAGGGAAATTAGGTGGACCTTCGTAGACGTGTTAGTGACGTACTTTGGTGGTTGTTGATAGGATCGGGAGTTCCCGAGGAAGCTGAGGAACTTACGAGACGTTCAGGACGCGATTGAGGGCTTGGTACTGTGAGTGGACCCCTTCTCTAAACTCGAACATTCATAACTGTTTTTCTATAATTGTTTGATGGTTTTACATGTGGTTTTATGATTATGGAATATGCTATGTTGGTTTTACATAATTGTATGTTTTTCGAGGAAGTACGGTATTTGGCACGTTTTACGAGAAACGTGGATTTCTGAGTAAAATGCCATGGTTTTGGGGTTTTCAATGGATAACTGGTTTGAATGCTTATAAAGGGATTTTGAAACATGATTTGGTGATTAAAGGATTTTCGGTTTTAGAATCGGATTTCGGAAACGGAATTTGGTTTTAAAGTTGAAAAGTGAATTTCCGGATTTGGGTTCGGAATGACGGTTCGGGATGCCGGAAGGGGATCAGACCAATGATTTCAGATTCGGGTTTGGATGTGGATTAAGAAATGGTTTTCAAATGGTTTTGGATTGGATTTGCTGGATCTGGTTATTGGGTTTAAAGACCCGGATATTGATTGACGGGGGACGGGCCCAGATTGGGTTTAAAGACCCGGATTGAGTTTAAAGACTCGGATATATTAATATTTCCCCCGTAGGCCTGTTGAGTTTAAACACTAGGGAGTTTAAAGACTCGGATATTATTGTGCCCTGGATTGAGTTTAAAGACTCGGGAGTTTAAAGACTCGGATAGGTATGAATCTTTGAGTATTGAGGATATTCCGATTGTGCGGGAATTTCCTGATGTCTTTCCAGGAGATTTACCTGGATTACCACCACCCAGGGAGATCGACTTTACGATCGAGTTACTCCCCGGGACTCGACTGATTTCACAAGCACCGTATCGTATGGCACCGGCAGAGCTACGGGAATTGAAAATCCAATTACAGGAACTGGTGGATCTAGGGTTTATCCGACCCAGTACATCACCATGGGGAGCGCCGGTCTTATTTGTGAAAAAGAATGAGGGTAGTTTGCGGTTGTGTGTGGATTATCGGCAGTTGAACAAGGCTACGGTAAGGAATCAGTATCCCTTACCCAGGATCAATGATTTGTTCGATCAGTTACGAGGAGCACGATATTTCTCCAAGATAGATCTGAGGTCAGGATACCATCAACTGAGAATAGCCGAGGGGGATGTTCAGAAAACAGCTTTTCGAACGAGGTATGGGCATTATGAGTTCTTGTTGATGCCCTTTGGACTGACGAATGCACCAGCTGCATTCATGGACTTGATGAATCGGGTTTTTCGAGCATACTTGGATAAATTTGTGATCGTGTTTATCGACGACATCTTGGTGTATTCCAAGAGTGTCAGGGCTCATGAGGAGCACTTACGAATGGTATTGGGTAAACTACGACAGGAGCAGCTGTATGCTAAGTTAAGAAAGTGTCAATTCTGGCTAAATAGTATTGGATTCTTGGGTCACATTATATCACCCGAGGGGATAAGTGTGGATCCTCAGAAAACGGAGGCTGTGACAAATTGGTCAAGACCGACCACGGTGACGGAAGTGCGAAGTTTTGTTGGGTTAACAGGCTACTATCGGAGATTCGTGGAGGGTTTCTCCCAGATTGCCGCACCATTGACTCGGTTAACCCGGAAAGGGGTGAAGTTTGTGTGGGACGACCAGTATGAACAGAGTTTTCAGGAATTAAAGTTCCGATTAACCACTGCACCTGTCCTTGCATTACCAGACGGCAGTGGAGAGTTTGTGATATATAGTGATGCATCGCTGCAGGGTTTGGGTTGTGTATTGATGCAGAATGGAAAGGTGATTTCTTACGCATCCCGGCAGCTGAAGACGCACGAGTTGAACTACCCTACTCATGATTTGGAATTGGCAGCGGTGGTTCATGCTCTAAAGATCTGGAGACATCATTTGTTCGGTGTAACATGCCGAATATTCACCGATCACCATAGTCTTAAACACTTGTTCACTCAGAAGGAACTCAACATGAGACAGCGGAGATGGTTGGAATTGTTGAAGGATTATGATTGTACCATCGAGTACCATCCTGGCAAGGCAAATGTCGTAGCCGATGCACTTTGTAGGAAGTCGTCGGGATCGGTTGCGCACTTGAGATTGGTGTATCTTCCTTTGCTAGTGGAACTTCGGAAGAGCGGAGTTATGTTAGGGATGGACGATCAGGGAGCCTTGTTGGCTAGCTTTCATGTGCGACCCGTGTTGGTCGACAGGATCATCGAGGCTCAACTACATGACCAGATACTCTGTGACTACAGAAACGAGGTTGAATCCGGGCAGAGACAAGATTTCTCCGTCAGGGGCGATGGAGCATTAGTAAAGCTCGGGAGATTATGGGTACCTGCGGTACCAGAGTTGAGGAGAGAAATTTTAGACGAGACCCACAGTTCGGCCTATGCTATGCATCCAGGAGGGACAAAGATGTACCGTACCCTCCGGGACTATTATTGGTGGCCAGGGATGAAGAGGGCGATAGCTGAGTTTGTCAGCAAATGTTTGATCTGTCAACAGGTCAAGGCAGAACGGCAGCGTCCGTATGGGGCTATGCAGCCACTTCCAATTCCGCAATGGAAGTGGGATCATATTACAATGGACTTTGTCTTCAAGTTACCGAAGACAAGGAGTGGAGTTGATGGGGTCTGGGTAATAGTGGACCGGTTGACTAAATCAGCGTATTTTCTGCCTGTACGTGAGACGTACAAGCTCAACCGTTTGGCCCAGCTATTCATTAATGAGATCATCCGACTACACGGTACCCCAGAGTCGATCGTGTCGGATCGGGATCCGCGTTTCACATCCAGGTTTTGGAGGAGTCTACAAACTACTTTGGGTACGAAATTGCACTTCAGTACAGCATTCCACCCACAGACCGACGGACAGTCTGAAAGGACAATACAAACTCTCGAGGACATGATGAGAGCCTGTGTGTTGCAATTCCAGGATTCGTGGGCTGATCGATTGCCATTGATGGATTTTGCCGACAATAATAGCTACCATGCGAGTATAGGGATGGCACCCTATGAGGCACTGTATGGTCGACAGTGCAGAACACCGGTATGCTGGATGGAGATTGGAGAAAGAACCGCAGTGGGGCCGGATCTGATGGATATGACCCAGGAGACAGTTCCGGTTATTCGGGAAAGATTGAAGGCGGCCCAGGATCGTCAGAAGAGCTATGCGGATCGGCGGATCCGAGATTTGGAGTTCGGGGTTGGTGACTTTGTCTTTTTAAAGTTATCGCCGTGGAAAGGGATTCTCCGATTTGGACGACGTGGGAGATTGAGTCCTCGTTATATCGGGCCATATGAGATTGTCGAGAGGATTGGTCAAGTGGCGTATCGTTTAGCACTACCTTCGGAGCTTTCCCGAGTACATGACGTATTCCATGTATCTATGCTACGGAAGTATCTTCGGGATGACTCTCATGCACTGCCAGAGCAACCACTGGAACTGATGACAGATTTGAGTTTCGAGGAACGGCCAGTGCAGATTCTGGATAGGAAGGAAAAGGTCTTAAGGAACAAGACGATTTCTTTGGTTAAGGTGCTATGGCGGAACCACGAGGTGGAGGAAGCGACATGGGAACCCGAGGAATTGATGAGAGGGCAGTACCCACACTTGTTTGAGTAAATTTCGAGGACGAAATTTCTGTAAGCTGGGTAGGTTGTAACGACCCGAACCGAGAATAATAATATTTTAATGTAAAAAGACTATTTTGCCCCTGAAGGGGGGAAACTTTGACTTTTGACCCGGGAAACAATTTGGACTTTGACCCATGACTATGACGTAGGTCGGGACGTCACGAATCAATAGACAGGCGGCACGCCGAAATCGGAGTTCGTATGAAGAAGTTATGGTCAAGGAAGCGTTTTAGCGGAATTTACGAACCGAGAACAACGGAATAAAATACTAATTTATTACGGGAATCCGTGCCAACTAATATTTAAATCCAACTAGTGGATTGGTGACAAGTGTCACCCATCCAAGCCCATACTATTCCAATAAAGCAACATTACACTATTCCTTCATTTTATATTCATTTATTTTTCCCTGCATTTAATCCTAGCCATTGGATTTTCTGCCCAAATGCATCCTAGCCCTCCATTTATTCTGATTTTCCTTATTCATGCACGATCTCTCTGTCTGTTTTCTCCCAAACACACACAAACACATTCAGCCCCCCCTAACCCGTGCTTCTTCTTCCATTTTCTCTCAAACCAGGCGATCGAACCAGCACCCCTCATCGCACCAGCCAACCACCAACAACACCACCATCATCTACTCATCATCACCTTGCATCACCGGCGACAACCAGCCCATTTCCCCGCCTGAAAATCCCGTCCAAAACTCAGACCCGAAACACAGAGGAATCGGGTCCAAGAAGCAAACCGTGACAGCCACACCACCTCGACGCAGGGGAAGCTCCAGTCTGCACCGTGAGGACCCCAGGAGTGTAACTGGACGACGGCGAAGCCTACGGCGGCGACACGGCGGCGGTAAGGTCGAAAACCCGAAAGCCCCGTTTTGATCCCCTGTTTCGAACCAACTTGTTTTAATGCCTAGAAATCGATCTATTGTTTATGGAAATGTCCTAGGGTGAGAGACGAGCTGTTTGGGACCAGTTTGGACGACTGAGACGGCGTGGATCGCTGGAGAAGACGATCGGACTTTGGCCGTGAGTTTCAGTGACGAACTGGTGAGTTTCTTCCCGTTTTCTTTCTATTTTGAGGTTGTAGAACCATAGAACAGACCTAGACGACCCTATAGGGATGAACCCCGTCGAAAAAGGTGGCCGGAATCGTACGGTGGAATCGGATCAAGCCGTGGGTCGACGGCGACCCGGTTCCAGTCAAACAGGTCTGACCCGGTACTGTAGCATGATGACGTCATCATGCTGACGTCACTTCTGACGTCATGATGACGTCATCCTGTCAGATATTGTCAGACCAGGGACCAATCAGAACATGCCACGTGTCACCTGACAAGAGTCAATGATGACGTCATGTTGTCGTCAGCATGACGTCACTGCTGACGTTAGCAGTACTGTAGCAGCGTTGACCCACGCGTTGACCAGGCACGTGGGGGCGTGTGCGAACAGTGATTTTGGTGGGGCCGGTACCATTTTCAAGGTTTCGACGATACGGATCCAATGGAGGTGGTTTCGTGTCGATCGGAGATCGTTATATTAGTCAAAATAGGGTTTGAAGCACCGGGAATAGTGCCGGGGATGCGATTTTGAGGCTGATCTGTTTTATAGGGTCCTTAAGTAACCCTCAGGAATAATAATACAGGTTTTTAGAGATCGTTGAGCAGCAAGGACCGAGTGTGAGTGGGCTGTTTGATTTATAAAAGGCTTGCATGCATAAACTGTTTTACTATTTCCACTTATGATTTCGATGAGTCTTATGAACTGTTTATATATGTTATTACAATGTTTTGGGCATGAGACCCGTCTGGATTATATGTGGATTTTGTTTGGGATGTCCGGGGGACATAGGGTAAACTATACTGTTATTGTACTGTACTTTCCTACCTGTGTATATTGTCTCCTCCAAGCAGGGTCGTTGGCCTGGGTGGACCCTGGAGTAGTCACGGGGCTCTGACTGAGTGGAGTTGACCCCTTTGGGCTGCTTACTCTCAGAAAGGCATGTTTATATACCTCGGGCAGTGACCGGGATACCGGGAGCTGATGTACCTAGAGAGTCTCGGGTGTGAGACCCTGAGTGGCAACGCGTAGCCTTAGAACCGTGACATCATTTGGGTTGGGTTTTACAATGCACTGATATGTTAGTTTCACCTTTCGATTATTATAGTGGTTAATTTGTTATGATTTCATTATAATATTATATTTTCACTGCATGCAAGATTTGGAAAACGGAGGGGTAAAACCTTATGATTATTTTATTATTAAATTGATTTCTAAACTGTTATTTTTGGCCCACTCACCCTTGTTTTACTGACCCCTCCAGACCCTGACACGGAAATAGAGGAGGAGGACCCGGAGGAGGAGGCAGAGGTTTAGATTGCCTAGCTGTGCACCTGTACACCCACTTATGGGTAGGTTGAGCACCGAATAAATGTACTCTGACTATTGTGCTCATATGTTGTATTTTACTTTCCCTTGTCTGACAGTATCACTTTAAACACTGTGGTAGTACGTTATCTATCTATTTAAGTCTTCGGTTTTTATTTAAGGGTAATTTTGGTATGTTTAGAGTCATTGTCAGACGGGAGCGGGTCACGTCCCTGGGTGGTCCCAGTGGGATTGGACGGGTCCTGTCAGCTTGGTATCAGAGAATTAGGATTAGTAGTCAGAGTACTAGGTTAGCGGTTTGTACTTTGTACATGGTCGCTTTCGATGTCTTTTAACCTGTTTGCCTCTTAACAGTTGGATATGCCTCCCCGACGTGAACCCCGTGCACGTGTTGACGAGGGCAATGGAGGAAATGGAGACACTGCGAGCATTGAGCGGGCTCAGCGCCTGGGTGCTACGCATTTTAGTGGGGGAACCGACCCCGAGGAAGCACACCAGTGGATTGACCGCTTGGAGAGGATTTTCGAGGTCATGCACTGTCCACCGGAGGAGCGTGTCGTACTGGCGACCTTCCTACTGGATGGGAGCGCCTATCGATGGTGGCCCAACCTTGTCCTGGCCGGCTGGACCGTTCACACCATTCCATGGGAGACCTTCCGAGAGCGGTTTCTCAACCAGTTTTATCCACGGTCGTTTCGCAACGCCCGTGAGGCGGAGTTTCTGCAACTCCGGCAGGGAGACCAGACTGTAGCAGAGTACGAGGAGACCTTCCTGATGTTGTCTCGCTTTGCTGAGAACTTCGTGATCACCGAGGCAGATCGATGTCGCAGATTTGAGTGGGGCCTGCGACCTGAGATTCAGGCGATGGTGACTGCAACGGCCTTTGCTTCCATGAGGGATCTTACTGATGCGGCGACCAGGGTTGAGAACAGTATCCTGGCACGTCAGCGAGCTGAGGGGGAGACACGGCGACGTGATCGCCCACACTTGGGATTCTCGGGCCGTCGTGGCTCGAAGGGAGGACATTCTGGTGGATCTTCGTCTTCTGGCAGCCGAGGACGTTCTGGTCAGTTCAGGAGTTCTCAGCGGTCTGGACAGCGTTCTGGAGCTTGGCAGCGGCCGTACTCACCGATGAGCATCTCACTGGGAGGATACTCGGGTCGACCTAGGGAGGTCACATTCTTCGCTTGTGGTGAGCCGGGGCACTATGCTTCTGAGTGTCCACTGATTCAGGGCAGTACTACGCCAGCACAGAGCTCAGCATCTCAGACTGACAGCAGCCGGACACGCGGTGTTGTGCGCGGCCTTGATCGAGGAGCTAGAGGACGGGGACGACTTGCAGAGTCTATGGCCCGTGTCTATGCTGTTACCCAGCAGCAGGCCAGATCCATTCCGGGAGTGTTGACAGGTACTGTACATATTTATGGCATGGTTGTTCGTGCATTGATGGATTCGGGGGCAACTCATTCTTTTATTTCACCGCATTGTGCGAGTGTGTTGGGCCGTGAGGTGACCGCACTTGAGCACGAGATGGGAGTGGGGACACCGATGGGTGTGACCTACCAAGTGAACCAGGAGATACGAGCTTGTCCTGTGGAGATTGAGGGAGTAGAATTTCCGGCAGACTTAATTCTGATGAATGTGCACGACTTCGATGTGATACTTGGAGTTGATTGGTTGTCGGAGTACAATTGGCTCATCGACTGTAGTAACATGCGATTGACTTTGAGAGGTTCGGGATTACCGGAAGTGATATTTCAGGGGGAGTGTGGAGACGCATCACCCAAGGTAATATCTGCACTCACAGCTACAAAACTTTTACAGAAGGGGTGTTAGGGTTATCTTGCTTATGTGGTAGAGTCTACGGATGAATCTTTGAGTATTGAGGATATTCCGATTGTGCGGGAATTTCCTGATGTCTTTCCAGGAGATTTACCTGGATTACCACCACCCAGGGAGATGGACTTTACGATCGAGTTACTCCCCGGGACTCGACCGATTTCACAAGCACCGTATCGTATGGCACCGGCAGAGCTACGGGAATTGAAAATCCAATTACAGGAACTGGTGGATCTAGGGTTTATCCGACCCAGTACATCACCATGGGGAGCGTCGGTCTTATTTGTGAAAAAGAATGAGGGTAGTTTGCTGTTGTGTGTGGATTATCGGCAGTTGAACAAGGCTACGGTAAGGAATCAATATCCCTTACCCAGGATCAATGATTTGTTCGATCAGTTACGAGGAGCACGATATTTCTCCAAGATAGATCTGAGGTCAGGATACCATCAACTGAGAATAGCCGAGGGGGATGTTCAGAAAACAGCTTTTCGAACGAGGTATGGGCATTATGAGTTCTTGTTGATGCCCTTTGGACTGACGAATGCACCAGCTGCATTCATGGACTTGATGAATCGGGTTTTTCGAGCATACTTGGATAAATTTGTGATCGTGTTTATCGACGACATCTTGGTGTATTCCAAGAGTGTCAGGGCTCATGAGGAGCACTTACGAATGGTATTGGGTAAACTACGACAGGAGCAGCTGTATGCTAAGTTAAGCAAGTGTCAATTCTGGCTAAATAGTATTGGATTCTTGGGTCACATTATATCACCCGAGGGGATAAGTGTGGATCCTCAGAAAACGGAGGCTGTGACAAATTGGCCAAGACCGACCACGGTGACGGAAGTGCGAAGTTTTGTTGGGTTAGCAGGCTACTATCGGAGATTCGTGGAGGGTTTCTCCCAGATTGCCGCACCATTGACTCGGTTAACCCGAAAAGGGGTGAAGTTTGTGTGGGACGACTAGTATGAACAGAGTTTTCAGGAATTAAAGTTCCGATTAACCACTGCACCTGTCCTTGCATTACCAGACGGCAGTGGAGAGTTCGTGGTATATAGTGATGCATCGCTGCAGGGTTTGGGTTGTGTATTGATGCAGAATGGAAAGGTGATTTCTTACGCATCCCGGCAGCTGAAGACGCACGAGTTGAACTACCCTACTCATGATTTGGAATTGGCAGCGGTGGTTCATGCTCTAAAGATCTGGAGACATCATTTGTTCGGTGTAACATGCCGAATATTCACCGATCACCAGAGTCTTAAACACTTGTTCACTCAGAAGGAACTCAACATGAGACAGCGGAGATGGTTGGAATTGTTGAAGAATTATAATTGTACCATCGAGTACCATCCTGGCAAGGCAAATGTCGTAGCCGATGCACTTAGTAGGAAGTCGTCGGGATCGGTTGCGCACTTGAGATTGGTGTATCTTCCTTTGCTAGTGGAACTTCGGAAGAGCGGAGTTATGTTAGGGATGGACGATCAGGGAGCCTTGTTGGCTAGCTTTCATGTGCGACCCGTGTTGGTCGACAGGATCATCGAGGCTCAACTACATGACTAGATACTCTGTGACTACAGAAACGAGGTTGAATCCGGGCAAAGACAAGATTTCTCCGTCAGGGGCGATGGAGCATTAGTAAAGCTCGGGAGATTATGTGTACCTGCGGTACCAGAGTTGAGGAGAGAGATTTTAGACGAGGCCCACAGTTCGGCCTATGCTATGCATCCAGGAGGGACAAAGATGTACCGTACCCTCCGGGACTATTATTGGTGGCCAGGGATGAGGAGGGCGATAGCTGAGTTTGTCAGCAAATGTTTGATCTGTCAACAGGTCAAGGCAGAACGGCAGCGTCCGTATGGGGCTATGCAGCCACTTCCAATTCCGCAATGGAAGTGGGATCATATTACAATGGACTTTGTCTTCAAGTTACCGAAGACAAGGAGTGGAGTTGATGGGGTCATGGTAATAGTGGACCGGTTGACTAAATCAGCGCATTTTCTGCCTGTACGTGAGACGTACAAGCTCAACCGTTTGGCCCAGCTATTCATTAATGAGATCATCCGACTACACGATACCCCAGAGTCGATCGTGTCAGATCGGGATCCGCGTTTCACATCCGCGTTCCACCTCGACGCAGGGGAAGCTCCAGTCTGCACCGTGAGGACCCCAGGAGTGTAACTGGACGACGACGAAGCCTGCGCCGGCGACACGACGGCGGTAAGGTCGAAAACCGGAAAGCCCCGTTTTGATTCCCTGTTTCGAACAAACTTGTTTTAATGCCTAGAAATCGATCTATTGTTTATGGAAATGTCCTAGGGTGAGAGACGAGCTGTTTGGGACCAGTTTGGACGACTGAGACGGCGTGGATCGCCGGAGAAGACGATCGGACTTTGGCCGTGAGTTTCAGTGACGAACTGGTGAGTTTCTTCCCGTTTTCTTTCTATTTTGAGGTTGTAGAACCATAGAACAGACCTAGACGACCCTATAGGGATGAACCCCGTCGAAAATGGTGGCCGGAATCGTACGGTGGAATCGGGTCAAGCCGTGGGTCGACGGCGACCCGGTTCCAGTCAAACGGGTCTGACCCGGTACTGTAGCATGATGACGTCATCATGCTGACGTCACTTCTGACGTCATGATGACGTCATCCTGTCAGATATTGTCAGACCAGGGACCAATCAAAACATGCCACGTGTCACCTGACAAGTGTCAATGATGACGTCGTGCTGACGTCAGCATGACGTCACTGCTGCCGTCAGCATGACTTCACTGCTGACGTCAGCAGTACTGTAGCAGCGTTGACCAGGCGCGTGGGGGCGCGTGCAAACAGTGATTTTGGTGGGGCCGGTACCATTTTCAAGGTTTCGACGATACGGATCCAATGGAGGTGGTTTCGTGTCGATCGGAGATCGTTATATTAGTCAAAATGGGGTTTGAAGCACCGGGAATAGTGCTCGGGATGCGATTTTGAGGCGGATCTGTTCTAGGGTCTTGGTATTGATGTTATAGGGTCCTTAAATAACCCTCAGGAATAATAATACAGGTTTTTAGAGATCGTTGAGCAGCAAGGACCGAGTGTGAGTGGGCTGTTTGATTTATAAAAGGCTTGCATGCATAAACTGTTTTACTACTTATGATTTCGATGAGTCTTATGAACTGTTTATATATGTTATTACAATGTTTTGGGCATGAGACCCGTCTGGATTATATGTGGATTTTGTTTGGGATGTCCGGGGGACATAGGGTAAACTATACTGTTATTGTACTGTACTTTCCTACCTGTGTATATTGTCTCCTCCAGGCAGGGTCGTTGGCCTGGGTGGACCCTGGAGTAGTCACGGGGCTCTAACTGAGTGGAGTTGACCCCTTTGGGCTGCTTACTCTCAGGAAGGCATGTTTATATACCTCGGGCAGTGACCGGGATACCGGGAGCTGATGTACCTAGAGAGTCTCGGGTGTGAGACCCTGAGTGGCAACGCGTAGCCTTAGAACCGTGACATCATTTGGGTTGGGTTTTACAGTGCACTGATATATTAGTTTCACCTTTCGATTATTATTGTGGTTAATTTGTTATGATTTCATTATAATATTATATTTTCACTGCATGCAAGATTTGGAAAACGGAGGGGTAAAACCTTATGATTATTTTATTATTAAATTGATTTCTAAACTGTTATTTTTGGCCCACTCACCCTTGTTTTACTGACCCCTCCAGACCCTGACACGGAAATAGAGGAGGAGGACCCGGAGGAGGAGGCAGAGGTTTAGATTGCCTAGCTGTGCACCTGTACACCCACTTGTGGGTAGGTTGAGCACCGAATAAATGTACTCTGACTATTGTGCTCACATGTTGTATTTTACTTTCCCTTGACAGGACCAGCCCCGATCCCACAGGGACCACAAGGGGACGTGCCCTGCTCCCGTCTGACACCCAATAATTCATACCAATTTTAACCTCAAAACATCAAATGCATAAATAACCAAATTAAAGTCATACATCAAATCCGAATTAAACGAATGTCAAACAAGGGATGAAATCCAAAATTACAAGTTGCGAGCACGACACTATAGTAAACCTGCGGGTACACCACCCAACAGGGGTTCAGGTACGCAGAAGTAGATCTATGCCTCAGCCTCAGGTTCCTCCTCTACCTCAATATCACGACCTGGAGGGGTTACCAAAAACATTAAGGGTGAGTGGACCGAAACTCAAGTTTATAAAATCGTTTGATAAGTAAAACATATAATTTACCCCTTCCGTTTTCCAAACATGCATGCATCATCATTTAAAATCATAAATCATATAACATGAATCATAAGGCATGTAATAAAACCATAAATATAATTTTAGTTGCTGCACTATACACTCCAATCCCGACATCCCTGATGTCTGACGTCCCTGACGTCAATAAGGTCACAATCACAAGGCTACGCGTGCCACTCGGGTCTCAATTCCGAGTTCAATCCCCGAACCCCGTTCGGGTACAGCATCCCCGATGCTTAGCGTCATAGATGCTGGACGTTCTAGACGTCCGTGACCACTCCGGGGTACCTCATCCGGAGGAGACAGTATCATATGAATGGATCTATACAGTGCAGTACCAAATACATTTTATTGATATCCACATGCAAGCATATATACATAGATAGAATCCGAACCAATCATTAAGTTTCATCGGACGGGTCTCAAGCCCAAATACCGTGAAACGTGCCATAACCATATTTTCCATATCATCAAAACCATTATTGGTTTTAGCATGTGAATAAGTATAATAAACCAGAAAACATTTATGCACGCAAGGGTTTAAGAAAATGGCCCACTCACAGTACAATCCTGCTAGAAACCGAACGTATACCCTCGTCCTGGTACAAA
This sequence comes from Prinsepia uniflora, assembly GCA_032719365.1. Lineage (NCBI taxonomy): Eukaryota > Viridiplantae > Streptophyta > Magnoliopsida > Rosales > Rosaceae > Prinsepia > Prinsepia uniflora. The sequence continues at coordinate 54,551,250 of CM064875.1, read as the reverse complement.
TGTACAATCCCTATCAAGTCCAAAGTATTCGTAAAGGTCAATTTAAACCCCCAACATTCAACCATGAAAGCCTAGGCCGAAACCGGCCCGGGAAAGCCGCCCGAACGCGCTTCCCAATGCAATAAACCTCATTTTGACCAACTTAATGATCTCCGATCGACCCGAAACCACCGCCATTGGATCCGGATCGTCGAAACCTAAAGAATGGTGGTGGTCCCACCAAAAGTATTGTTCACACACGCCCACACGCACCAGTCAACGCGTCGGTCAACGCAGGAACAGTCCATGCTGACGTCATCTGACAGCTGTCAGGTCTGACATGTCAGACTCTGACAGTTCCACGTGTTAACACCCGATTGGTCAACCTCACTGATCTGTCAGGCCACGTGTCAGATCTGACATGTGCCACGTGTCAGCACGGCACTGGTCCACGTCACTGACATGTCATTGACACGTGGCAGTCCCTGATTGGGCCACGTCACTGACATGTCAGTGCTGACTGTGCACTAACATGTGACACGTGTCGGTTCACGGTTGGTCCACGTCACCTGACAGTCTGACAGGGTGCCACGTCATCACCTCTGTCCTCAGACGGGTTGACCCGTATCTCTGTAACTTGGGTCGATCAGACCCGCGATCATGACCTGGTCACCATTTCTTCCACACTCAACCATTTTCACTCTGGTTTGTTCCTAGATGTTCGTCTTAAACCCAGAAACAGTTCTAGCTAATTAAAATCAATAAACAAGGGCTGAATCGAAGACTTACCTCAATGAACAGACCCGGGTTCCCGTCGCCGTTTAACCACCGTTCAGGTCACCTCAGACCACGAAGTCACGTCCTAAATTCCCTATCAGTCCATAGAATCGAATAGGATCAAATTAACACAAAACTAAATGTTGGAAATCAAGTTACCAAATCCTGGGTTTTTGAAACCGTTTCGGGTTTTGAAACCGGTTCACCTCGCCGCCGTCTGCCGCCGTCCACCGCCGTGCCTCCCTCCTTCCCCGTGAGTCCAGCAACACAGAGACACAGAGAATGGGTGATGAGCTAGGGTGTTTGTTCAAAATGGACAAAATGTGCATTTCGGGTAGGAAATATAAAGAATGGAGGGAAAGGAAACGGACGGTCCAGATTTGATCTAAAGGATGAGATCAATCGTTCAGATTAGATCTGGGTACTTCAAATCAATGGCTGAGATCAAAAGTGGGTTTTAATGCTATTTAATCCCATAGTGGATCTGATCCAATCTAGCCAATGGGTGAGTGACACTTGTCACTCACCAGGTGTCCTCCAATCAAAATTTTTAGAATAAAAAATTCGACATGAAAACCGAGACACGAACCTCCCGATTTCACGTTTCTGACCATAACTTCCTCGTACGAAGTCCGATTTCGGCATGCCACCTGTCTACGGACTCAGGACGTCGAGGCCTACCTGACGGTCCTTGAGTCAACTGAAAATTAGTTGCCAAAAGAAAAGTCAACATTTCCCCCCCCCCGGAAGTCCAAATTACGATAATGCCCCTGAACTTCTGATAGTCATAACTTTTTCCCTGATCGTCCGAATTGGACGTGCCACCTGTCTATAAACTCGTGACGTCCCGAACTACGTCACGGTCATAGGTCAAAGTCCGTTTAATTCATCAATCAAAAAGTCAACAATTGGCCATACCCATCACAAGGGTAAAAGCGTCAATTCACACATTAAATTACAATACTAAAATCCTTGAATTTCCGGGGTGTTACAACCTTCCCACCTTAAGAAATTTCGTCCCGAAATTTCAAAGAAACAAATGAGGAAATTGTTCTCGCATTTGAGCCTCAGGCTCCCATGTGGCTTCTTCCACATTCTGGTTTCTCCAGAGAATCTTCACGAGAGGGATCGTCTTCCGACGTAGTACCTTGTCCTTCCGATCCAAGATCTGTACTGGTTGTTCGTCAAAGCTCAAATCCTCCCGTAGCTCGACAGGTTGTTCCCCAAGTACATGAGAAGCATCACGTACGTACTTCCGTAGCATCGATATGTGAAAAACATCGTGAACTCTAGATAGTTCTGGAGGTAGTGCCAATCTGTAAGCAACTCTGTCGATTCTCTCGACGATTTCATATGGTCCGATAAAACGCGGACTCAGTTTCCCCCGTCGACCGAATCGGATAATCCCCTTCCACGGTGATAACTTCAGGAAGACGAAATCTCCCACTTCAAATTCCAAGTCTCGAATCCGTCGATCGGCATAACTCTTCTAGCGATCCTGTGCCGCCTTCAATCTCTCCTTGATAACACGAACAGTTTCCATGGTTAAGTCCATCAATTCCGGCCCTACCGCTGCTCGTTCTCCTATCTCCCCAGCAGATAAGTGTCCTGCACTGTCGACCATACAGTGCCTCATAGGGTGCCATCCCGATGCTTGCCTTATAGCTGTTGTTGTAAGCGAATTCCATCAATGGCAAATGAGTATCCCAAGAGTCCTGAAATTGTAGTACACATGACCTCATCATGTCCTCCAGGGTCTGAATGGTTCTTTCAGACTGCCCATCAGTCTGTGGATGGAACGCAGTACTGAAACGTAGGGTTGTTCCCAAAGTAGCTTGCAAACTTCGCCATAACCTGGAAGTGAAACGCGGATCACGATCGGACACGATCGATTCCGGCGTACCATGCAATCGTATGATTTCTTTCACGAACAATTGAGCCAGTCGGTTCGGTTTATAGGTCTCCTGAACTGGCAGAAAATGGGCTGATTTGGTTAACCGATCCACGATCACCCATACTCCGTCCACCCCACTCTGAGTCCTCGGTAACTTAAAGACGAAGTCCATGGTGATGTGATCCCACTTCCACTCGGGAATCGGAAGTGGCTGCATAGCCCCATAAGGTCTCTGCCGTTCCGCCTTAACCTGCTGACAGGTTAAGCATTTGCTCACGAATTCAGCAATATCCTTCTTCATTCCTGGCCACCAATAATGGTTCCGGAGGGTACGGTACATCTTGGTACCCCCTGGATGCATAGCATAGGCCGAACTATGGGCCTCCTCAAGAATCTCGGCCCGTAACTCTGCCACTGCAGGTACACACAAACGGCCCAATTTCACAAGTGCTCCATCGTCCCGGATGGTAAAATCCTGTCTCCCATCCGCATCGACCTCAATTCTGTAAATACAGAGTATCGGATCCTGAAGTTGTGCTTCGATGATCCGATCAATCAGTACTGGTCGTACATGGAAGCTGGCCAACCAAGCTCCATGCACATCCGTACCCAAAATAACTCCCGCCTTCCGGAGTTCCACTAGCAAAGGAAGATACACCATCCCTAGGTGTGCAACGGATCCTGTTGACTTCCTGCTGAGTGCATCAGCCACCACATTGGCCTTACCCGGATGGTACTCGATCGTACAGTCATAGTCCTTCAGCAGCTCCAACCATCTCCGTTGTCTCATGTTAAGCTCCTTCTGAGTGAATAAGTATTTAAGACGTTGGTGGTCGGTGTATATCCGACACGTTGCGCCGAACAGATAATGTCTCCAGATCTTTAGAGCATGAACCACCGCTGCCAACTCCAAATCATGGGTAGGGTAGTTCAACTCATGAGTCTTCAGCTGCCGGAATGCATAGGCGATAACCTTGCCAGTTTGCATCAACACGCAGCCCAGACCCTGCAGCGATGCATCACTGAAGACCACAAACTCTCCACTGTCATCCAGCAATGCAAGGACAGGTGTAGTGGTCAATCGATCTTTCAACTCTTGAAAGCTCCGATCGCACTGCTCGTCCCAGATGAACTTCACTCCCTTCCGAGTCAAACGAGTCAATGGTGCAGCAATTTTGGAGAAACCCTCCACGAATCTCCGGTAGTAACCTGCTAATCCGACGAAACTCCGCACCTCGGTTACTGTTATCGGTCTAGCCCAGTTGGTCACCGCTTCTGTTTTCTGGGGATCCACGCAAATCCCATCCGTCGATATCACGTGTCCCAGAAAACCAATATTGCTCAGCCAAAACTGACACTTGCTCAGTTTGGCGTACAATTGTTCTTGTCTCAGCCTCTCCAAGACCAACCGTAGATGTTCCTCATGTGCACGGGCACTCCTCGAGTATACCAAGATATCATCGATGAACACAATTACGAACCTATCCAGGTAGGGTCGGAAGACCCGGTTCATCAGATCCATGAATGCTGCTGGAGCATTAGTCAAACCAAATGGCATAACAAGGAACTCGTAGTGTCCGTAACGGGTTCGAAAAGCAGTTTTCGGAATATCCTTCTCTGAAATCCTCAGTTAGTGATACCCAGACCGCAAATCAATTTTCGAGAAGCACTGAGCTCCCCGCAACTGGTCAAAAAGGTCATCGATCCTGGGTAGAGGATACTGGTTCCTCAACGTCACCTTGTTGAGTTGTCGATAGTCAATACATAAACGGAGACTTCCCTCCTTCTTCTTCACGAACAACACCGGTGCTCCCCACGGTGAAGTACTCGGTCGGACATATCCTAAATCCACCAACTCTTGCAATTGAGTCTTGACTTCTCGTAACTCAGCCGGCGCCATCCGGTAGGGTGCCTGGGATATAGGTCGGGTACCAGGGAGTAGTTCAATAGTAAACTCGATCTCCCGCGAGGGTGGCAATCCAGGTAAGTCTTCCGGGAATACATCCGGAAACTCACATACCACCGGTATCTCGTCGATACCCGGAGTATCAATCTATTCCGACACAACATGCGCCAGATAACCCTGGCATCCCTTCCGTAGAAGTTTGGTAGCAGTAAGTGAAGAGATCACTTCAGGAGGCGAACCGTCACGTTCCCCCTGAAAGATAACCTCCGGCAAACCCGGGCTCCGCAGAATCACTTGCTTGCTACAGCAGTCGATGAGCGATCCGTGCTCCGACAGCCAATCCATCCCTAGGATTATATCAAAGTCGTGGATATCCAGGATAATTAAGTCTGCTGGTAAATCCACATCCTCAATTCTTACCGGGCACCTCCGAATCACCTGATTCACAAGGTACACGATACCCATCGGGGTGCCAACACCCATTTCGCAATCTAAAGCTGATACCACACAATCAAGCATACCAGCACAACTTTTCGAAATAAAAGAATGTGTAGCCCCCACATCCATCAATACACGTACAAGAAGGTTAAAGATATGTAGTGTACCTGTGACCACGCCTGGGGCAGTCCTCGCCTGCTGCTGGGTCATTGCAAACACTTGGGCCCTCGGCCCTCCGTTCCGTCCGCGCCCCCGCGCGCCACGCCCAGCACCACGGTCACCTCCCTGACCGCGACCTCCATTAGTGTGGGAAGCCGTGCTCTGCACCACACTAGAGCCCCCATCGTCGTTGTTCTTGGACAACTGCGGGCAATCACAGGCATAGTGGCCCTCCTCTCCGCAAGCAAAACAGGTAACTGGCCTTGGCCTGTCCGAATGCCCACCAGAAGCACCGTTCCAAGATGAGCGTTGCCCAGAGTTGTATCCTGATCCTCTGCCCTGAGAGCCTCCGCGTCGACCTGACCAGCCACGACCCTTGAAGGATGAGGGTGCTCCCCTGTAGCCCCCTCCCTTGTTGTTCTTTTGGCCCGATGGCCCACGATGTGGGCAATCCTGACGTCGCCCCTCGCCCGAAGGTTGTCGTGCCTGGTGTGCCGCCAGACTGGCCTCGACACGCACCGCAGCGTCGACCAAATCTCTCAGAGAAGCATGAGTAGCAGCAGTCACACTTGCCCGGATCTCCCCTCGGAGTCCAAGCTCAAACCTTTGGCATTTGTCCTCCTCCGTGCTCACGAATGATGCAGCGAACAGGGATAGTTTTCCGAAAGTTTGCTCGTAGTCCGCAACGGACATTTCCCCCTACTCCAGCCGCAGGAACTCAGCCTCCCGTGCCGCGCGAAAGGATCGCGGGTAGTACTGGTCCAGAAATCTGGAACGGAAAGCTTCCCAAGTAGTGGTATGGACCGACCACCCAGATATTTCGAGTCCGTGCCACCACTGGTAGGCTCCTCCTTCCAGCAAGAAGGCTGCCAAGGTTACCCGTTCGCCCGGAGGGCAGTGCATCACCGAGAAGATCCTCTCCCACTTGGTGATCCAATCATGAGCATCCTCGGGGTTTGATCCCCCGCAGAAAGGAGTGGCTCCCAACTGTTGAGCCCTTTCAATGCTCGCGCATTCCATCTCCCTTTCCAGATCCTCGTCAGTTCGTGTATGAGGAATTCTCCTAGGAGGCATAACCAACTGTCAAGAGGAATAGATCAGATAACAATATTCTTAAAAGTCGAAACGTAACTAGTACTAATCGCTAGTCTAGCATGCTGACCATACCCTAGTACTGACCACAACCTAGTGCTCTGATACCAAGCTGACAGGACCCGCCCCGATCCCACAGGGACCACAAGGGGACGTGCCCTGCTCCTGTCTGACACCCAATAATTCATACCAATTTTATCCTCAAAACATCAAATGCATAAATAACCAAATTAAAGTCATACATCAAATCCGAATTAAACGAATGTCAGACAAGGGATGAAATCCAAAATTACAAGTTGCGAGCACGACACTATAGTAAACCTGCGGGTACACCACCCAACAGGGGTTCAGGTACGCAGAAGTAGATCTATGCCTCAGCCTCAGGTTCCTCCTCTACCTCAATATCACGACCTGGAGGGGTTACCAAAAACATTAAGGGTGAGTGGACCGAAACTCAAGTTTATAAAATCGTTTGATAAGTAAAACATATAATTTACCCCTTCCGTTTTCCAAACATGCATGCATCATCATTTAAAATCATAAATCATATAACATGAATCATAAGGCATGTAATAAAACCATAAATATAATTTTAGTTGCTGCACTATACACTCCAATCCCGACATCCCTGATGTCTGACGTCCCTGACGTCAATAAGGTCACAATCACAAGGCTACGCGTGCCACTCGGGTCTCAATTCCGAGTTCAATCCCCGAACCCCGTTCGGGTACAGCAACCCCGATGCTTAGCGTCATAGACGCTGGACGTTCTAGACATCCGTGACCACTCCGGGGTACCTCATCCGGAGGAGACAGTATCATATGAATGGATCTATACAGTGCAGTACCAAATACATTTTATTGATATCCACATGCAAGCATATATACATAGATAGAATCCGAACCAATCATTAAGTTTCATCGGACGGGTCTCAAGCCCAAATACCGTGAAACGTGCCATAACCATATTTTCCATATCATCATAACCATTATTGTTTTTAGCATGTGAATAAGTATAATAAACCAGAAAACATTTATGCACGCAAGGGTTTAAGAAAATGGCCCACTCACAGTACAATCCTGCTAGAAACCGAACGTATACCCTCGTCCTGGTACAAATGTACAATCCCTATCAAGTCCAAAGTATTCGTAAAGGTCAATTTAAACCCCCAACATTCAACCATGAAAGCCTAGGCCGAAACCGGCCCGGGAAAGCCGCCCGAACGCGCTTCCCAATGCAATAAACTTCATTTTGACCAACTTAATGATCTCCGATCGACCCGAAACCACAGCCATTGGATCCGGATCGTCGAAACCTAAAGAATGGTGGTGGTCGAAAAGTACTGTTCACACGCGCCCACACGTGCCAGTCAACGCGTCGGTCAACGCAGGAACAGTCCATGCTGACGTCATGCTGACGTCTTCTGACAGCTGTCAGGTCTGACATGTCAGACTCTGACAGTGCCACGTGTCAACACCCGATTGGTCAACCTCACTGATCTGTCAGGCCACGTGTCAGATCTGACATGTGCCACGTGTCAGCACGGCACTGGTCCACGTCACTGACATGTCAGTGACACGTGACAGTCCCTGATTGGGCCACGTCACTGACATGTCAGTGCTGACTGTGCACTGACATATGACACGTGTCGGTTCACGGTTGGTCCACGTCACCTGACAGTCTGACAGGGTGCCACGTCATCACTTCTGTCCTCAGACGGGTTGACCCGTATCTCTGCAACTTGGGTCGATCAGACCCGCGATCATGACCCGGTCACCATTTCTTCCACACTCAACCATTTTCACTCTGGTTTGTTCCTAGATGTTCGTCTTAAACCCAAAAACAGTTCTATCTAATTAAAATCAATAAACAAGGGCTGAATCGAAGACTTACCTCGATGAACAAACCCGGGTTCCCGTCGCCGTTTAACCACCGTTCAGGTCACCTCAGACCACGAAGTCACGTCCTAAAGTTCCCTATCAGTCCATAGAATCGAATAGGATCAAATTAACACAAAACTAAACGTTGGAAATCAAGTTACCAAATCCTGGGTTTTTGAAACCGTTTCGGGTTTTGAAACCGGTTCACCTCGCCGCCGTCTGCCGCCATCCACCGCCGTGCCTCCCTCCTTCCCCGTGAGTCCAGCAACACACAGACACAGAGAATGGGTGATAAGCTGGGGTGTTTGTTCAAAATGGACAGAATGTGCATTTCGGGTAGGAAATATAAAGAATGGAGGGAAAGGAAACGGACGGTCCAGATTTGATCTCAAGGATGAGATCAATGGTTCAGATTAGATCTCGGTACTTCAAATCAATGGCTGAGATCAAAAGTGGGTTTTAATGCTATTTAATCCCATAGTGGATCTGATCCAATCTAGCCAATGGGTGAGTGACACTTGTCACTCACCAGGTGTCCTCCAATCAAAATTTTTAGAATAAAAAATTCGACATGAAAACCGAGACACGAACCTCCCGATTTCACGTTTCTGACCATAACTTCCTCGTACGAAGTCCGATTTCGGCGTGCCGCCTGTCTACGGACTCAGGACGTCGAGGCCTACCTGACGGTTCTTGAGTCAACTGAAAATTAGTTGCCAAAAGAAAAGTAACATTTCCCCCCTCCCCCGGAAGTCCAAATTACGATAATGCCCCTGAACTTCCGATAGTCATAGCTTTTTCCCTGATCGTCCGAATTGGACGTGCCACCTGTCTATGAACTCGTGACGTCCCGAACTACGTCACGGTCATAGGTCAAAGTCCATTTAATTCATCAATCAAAAAGTCAACAATTGGCCATACCCATCACAAGGGTAAAAGCGTCAATTCACACATTAAATTACAATACTAAAATCCTCGAATTTCCGAGGTGTTACATCCCTTGTCTGACAGTATCACTTTAAACACTGTGGTAGTACGTTATCTATCGGTTTAAGTCTTCGGTTTTTATTTAAGGGTAATTTTGGTATGTTTAGAGTCATTGTCAGACGGGAGCGGGTCACGACCCTGGGTGGTCCCAGTGGGATTGGGACGGGTCCTGTCATATAGTGTTTCTGTTTCTTATGGTGTTTTATGGTGATTGATTTATAACTGTTTAAATAACTGGGTTATGCATGTGGTTTCAAAACGGAGGGCTAAAACCCGGTTTGCTTATAAAATGGTTTTGGAAACTTTTATTTTATTTTGGTCCACTCACACTGTAACAACCCGTCCCGAGAGCTGGGATTAGTAGCGTGATTAAGGTGGGCTTAGTGAGGCTAATTGGTGGTTAGGTGGTCCCGATAGGTCCGTAAGTATAGAATGACGATTTTGCCCCTAGCTCGGGTAAAATGTTGACTTTTAGTTCGGGTGGTCAAGTGGGTATTGACCAGTGATCAGGACGTAGTTTAGGACGTCACGAATCCATAGGCAGGTGGCACGCCCGATTCCGACATCCGAGGAGGAAGTTTTGATGTTCGGAAGGTTGGGGGCATAACCGTAATTTGGGTAAAATAGGGGGGCACATTGACTTTTTGTACGAACGGATTTTGGTATGTTGACCTAGAACCGTTAGATAGATCTCATCGTCCTGAATTCGATGATAGGCGGCACGTGTTCATCGGACTTACGAGGTGTGAGTTACGGGTCTAAAACGGTAAGGGTAAAATCGTAATTTTGACTTAAATGAGGGGTATTTTGGTCTTTTGGTTGTCTGGGGATTTGTGCACAGAGAGGGATAGATGGATGGCTGGGATTGGGCCATTTGTGAGAGAATGGAGAGGATTGGTGACATGTGGCAAGTGTGTAGTGGGTTCTACACAATTGTGCACGGGTCCAATAATTTGGGACTTAAATGTGCAGTGTTTGTGTTCTTCAAACTAGAGTGAAACAGAGAGGGAGATCGTGGAAAATTGATGGTGGCTGAGAGTGTGTGAGAGTGATCAGAGGGTGGAAGAGTGAACTGGTGAGTGGTTGGGGGAGTGAAATCGTGCAAGATCACGGTGGTCGGGGCAGTCGGTTTTCAGAGGAAAACAGGGAGGAAGCAGGGAGGTTGTGAGAAATCGTGGCGGTGGTGGCCGTGTATGGTGCACTTCGGCTCGTGATGGTGTAGTGAGGGGTGAAAGGAGTCGACCAGCTCCAGCGGAGCTTGCGACGGCGACAAGAGGACATGTAATCCCTCATCCCTATATCTTTGCTCTGTTTTGGCCGTGAGTTTCAGACGGGAAGTCGTGGACTTTGGGGCTGAGTCGAGGGATTTGGTGAGTTGAGTGAGACTCAGTTGAGGCCTAGGAATGTTCTGGTTGTGCTGCCATGACGGGAGGTGCACGGTGGAGGTTGGAGCGACGGAGAGTACTCTGTGTGCTCTGTTTTGCCGTCGATGCTCGAACTGGAAGTCGTGAAGTTTGGGGTAGAGATGACGGTTATGGTGAGTGGTGTGAAGGTCAGAGAGGTCCAAGGAAGCGTTTGGGATAGTCACCGTGACGGGGGAAGACCTGGGTGGTCGGAGAAGGAAACAGAGCCGTGTACAGGTTTTCTTTCGAGCTTCAGTCGACGAGTTGTGGGTCGAGTCGAGGTTTGTGAAGTTGGGGAAAAGATAGCCTAGGATTGGACGATGCTAATGGTGAAGAAAGGGAGGAAAAGGATGGTCGGACGGCAAAGAACCGCTCTCGCCGGTTTAGGTTGCAGAACTGGTGCGAACCGGGTCAACGTGAGGTTGAAGGTGCACTGTAGCAGGCGCGTGAGGGCCACGCGCAACCACTTTGGGCGGCGCGTGGGGGCGCGTACGGCGGTTCTGGGGAAAATGGTCAACATAGTTTTTGGTCTAGGAGTTGTGTTGAGTCCATAGGAATTGGTTTCGGGTTAATCGGACGTCGAATCGAAGTAGGTTCGCGAGGGTGAAGGTTTAGGGTTCCAATTCGTTACGTTTAGGACCCGGGGATTTTTGAGGGAATTAGGGTGGATTCTCGTGGATGTGTTAGTAACGTACTTTGGCGGTTGTTGACAGGACCGGGATTTCCCGAGGAAGCTGAGGAACGTGCAGGACGTTCGGGACGCGATTGAGGGCTCGGTACTGTGAGTGGACCCTTTTCCTTAAACTCGAACATGCATAACTGCTTTTCTAAATTGTTTTATATATGTGATTACATGACTGTTGGATTTATGATGCGGTTTTATATACTTGCACGGTTTTCGAGGAAGTAAAGTAATTGGCATGTTTTACGAGAAATGTTGATTTCGAGAAAATAAAGCTATGAATTGGGGGTTTTCAAATGATAACGGATTTCTAATGATGATAACGGGATTTTGAAACGAACTTTTGATAATTGAGGTTTTCGGTTTTGAAATTGGATCTCGAGAATCAAGAGTTGGTTTTCAGATTGAAAAGTGAATTCCGGATTTGGGTTCGGAATGACGGTTGGGGATGCTGGAAGGGCATCAGACCGGTGATTTCGGATTCGGGTTTGGATGTGAATTCGGAAAATGGTTTTCAAATGGTTTTGATTGGATTTGCTGGATCTGGTTATTGGGTTTAAAGACCCGGATATTATGATTGACGGGGGACGGGCCCGGATTGAGTTTAAAGACTCGGGAGTTTAAAGACTCGGATATTATTGAGGCCTGGATTGAGTTTAAAGACTCGGGAGTTTAAAGACTCGGATAGGTCCAGCAGGTTTGATCGGAAAATGATGTTTTACGATATGGTGTTATGATGTTTGTGATATGATTTCTATAACTGTTGTATAGTGTTTCTGTTTCTTATGATGTGGTTTATGGCGTTTTGGTTTATAACTGTTTTATGAACTGGGTTATGCATGTGGTTTCAAAACGGAGGGCTAAACCCGGTTTTCTTATAAATGGTTTTGGAAACTTTTCTTTTATTTATGGTCCACTCACACCTTCTGTTTTTACTGCCCTCCAGGTTGTGGAGCTAGCGCGGGGTTCCAGCGTCGAGGCAACGTCTGAGGCATAGAAGTCACGTGAGGGATCCCGGAGTGTTTCAAATTTTTCCGCGTGCGTGTATTTAGTTTATCGACTTTTCTTTTCTGTGTATTTTGTACTATGCTCTATAAAACTTGACTTTGGGATATTGATATAATTTCTCCTGCGTCTGACTATGTTGTGTCGGGGTGTCAGACGGGAGCAGAATTTACCTCGGTTTTCGGGGTGAAACCGGGGTGGGTCCTAACACACACCTTCTGTTTTAAATTGCCCTCGAGGTCGTGGAGCTAGAGCGGGGCTTAGGCGTCGAGGCAGCGTCTGAGGCATAGCAGTCGCGAAAGGGATCCTGGAGTGTTGTTCTTTTCCGCGTGCGTGTATCTAGTTTATCGGTTTTCTTTCCTGTGTATTTGGGACTATGCTCTGTAAACTTTTAACTTTGGGTTGTATTGTATAGCTTCTCCTGCGTCTGACTGAGTACTGTGGTGGTTACGTGTGAGTTTTACTTTGGTGTTGTATCGAGGAGTTAGACGGGAGCAGGATTTACCTCGGGTTTCGGGGTGAAACCAGGGTGGGTCCTGACAGCATATCCCTAATTAGCAACTAATCTGGCCAAAAACTTCAGAATTGATTCATCTAGGTTCAATTTAGTCTTATAGACCCAGTTAACTTCTATCACTAGTTTCTCAATTGGCCTTTTAATTAGATTCCAGGTTCCATTCTTTTCAATCATGTCCATTTCTACTTCCATGGCCTTCTGCCATGCTTTGTCCTTGGCAGCATCCAGATAGCTTTCTAGTTCAATTATTGCAACATGACATTTGGCAGATATACTACTCAAACTTCACATCTTGATAGGATTAGTGCTAGGTTCTGAATCAGTCTCACCATCATGGTTTGCTTAAGTATCTTGTACACCTTGATCTGGTTCTGGTTGTTCATTGTGTTCTCCATTAGTTTCAGTGTCAACTTCAGAAGTAAGTTGAACATGAAACTCCACGTTTGTCTCTCAGTTCCATATGGCTTTCTCCTTAAATGTCACTGTTCTAGAAATCACAATCTTCTTGATTTCTAGATAGTAGACCCTATAGTCTTTCTCACAATTTCCATATCCCTTTAGCAGCTAATGAGTCTAGTTTTTGTCTGATTTGATTAGGAATGTAAAAATAAAAAATTGAACCAAATACCCTCAGATGCTTCACTCCTGGTTTTCTTCCACTACACACCTCAAATGGTGTTTTCTTCTTAATAGCCTTAGTAGGACATCTGTTGAGTAGATAGACAACTGTGTTCACAACTTCTGCCCAGAATTCATAAGGCATCTTCTTGTCATGAAGCATTGCCTTGGACATTTCCACAATTGTCTTGTTCTTCCTTGCTACAACTCCATTTTGTTGTGGAGAGTAAGCAACTGTGAGTTGCCTTTGAATTCCCATTTCTTCATAGTAATCCAGGAACTCATGAGAGGTAAACTCACCACATCTATCACTTCTCACCTTTTTTTATCTTAAAACCTATCTGAAGTTCAACCATGGCTTTGAACTTTTTGAATGCATTGAACACTCCAGATTTGTGTCTGAGGAAGTAAACCCATCACATTCTTGAGTAATCATCGATGAAGATTAGGAAATACTTATTCCCACTTTGTGTCTCAGTATGCATAGGCCCACAGACGCCTGTGTGAATTAACCCCAATAACTGAGTTGATCTCCAAGCTCTATCTTTGTCAAAGTTTTCAACATGTTGTTTTCTCATAATGCGGCCTACACATACTTCTCCTTTCTTAGATAGGCTAGGCAGACCCACCACCATATCATCATTGACCAAAGTAGTCAAACTAGAGTGATTTAGGTAACCAAACCGTATGTTCCAAAGCCAAGTATTACCTTCTTCAATGGAAATTTTTGCCACAGGAATAATTTGCTAGAAGGATGAGCGAAAAAACATGTTACCAGTCATAGCTACACAAGTTATTTCTTTTCCTTGATCATAGATTGTAGTTCTGCTTACTTCAAATACCAGATTGTATCCATGCTCCACAATCTGCTCCACACTCAGCATGTTCTCATCTAGCTCAGGTACCACCATCACCTCTTTGATCAACTTAACACCATTTTGAGTTTTAATCACCATAGTACATTTACCTCTAGCCTCAACCAACTCTCTTGTTCCCATTTTCACTATGCACTTCAGAGTTCTATCCAATTTTATCAGTGATGACTTGTTTGAAGTCATGTGGTTACTGATACCAATGTCTAGGTACCGTGTTTTTGCATTTTTTGAGATTGTCACAGAATGACAAGCATAGAAAAAAGTTCGATCTTCATCTGCATGTTGTGCAATATTTACACTCTCCATGCCTTTGCAATCCTTGACATAGTGTCCCATTTTATTGCATTTAAAACATTTTCTAGTCTTAAACCAACAATTTCCATAATGTTTTCTATTGCAAACTTTGTAGGTAGGTCTAGAATCATTCTCACTCCTATTTTCATCTTTCTAATGTTCAGTATTACCATCCTTAGCATGGTAATCTGATTTCTTGTTCCATGACTTACTTTCACCTTTGGAAAACTTCTTAGCTTTGCTTGAACTGGAGTAAGCTCCAATATGCATACTAGATAATGCTTTCTCTATTGAATTCTCAGAATGAATTTCTAACCTCTGATCATAGGCCTTAATTGATTCAATTAACTCTTGTACATTTACTTCATCTAGATCTTTTGTTTCTTTTAAGATTGTTACAATAGGATCATATGGCTTAGTTGGGCTTATGAGAATTTTCTATCCCATTCTTGTTTCTTTTATAACTTCATCGTATGACCCTATTTGATCATCAATTGTATACAATCTACATAAGTATGCATTTAGAATTTCATCATCCTGCATTCTAAGATATTCAAAGTCTCTTCTTAAACCTTGTAATTTGACTAACCTCACTTTTTGATCTCCCCAAAATTCCTTTTTCAACAAATCCCATGTTGATTTTGGACTCTTCTCGTTTGCTATTCTGAAGAAAATCATATCCACAAGAGAGGTCTGGGTAAATCCCGGTGCTCTTGTGTCTTTAATGTAATCCACATGGGTTGGTTCAGCCACAGCTCTTTCAGGATCCGTGTTCAAACCTTTATCAACATAATCCCACAAATCTTGAGCTCTAAGTAATGTTCGCATCTTTATACTCCAGAACTCATAGTTGTTTCCATCAAATATATGAGCATGTAGCTCACTATTTCCTATTCCAGCCATTACTGGTACAGAAACTTCACAGATTACGACCCAGTACTTTGATCATGAACCAATACCATGTTGGTTTCATATTACTCAGTGCGAAGAGGAGAGGCAGATCGACCTCAGCTTTGTGATGGAACCAGCTTCACAATGAGGTAATTCTCTAAACCTAAACTTTAGCTGAAAAATGATTGGTTTATGATAGATTTAGGAATTGATGATTGATGCTAGATCATAAGAATGGACAATTACAATGAGGATTTTCTGATGCTCTACTCAAAATTGTAGGAATGAACACCAGGTCTTTGATAAAATGCACAAGTGAGATATTCTAAGTAATCTTAGTGCTCTTGCCGTCTAGAGAGAGTCACACACTTTTTTCACTATTTTTCTTGAATGAATTACATTAGCTCACTCACACTCTTACACACAAAATGGTTAGGATTCACATGACATCACCTACACACGCTTTACATGTTTTTCTTGTTCTCAAGGCACTCACACCTCACACAATCTGTTATAACTAACTCTTAGCTATCACATGACATTCTAGAAGCTAGTACAGGTGTCCTTGAGTCGAAATAGAGATTTTGATCAGCTACAATGCAACTTGATCATTGCTGCTCCAGTGGCAACTTATATTCCAACACATACAAGTTCAGACTTAAAGATTGGAGGGTCAGAATCTATGACGAAGGCTTTGGAAGGCACTAGGTTGAATACAGTTGCGCAAGAAGTAGCATGACTTGAGGAATTTAGAGGCTCTTACAATACAGGTTCGTAAAAAGAAAGGCACCGAGGATTCTAGATGGGGAGCTCCCCGCTCAAACTCAGCCTAAAGAAAAATATGTAGGCCGATGATGGATTCTCATCCACCAAAAATTCATAACTAAAGGAGACAACTATAAGTTCCAGTGGCTCAAAAGACAGGATCCAAACATGTAATGCGGCAGAAACCATCTTGATCAATGAATATCTTATTTTGGAACATTAGCAGGCTGGTATGCTAGTATACAACGAGGACTCTTACGTATTTTATCAAGCTTAAGAAACCCTAGCTAATTTTTCTTATGGAAACTCGAAAGACAGCAAGATAAAAGGAAATAAGGAAAAGACAACTCATGGTGGCATGAGGTAACCACTCCACAAAAAATATGCGAACCACTGAAAGGTTAATCAGAGAACTAGCTAAATTTAAGATAACAGATAACCAAATCCTTCATTAATGACGCAATAGAACATGATGCCCCTTTCTAAACTCGATGCCTCGTCCCGCAACGGCTAGGAAGGCATTAAAACAAAACAACCGTCGGTGGACAATATAACTAAATACAATAAAATTGTGGTCGCGTACATAAAATAATAATACTAATCAATATTGACTCTTCTCATTATCAAACCTTACGCGCAATAAGATTTACATATAAGTAAATACAACTTACTCGAACCTAATTGACTTACCTTGACGAGATCCACGCTATCGTTACCTATACTTTCCATATCAGTAACCTGACTGACGCCATCATCTCAAGCCATTGCTTGATATTTGGATGTAGCCATCATCTCGAGTTTTACCTTGATATCTCTATCAAAGCTGTCATCCCAAGCTATAGCTCATACCTCACCAAGCCTATAAGCTATGTCATGGAGCATATAAGGGAATCCTCTCTAACATACCTCACATCATACTAAGTGTGTGAGCGAATCCTCCCTAACATACCTCACAGAGTATATGAGGGAATCCTCCCTAACATAGCTCATACCATACCTAGGGCATGAGGAAAATCATCCTTGACATTTCTCACTAAGCATATGAGTGAATCCTCCCTGACATAGCTCACATCATGCCAAGTGTATAAGGGAACCCTCCTTGACATACTTCACAGAGAATATGAGGGAATCATCCCTGAAATACCTCACATCATGCTGAGTATGTGAGCGAATCCTCCTTGACATACCCCATTGAGCATATGAGAGAATCCTCCCTTCCATAGCTCACACCATACCGAGTGCAAGAGGCAGTCATCCTTAATATACTTCACTGAGCATATAAGGGAATCCTCCCTGACATAGCTCACACCATATTGAGTATATGAGGAAATCCTCCCTGGCATACCTCACCGAGCATATGAAGGAATCTTCCTTAACATACCTCACATCATCTAGAACGTATAATGGAATCCGTTATAACATAGCTTATATCCTATAAGGCGTATAAAGGAATCCACTCTACAATGCCTCACCTAGAAATTCTAACCAACTTCCCACTAGGGTCTAAACCTAACCCACCATCCTCAACTGAAACCCTAATACCATCTAAGCCTAACTGGCCATCCTGAGTTGAAGCCCTAATACCATCAAGTACCTACACCTCAGCCTAAATGCATACCATCGAGCCTATGTCTAAATCTACAAACCGGAATCCATAAGATCACCCTCCCGAGACTAAGCCCAAAATCCATAACCCAATATCCATAACCAAAAAAACCCTAAAATTGTATCCAAAATCATTATCGAAGTCCATAATCAATAAAAATTTCACAAAGCCAAGCTATAGCTTGATGCTTCCAAATTGTTACTCCATAGTTCTGAATCCACAATTAACAATCAATCATTTAAATACAATCTTCCCTTTACCCAAAAATATATAAATGATAAGAAATTTCATAATCAATACTAAATGTATATATCGATACGCATCAGAATTCATAACCATTAAAAAAATCATATAATTCATTATCCTTAGGTCCTAAGACTCATGATAATACTAAATATTCCTCCATTTAATTCTTGAAATTCGTAATTGAATATAAAATAGTTAAAATAGAACAATATGCATGCATTATAATTTAGGAAATCAATTCCACTCCATGTGATGTCCAAAAGAGTCAAATTCCAAGCTATTTGGTCCTACATAACCTTCGGAGCCACCACGCCTGTCAAAATGAGACGTGGCGTTGCTAAACCACAATTATCAACCCAAATTCCGCATGATAAAACATGCTTAATTTATCAAGTGATTAAATGAACAAAATTTTGGAATATATATGTCCTCATGGATATGAAACTTTAAGGTTAAAATACTTTAATTTAAAATTCTAAGGATGAAGGAAAGAAACATAGATTTTGATTATAGTTTACCTTGTGATGGTTCAAAATGAGACATTACTTGTGATGTTTTGCTTCAGACACATTTCATTTGGCAGTTTTTTGTATATTCTATCTATACTAAAAGGCAAGTAGTATTCCACTATCCATGGACAGTGGAGGGAAAAAATTGCCCTGAGTTATTTTAGGTTCATCACAATCACGCCTTCGCGATTCCTCGGCCCCTTCGTTTTCTTCCATTTTCTTCTCTTCTCCCTTCAGCCGAGTCGTCTTCTTCAGCTGGTTCCTGAACTTCTTGATGAAGGCATCAGCCATTTGATTAATGTCTCCACCTTCATCTGCCGGGTTCATCCTTCCATTAATCATCTGTTTTTGTTTCTTCCTATTCTCCACTTCCTTCTGCTTCCTCTAGCCCCCAGTAACAACAACAACCTCTCGACTAACATCCATTGCAGCAGATTGATCAGAAGAAAACAAAGCACGACAACGAAGTCCACCACAACCTTCTCTTACTCTTTCAGTTTAAATTGAGGTTTTTCAATTTCTCTTAACCCTAGGTCTTTTCTGCTGTTCATTCCCTCTATCTCTTTCTTTTAGTTAATTTTTTGTTCATATTTTGTGGCGTAAACTGCATTCAATATATTTCAGTTCATTACATATACGAATAATTGTTTTCTGTTAAATCATGTATGCTTTATTCTCCATATGTGTCACAAGTACATGCTTCTTCACTTTAGTCAATTTGAGATTTAAGGATTCAGCTTTTTATGAAACTAACAAAGAAATGTCAGTCATATCTGAGAATGTATCCACCAAAATCCTATCAAACATTTTATCAAACAGTTCATATACATCAATCATCATATTGATTATCAACACAACTAAGCTATCGTCATGATTATCAACACAACTAAGCTATCGGTCATCATCCAAAATACAGAACCAAGTAAAATCAGTCCTAAACTAATCATACTTACTCAATTTCATCTAGAGAATTAGGATTGGAAGAAGTACCTAGGCCGCTGGCATTGTTGCACTGCTTTGCGACTTGAAACCTTAAAGGTCTCTGAATACCAACATTAATTACCTTTGGTTGAGAATCGAGATTGATTTAGGAATGGAAGGTTGGGAATTGAGATTGATTTAGGAATGGAAGGTCTCTCAATTTGTCAGTTCCGGTAATCAAAAACTCAAAAGAGCATCAAAATGGGGTAATCAAGAACCTTCGGTTCCATCTTATAAATGGATCAATTCATCTGGTATGATTTTAATTGATTTACTCGATTCTTTGTCCACAGAATCTCCACATCTCATACAACTGATTCCATCTCTGGTAATCAAGAACCTTCGGTTCCATCTGAATTTTTTTTGTTATATACATATATATATATATATATTATATGTTCTCATGGTTATTAAGAAATGATTTCCATTTAGAATTTATGCATTATTAAGGAATGGTTATTAAGAAATGATTTCCATATGGCCAGTGTTCTCTTCCCATGTGTGAGTTTTATACATATGCATCGATTGCCTTCCTATGCATTATGCATAGTGATCATGATAGTAGATTGTAATCTTCCAATTAATCTTAGAAAATTAAAAGGTAACTTATCAAACAAAACATAAATATGATGAAGAAACTATTTACACTTACTGAATGCTAATCATCAGTTTTACATTTGCTTTTAAATTGAATGTAATAATGATGAATGATACACTACACCAAAACAGAGTTTTTAGGGCACGCAAATTAGGGTGTGCAAAAATGCGCGCCCTAAAAGGGTACTTGTTAGGGCGTGCATTTTTGCAAGCCCTAAAAAAGGTTATTTTTATACTATTTAGGACGCACATTATGTGTGTGTCCTCTTTTAAAGTTTATTACGTTGCTCGTTAAATGTGTGCCTTAAAAAAGATAGCTTTTAAGGCGTGCAATATGCGCCCTTAAACCACGACTTTTTAAGGGGTGCTTATATGTGCCCTTGAAGCCAAAGAGGGAAATGAAACTTTGAGGTAAATGAAAAATTTTTGACACGTGCGACAAAAGAGTATAATTTCCCATAAAACTACTCTTTGAACATTTGAAAAACGGCAAAGGACGTTCTCCAAAATTTCCCCTTAAAATCTCTCTTCAGTCTGCAAAATTTCCCCCTAAAATCTCTCTTCAATCTGCAAAATTTCCCCCATCTCCGTCGCTCTCTCATCTGTCGGTCTCTCTCTGTGACGACCCGGAAATTCGAAAAAGAAAAATTTGAAAAATTTGAAGAAATGACGATTTTGCTCCTGATTATAACGGTCAAAAACTTTGACTTGTTAGATGGGAGTAAGATCAGACACGATGATCTATGTCCGTCGGGTACGCATTCTGTGGTCGACCTGATCGTGAGGATTGAAGACTTTGTGTCCGGCTTGTTGCTGCCACTTTACTTTGCCTCGAGTGGGTTGAAGAACGACGTGGCGAAAACCTGTGAATTATAATCTTTGACTGTACTCTATATAGTCCAGATACTCCATAGAGTATATAGACATTGTTTCAACACGCTCTCTTGCACTTTTTTCTCTCTCCGGCCTTCGACGACTTTCTTGACAGTCGTCTTTGCACCAATGTTTAAACCCTAGATTATTTTCTCCGGAAATGATTTGTCTGTCTGGAAATTTCCCAAATGTGAATAGAAGGATTCGCCCTAAATTGTCACTGTTTAAGGTAAATTGGAAATTCGTAAGTGATAAGTCGGAGACCGGAATGGCAGAAGTCGATCTATTGAAGAAAGTGGCTGATAGATACCTAAAGCACGAGGTTCTTGGTGAAGGTACCTATGGAGTCGTCTCCAAAGCAATTGATACTCAGGTATGCTGGAGCACTTGTCTTTGGTCGGTTTTTGAAAAAAAAATCTATTTATTCTTTTGCTTTATTTAATTTTCGAGTGGAAGGTTTGAGAATTTTTGGTTTTTGTGTATATGCTTGGAATTTGTTTAGCACTTGTTTAGTTGCTGAAGAAGCAGGTGGGAGTGATATTATAGATGGGATAGTATAATTGTGTAATTGTATGCCTGTAGACTTCTCTTCTTGTTGCTTGTGTTGGATTAAGAAGTTGATACTCTGGCTAAGTAAAGTTAAACGGGTTTTTGTGTAAAGTCTTGAAGTCCTGGGAACTTCAATACCTTCAAATTTAATTTTTCCCTTCCACTATACTTAGAAATTGGGTCTCGATTGGTTTTTATTACTAACGACTGGTGTTTCATCACCTCGAAATGAATTTTTTTAATTTAATGTTGTTTATGCTTCTGTTTTGAAAATGGAATTGCTGTTCTCCTGGATTAGATAGTGGTTTAGATTGCGTATACTTTTTTAACCTTTTGGTTTTTCACTTGTCTTAGCTACTAAATGGGCAACTAAGCCTTTATTCTCTTAAACTGGTTTGAAGTTTCCTTTTCTTTTGCTTATACACCTTCATTTTTTTTTCTTTTGTACAAAGAATTGCAGCATTTTTACTTTGATTAGTAATCTCTATCGTTTCTGATTTTTGTTTCAATGCCTTCCTTCTGCAGACAGGACAGACAGTTGCTATTAAAAAAATTTGGCTTGGGAAGTAAAAGGAAGGGGTGAATTTTACAGCACTTTGAGAAATTAAACTGCTAAAAGAGCTGAAAGATCCAAATATTATTGAGTTGATTGATGCATTCCCCCACAAAGGAAACTTGCATCTTGCATTTGAGTTCATGGAGATAGACCTCGAAGCTGTTATACGCGACCAAAATATATTCCTAGCACCAGCAGATACAAAGTCATATCTTCATATGACGCTAAGGGACTCGCTGTTTGCCATAAGAAATGGGTTTTACACAAGTGGTTATCTTCCTTGTAGAAGCATTCTTTCTTGGTCTCTATTTGTTTGTTATTGTTTATCTCATATGTGTGCTAATTGTGCTTTACAGGGATATGAAGCCTAACAACTTGTTAATAGGATCTAATGGACAGCTTAAACTTGCAGATTTTGGTTTCGCACAAATATTTGGGAGCCCAGATCGCAGGTTCACACATCAGGTATGCTTCTTCTTGTATTGATGCTTGGCCTTATTGGTGGCATTTTGAGTTAGTTCTTGTAGTATTTATGGAAATGATTATGTGGGCTTGTGAGGATAGAAATTCTTGACTTTGGGTCTTCTTTCAATCATGTCAAGCTTTTAACTTCACTTCCTCTCATCTGCTAAAGTAGTACTCGGGAATGTGGGCATCAAAGCTAATATATTAATGTTGGTGTTGCCTTTTTCTTTATAATGAATATAATTTTTTTATAGTTGATAATGCAGTGAGTGTGTTATTATGTTGTTGATTTTTTTTTTTTGCTGATACTGGTATTAGTGGTTCTAATTAGATACGAGTCTTCGTATCTTTGTAGTTTTTTAATAGATTGTACAACTAATCTTCTAGTTCTGGGCCTTCAGTCTGATTTTGTCTTCTTAGTATTAGATTTAGTGCCTTTATTCGGTTGTTTGTTTGGTTTTAGGATCAGAGTAATAAATAGAAATGGTTGGTGGAACAGCTAGTGGAAATAGATATGCGCGCATTTTTGCACGCCCTAATGATTAGCATTAGTATATGAAGGTGTTTCAGTTTTTATATGTTGATACTTTTTGCAGGTATGGCTATTTGACTAATACAAAGGTGAAGTTCATCTTGGTGATTATAGATCTTGATGTCAATGGTGCAGATGTTAGAAATGTGAGTATTGTTCTGGACTTGTATCTTGGACTCATTTTTCCGAAAATTTTAATAGTGTATCCTTCACTTAGCGATTTTTGTTGAGTCTTCTGACATATCAAATTAACCTAGTGATGAAAGAAAGACTTGTGAAAGAGAATTTCCAATAAGTTTATAGGGATCCCTCTGAAATAGGTTTTCTTGTTTTCAGTCATTTAAGTAGGAAGGGATGCAAGTTCCATAGGGACAAGAGGAATCCCATGTAATACTTAGGGCATTGGTACTTGAGAGGATTGTGTAGATTTAAAGGGAGTTGGCCCACGCGTTGGGTTTACTTTATTTGCTTTAACATGGAGCAAAAATTCAAGATTGTTTTTACATCATAGTGCAAATAGAAATTGTAGATTTCATGCTTTAAATAGAAATTGTAGATTTCATGCTTTAAATAGAAATGGTAGATTTCACGCTTTAAATAAAAATATATGCTATTTAATTATGTGTTTTGTTTATATTGGAGTATTATAGTACTTATTCTTACAATTATGTATTCCAGAAACAAGTGAAAAAATATAAGACTGATGGAACATCTTCCTCTATTAAAGATGATGTTGTTGCAAAGGTATTAGATCCTGATCCACGTGGACGAGAGAGAGGGCTTGGGTTTGGTGCGACACTTTCAAAAGGATTAAGAGAAAGAACTTACAACTAGTGACTTGGTATATGTTTATGGAGAATTTAGTATCTTCTTTTTAACCATCTTCAATGTTTATTAGAATAATTTTTCATTATGGATCTTTGTTGGTTTTGTAGATTTGGATAAGTGTACGTTGAGATGATGTGATAAGTATAATTTATGCTAATTTTCTTTGTCAAGTTGCTATCTATGAATTATTCCATTTGAGTTTTGATATATATTTTTTTCTATTGAATACCCGTGTGTAAATTGGTTCTTCATTTCTTATTGAATCTACTATACAATATATGTAACAGGTATTGAGGTTACAAATGGAAATTTAAAAGAATTACTAAATGGATGTAAAAAAAAAAAAATTACAACGAGAGCGCACAAAGCATGTCTTGAATTGTTGGTGCCAAAGTTTTTAGGGCGTGCAATGTATGCTTTCATAAGTTGTTTGAAATCCTTTTAAGGCTTGCATTGTGCGCCTTCATAAGTTGTTTGAAACCCTTTTAAGGCTTGCATTGTGCGCCTTAAAAGAGTATTTAGGACAAGCATTGCGCGCCTTAAAAGAGTATTTAGGACAAGCATTGCGCGCCTTAAAAGAGTTTTTAGGGCGTGCATTGAAAAAGTTTTTAGGGTGTACATTGCGCGCCTTGAAATAGTATTCAGGGCGTGCAATGCACGTCTTAAAAAAGTATTTAGGGCGTGCAATGCACGCCTTAAAAGAGTATTTAGGGTGTGCATTGTGCGCCTTAAACTGCCGCATTTACGGCGCACAATGTGTGCCTTGAACAATAAGCATCTTTTACGGCATGACCTTTTAAGGTGCGCGGATGTGCGCTCTAAAAGCCCTATTTTGGTGTAGTGATATCTACATTTTTCTGTTAACTAAATCCTTTTCATTTTCTTAATGAATGCATTTATGTAGCTCTTAATCTTTTATTTCCATTTAGGCGTTTAAATTCTAAGTTGATTTCTTTGATTTTGTTCTACTACTTTGGTTGTCAAATTATAGAGCAATAATCTGGTCACTGGGTACCCACTTCTCAAAAGCTTTCAAGTGTAGGAGAAAGCTGAACCTATTGACCTGATAAAAATTATATGAGATATATTGTTTACACAAGAACCGTAGCACTGATCATATATGGTCAGACACAAATATAATTAAGATGATGTTTAAGGTTGAAAAAGAGAACCTAATATGAGATAATTATATGAAGGCAGCTTCTGGTCCTATAAATATAAATAAAGTGCTTATTGAATTTGTTTGTTGTTGCTTGAATGTATTAGTTGAACCATGTAATTTTGTTTTCTTGGGCTCTTATTTTTCTCAGTCCATTTTATGAATTGTTGTCAAAATTACTGATTCTTTTTTGGGTTTTGTAGGCCTTAGGTTTTTGCTCCACCATTGGATTCCACCTCCACCTTACCCTCTCTCTTTGACGGCATACCAGGTTTAGATTATTCCTCTACCTCTTTGTTTTTTTTTTCTTTCTGTTCATGTTCAGTGTTTTCTTTTTTGGTATACTTTTCGTCTTAAAATATCAATTTCAGGTACGAAATTTCAGTTGTTATTGTGATTATACTTATTTGTGCTACAAACCAGTTAGTAGTACGCTGAGATTTTGGTTTCTTAGTTGCTTTGTTGACAAGAAACATTACCTATCTTTGTTTTTATGTTGGCACTATTCTGATTGTCTATATAGATAGAAGACCAACATATGTTCGATTAAGTTATATAACGGAAAATGAACCAAATTTGAACTCATCATATTACTGAAATGCTTACAATCATGAATATGTTTTTGACAATGATCAAGATTATCGTGTTCCAGCTAGGAAAGTTTCTAGAATTTCATACATGAATAATTCTGAAATCACTGGGTTGTCTTCGAATGTTTGTCCATTTGGTCAAATATCATCTTTTGAACATGGTAATAGCTCAATGTCTTTATGTGCTAAACAATTTTGTATTGAAACTTTTATTACTACTAGCAATGTTGTAGAAGATTCTATGGTTAATTTTGATAATACCAGTGACACTTCTGATGATAGACAAAAATGTTTGTTCAATGATTATGATACATTCGTCAATCCTGTTGAAATAGATTTAAATAGCAGTGAGCATATTAATCATGAATTTTTGCATAAGGGCCAAGTTTCTTTCCAGCGGAATAGACGCAGTATGTAACTTATCCTATTTTTTTTTAAGTCATCAACTTATTATTTTGTCGTGTGCTAAATGTTGTGTTGTTGTCATATCATCATTTTCTTCTCTTTTTGAATTTTTCATTATAGGAATTTGTAGAGACTGTGGATCTAGGAAATAAGGATTATAAGTGCACCCATTGTGGTGCATTGTTTTGGTTAAACAAATCCATTAAACAACGTTCAAAAAATTCTCAGCCAATTTTTACCCTTTGTTGTCAACCAGGGAAAATCAAATTTCCACTTTCACAACTTGCACCTGATTTTTTAGACTATTTACTAACCCCAAATGCAGGTAGAAAAAGTACGTTATTTAAACATAATATTAGAGCTTATAATTCCATGTTCTCATTCACTTTGATGGGAGCGAAAATTGATAATTCGATCAATAATGGAACTAGCCTTTATGTTTTCAAAGTTAGTGGTCAAGTTTATCATTTAATGGGGTCTTTGTTACCACCAGATGGTGAATATCCAAAGTTTGCTCAACTTTATGTCTATGATACTGCTAATGAAGTTAACAACCTTCTTGGAGCTTTTCTTCTAATGAAAGCAATCAAAAGCTTGATCCATCTGTTGTAGAAGGTTGGATTCAAATGTTTGATACTTCAAGTGAATTGGCTAAGGCTTTTCGATCAATGAGTGACAAGTTTCAAAATAATGAACTTCTCTCTTTAAAAATGGCAGTGCTACGTAGATTAGAAAACGATAGTAACCAGTATGGAGAATCAACCTGTGATGAGATAGCGGGTTTAATAGTTGGTGACGTAGGTCTTTTTGATACCAACCAGGATATCATCATTGAATTAAAGGATGGTGTGTTAAAGTGTGTTACAAAATTACATGCAAAATTCATGGCTTTACAATATCCTATCCTTTTCCCATATGAGGAGGATGGATACACCTAATCTGAAATGAAATATTGGTTTTCATAGCAAAAAAGGAAGTAGAAAAAGAGTATCTATGAGAGCTTTCATAGCTTATCAAGTGCAAGAAAGGGAGCCTCATTTAGCTACTTTGCTAAAAGGAGGCCGACTCTTTTTGAAATATTTAGTTAATGCTTATGCTACCCTTGAGGAAGATAGGTTGGATTATATTAGGAAAAATAAAAAAAAAAACTTGAGAAGTGAAATTTACGAAAGGCATATATGATGCAATGCTAAGAGGAGATAATGATGGCAACACCATTAGTCAAAAAGTAATACTCCCTGTTTCATTTACGGATAGTCCTAGATACATGATTAAAAATTATCAAGATGCTATGGCTATTTGTAGAGAATATGGAAATCCTGATTTGTTTATAACATTAACATGCAATGTTAAATGGCCTGAGATAATTAGGGAATTAAAAAAAAAAAACTGGTTACAAGCCTAAGGATAGACCAGACATAATTGCAAAAATTTTCAAAATGAAACTAGATGATATGATTATCGTCATAAAGTCTGGGATACCTTTTGGAGAAATTGAAGCAGGTCAGTCTCGAAAACTGGTTAACCTTTTTTTTTTTTTTAATTTTTACATTTGCTTCTTTATCCAAACTTACTTGATTTTTTCCTCTCTATTTGTATTTTGTTGCAAATAGTTGTGTGTACAAGTGAATTTCAGAAAAGAGGTTGCCTCATTCACATATGCTTTTTTTGGATGAAATCAAGTTATAAGTGTTATGCTGCCTTAGACATAGACTCTATTATTTCAACTAAGTTTCCAAATAAATCCATTCATCCACGACTTTATCAAGTTTTTGAACAATTCATGATTCATTGACAGGACCCATCCCAATCCCCCCGGGATTAACGTGGGATGACCCTGCTCCCGTCTGACACGAAGTGTCAAACAAGGGATATTTCCGACCTTTGCCCTTCCGGGCTACCAGAGTACGCCAGGATCCGGAGGAGGTATGTGATATCTCGATCTCTGCTATAGTCCATACCATATCCAACCTGAAGGGTATTAAAAACAGAAAGACTGTGAGTGGACAAAAATAAAGAATTTATAAAAACATTTCATCAAAGACCTTTATACCCTCTACTAAAAAGCATGCATGCATAGTAAAACCATTTATCCAAACACATATGTTAAAATATCCACAATTAGGGTCTCAGCCCCAAAATTCTGTAAATACAAGTTATACGGGCTCCTGCCCAAAACCATTTACAGAAAACCATAACACAGTGAACATATGAGGGATCTCAGCCCAAATCCATTTATCATTATAAACACAATTTTCCAAAACCAATTGAAATCATGTTTATCCATTATATTCATATCCAGAACCTGTCACGGTAAAATAAAGCTACACGTGTGCTAACCGGCGTCTCAAACCCAAGTCTCTCCAGGGTCCACCCAGGTC
This sequence comes from Prinsepia uniflora, assembly GCA_032719365.1. Classification (NCBI taxonomy): domain Eukaryota; kingdom Viridiplantae; phylum Streptophyta; class Magnoliopsida; order Rosales; family Rosaceae; genus Prinsepia; species Prinsepia uniflora. The sequence continues at coordinate 54,522,811 of CM064875.1, read as the reverse complement.
AATGTCCGTAGATCAATGACCCTCCCTAGAGGTAACGAACCATGCCCATCCTGATAGTAAGGAACCCAACTGGGGGCGACCCCACTCAGTCAGTGCTCCGTGACTACTCCGGGGTCCACCCAGGCCAACGACCCTCCCCGGAGGAGACAATCATATATAAAGGATGGCATATGAAAAACCTTTTGAAATCATTATTTAAATCTTTCAAGAATTCATGCCCGGGCCCCATAAGCCGTCATGAACCATAAAATCCTTTTATGGGTTCATGCCGGTTCCCATAAACCGTCATGACCCGTAAATCCATTTCAAGGGTTCATGCCGGTTTCCATAAACCGTCATGAACCATAAAATCTATTTGTAACACATAACCGGGCGCTAGGCCCGAATCCACATAGAAACTGGACCTCCGGTCCGAATCGTAAACCAACTGGGCCTCCAGCCCGATTCCGTAAATCAAATGGGTTTCGAACCCGAGTTTACCTTTTCAAATCCAAAATCATTTCATTAAACCATTTCCAAAACCATAAGAATGGAAAATCAGAGTAAAACCGAAAAATTTCGATTTACGTGCAAGCACGTAAATCGCCTCGAAATACGTGAAATCATATAAATCACAAGCATCCAAATTAACATCATAAAATCATATTCCTAATCCATTTGGAAATCTAAAACCATTTCATTCAGACCAATAAAGACATACAGCCCTGTATAGGCACCGTATAGGGCCGAAACCTCGAAATACGTGCATATACGTAACCACACATCCAAATGCACTCATGGCATCACAAACAAGTATTTAAAACATATAATAAACATTTATGCATGCACCAATTTAGAAAACAAGGTCCACTCACAGATCGTCCGAGCTGCCGCCTCGATTCGCGTGCCATTCGGCTCTCCGAGCCGATCACCATTACCGGGACTCTCAAACCTGTCCAAATTTTACTAAAAGGTCAATAACTACTTAATTAACCTCCAATCAAAGCCCCGTAATTTTTCCGAACTTTTAACTATTTTTAAGCCGACCCTAAACCTTCCGACACCCCGAAAACTATCGAAACGATGTCCGATTGACACGAGACCAGTCCCAAAATCTTCGTTACATTGAATAGAAGATTTCCTGTGTTGAACACTTTCCCAAATTATGACCCACGCGTCCTCACGAGCCCCTAGAAAGTTGAAAATATTGTTCATCGGCACTAACCTCCAGCAGACCGGTTTTACTGTTCATGGACGGTTCACCTGGTTTGGCCGGTCCAACTGGACCGGTGTGACCGGTTCACAGCCCTAGACACCCCATTTTTCATCCTAGTTCTTCCTTTTTGGTTCCTTTCATCATATTTTGGTGTTTTCTATCCATTCCAATCCTTAAAACAACCTAAAAACCGCCTAAACCCATGGTTCGATTTTGAACCAAACGGTTCAAAGTTCTCAAAACTCTCCCATGGCTGCCCAGCCATCCCAAGCTTCCTTAAACCTTCCTAACATGTCCCTAGCAACCTAATGGACTCATTAAAACCATTAAAAACCAACCATAACATCAAAAATGTAAAAATGGATCAAAATGGACTTACCGTGAACCTCACGGGTTCTTCCTCCTCTCGCCTCCGTGGACGGCGATTCTGGCCTCCTAGAAACCTCCTCAGCCTCCCTGGTCCTCTGTCTGGTCATGGGTGAAGAGTGGATGGGTTTTGGGTTGCACGGATGGGAGGAAAATGGGTGAGATCGGGTGGGTGTTTTGTGTTGTGGGGGATGGTTTGCACGACTAAGGAATGGTATGCATGTATGGGAACATAATGAGCAATGGATGAGTGACACTTGTCACTCATCCATTGGGCCCTTGTAAAATATCTGGCCCACTTAAGTCCAAAAGTGTCTCGTAAAACACGTCACCGTGAATAGTATCTTGGAACTTCCGTGAACCGTAACTTCGCCGTCGAACGTCCGAATTCGACGTGCCGCCTATCTATAGATTCGTATCGTCCTTATCTACGTAACGGTCTTCGGCCCTCGGCCATCGGACCTCTTGGTCAAAAAGTCAACTATTTGCCCTATTTAACCAAAATTACCAAAATGCCCCTAAACTTCCAACGTCATAACTTCCTCTTCGAACGTCGGAATTGAACGTGCTACCTGTCTATGAACTCGTGACGTCACGAACTACGTCACGGTCATCGGTCAAAGTCCATTTGACCGCCCGATCGAAAAGTCAACGTTTTGCCACGACCAAGGGCAAAACGGTCATTTCGCATCGTTCGTCCGATTTCGCCCAACTAATCACGGATTAACCTCACTAATCGTGATTAGTCACTAATCTAATCATGGAATTTGGGACGGGTCGTTACATTCATTGTCTCTGTGGTCATGCTAACCCAAACACACCTTGCATGCGAAATGACAAGTGTTCCAAAAGTTTCCCCAAAATGTACAAGTCTGAAACAATTTTTGAAACAAATGGTTTTCCAATTTATAAACGGGTGATGATGCAACAAAATTTGTTGTAAAAAATGGAATTAAAATTGATAATGGTTTTGTTGTTCCTTTTAATTCAGAATTGCTTTTAAGGTACAATGCATACATAAATGTTGAGTGCTGTTGTCAATCTATGCTTATAAAGTATCTTTTTAAGTATGTCAATAAGGGAACTGATAGAGCAAGAGCGATTTTTCAAGAGAAATCAAACGATGAGATTTTGATGTATCTTAATTATAGATATATAGCACCTCCACAAGCTGTTTGGAGATTTTTTGAATATTCTATTCATTTTAGAAATCCTTCAATCGAGCGATTAGATTTGCATTTACCTTTAGAACAAAACATTGTTTTCAATGGTGATCAAACAATTCAATCAATTGTTAATCAAAGAGGTTCTGATCATACAATGTTAACAGCTTGGTTTGAAGCAAACAAGGTTTTTCCTCAAGCACATGCATTAACTTATGCAGAAATTCCTATAAAATTTGGTTGGAATGCACGAGTTAAAATTTGGCAACCCAGAAAACGTGGATTTTCAATAGGTCGAATAGCATATGTGCATCCCGCATCTGGTGAATTATATTATCTAAGAATGCTTTTGAATTTGGAAAAAGGTGCTATGAACTTTCATGAGATAAGAACCGTAGACAATATTATTCATCCGGCATACCATTCTGCATGTAAAGCTTTAGGTTTATTAGGGGATGATAAGGAATGGATTGATGCTTTATCCACTGTTGTTCATGTTGCATCATCTCCTGAATTAAGACAGCTTTTTGTCACAATTGTTTTGTTTTGTGATGTTAGTAACGCTGAGAATCTTTTAAATTCTCATTGGTAAACAATGTGTGATGATATTGTATACAAAATGAAAAACGATTGTGAAATTCCAGATATGATCATGCGTGAAAATGAATTGAAAAACTGTCTCTCATTTGAGTTAGAACAACTTTTTAATGCATCTTCTAGCTCTTTAAGTAATTATAGCTTACATATGCCTGATGCTCAGAAAATGTCAGAGATAAAAAATAAACTCTTGAGAGAATAATTGAATTACAATTGCAGTGATTTAAAAAACTAACATTCTTCTTTAGTTAGTCTGCTTAACCAATGTTAAAAAAATGTATATGAAGCTGTTATTCATATTGTCAACAATAAAAAACCTGGTCTTTTTTTTATGGCCATGGAGGTACTCGCAAAACGTTTTTGTGAGATACAATTATTAGGAGACTTAAATCTAAAAGAAAATTTGTTTTAGCAGTGGCGTCATCTGGAATAGCATCTTTGTTATTACCTGGTGGAAGAACAGCTCATTCTAGATTTAAAATTTCTTTAACTATCACTGATTCTTCCATGTGCCAAATAAAAAGGGTACTCATCTTGCTAGGTTAATTGAAAAGACTGATTTAATTATTTGGGATGAGGTCCCTATAAATCACATATATTGTTTTGAAGCATTAGATAAATCACTTTCTAATATTCTATCACATTTACAATCTACACAATCTGTGATTCCATTTGGTGGTAAGCCGTTGTTACTAGGAGGTGATTTTAGACAAATATTACCTTTTATTCCTGGTGGAACCAAAGAAGATATAGTTAACTCTGCTCTAAATAACTCTTATTTATGGGCTTTCTTTCAAGTTTTTGAATTAAATGAAAATATGAGATTATCTAGACGAGGATTGAGCATATATGGAAGAAAAAGAAAGAGTTAATGATTTTGCAAATTGGATTTTACAAATTGGTAATGGTGACATTGATGGTATGTGTAACATAAGTCATTCCAAAGATAAGGATACCTGTTGGATAGAAATTCTTGACGACTTGCTTATTCATCCTTCCATAGATTTTATTCAACCGATTTTTTTTGGGTACTTACCCCAATTTTGCATATAATTTTAATAATTTATGTTATTTAAGGGAACGTGCTATAGTTACTCCTAAGAATTCCACTGTTACTGAAATAAACACTTATGCTACTTCTTTGTTACCCGTTGAAGATTTTACTTACTTAAGTTTTGATTCTCTATGTCCTTCAAATGGGAATGCTGATAATCTTCATGCTTTGTATCCCTCAGAGTTTCTTAATAAGCTTGATTTCAATGGCCTACCTACACATAGTTTAGTGCTGAAAATAGGAATGTCTATCATGCTTTTTAGAAACCTTAATCAATCTACAGGTTTATGTAACGACACTAGATTAGTCATTACTCAATTATTTGATAAACTTATAGAAGCCAAGATTCTTGCTGGTAGTAATGTTGAGCACAAGGTTTTCATTCTTAGGATTACACTCACTGCAATAGACAATAAATGGCCATTTGTTTTCAAACGTCGTCAGTTTACTATAAGAACATGCTACGCAATGACAATAAACAAAAGTCAAGGACAGCCTTTGAAACAAGTGGGTATATATTTGCCACAACCAGTTTTTACTTATGGGCAATTATATGTTGCATTATCTCAGGTCACATCTAAACAAGGACTAAACATCTTAATACAAAATGAAGAAAACACTGTTGACAAATATACTCAAAATGTAGTCTACAAAGATGTCCTTCAAAATTTGCAATCAGGTTTACTTAATTGATCTACATTTCTTTTTTATTTATGCACTATTTATATTCATACATTAATGTTCATCGATGTCATTTCATGCTAACTACATAAACTTTAACACATGCAGGTGCACTACAACATGAACATATCTCAAATAGCAGAGCTCAAATATTATAGTTCTCACACAAAATTGAGGGCCCACATTTATAGAATTTGGAGGACTAGATGGATAGAACTTGAGCAGAACTACGGTAGCCTACATTGTGTGCCGCTAGATCACAAGGTACACCTACATATTACCTTTTTACCTCCATTTTCTTAGTGTCTTTAAATCTTATATGCCCCATTAGCTTAAAAACAATAATATCTATAACCATAACTAATCCCTACGTATCACCTGATCACCTCCATTTTCTTATTATGTTTTAACTCCTTTAACATTTTTGTTGTTCTATTGCAGAATACTCATTTAATAAGCTCCCCCAGGATCACGTTTATTAATTTTCAGCGTAAGTAGACCTTAATTGCTCTTAAAATTCTTTGTTTTGCCCTTAAATTTCTATTGTAGAAATACATGTTTGATTACAGATATCGAATTTGAAATCAGTCCAACCAATTTGAAATTGATACTTACAAAGTTCGGGCGGTTCACTTGACTATTAGTCTTTCAAAGCTGTAAAAAAAAAATATAAATTTCATAAACAAAAAACGAAATTCACAAAACACATATATTAAATCACCAATGTAGAATTGAAATCACAGCAACAAAATTCATGTAATGGAAAAGAACAAAACATGAAGCACTGATCCATTTGATATATATTTACATGTGGAGTTAAGTATACCACAAATATTGATGTGATATATGCCATGTTTGTGGTACCTGGATGTGTGTTCAGAACCATGTGAAATATATATCACTTAGGAATTAAAACCATCAATACATGCCATGGTTGCACATTTGATAGAAGTTCTTAATGAAAATAATGCTGGTTTCAAGTGAATAATAGTGATAATTTAGTTTCTATTGTAGAGATACATGTTTGATTAAGAATACAAGTCATAGAAATCATAAGTTTAATTTCATTTTTCTAATCAGTTCTATGTGCTAAGTGGAACTGGATAACCTAAACTTAGTTGGAGCACATACAATATGCATACATAATTAGTTATTCTCTGGTCCTTTATGTACCAGATTTCCCGTGGTAATTTAGTTCTATTTTGGAAATACATGTTTGATTAAGAATACAAGTCATGCATGATAGACTTCTTAATGAAAATATTGATGAGTCTTCGAGTGTACAGGTTTGGAACAATCTGAGAATTGTACATTTTAACTGAAAGTAACTGCCAAAACTCTGAAGAAACTCTAGACCAATGAAAAATAGGCAGTGAAAATTGCTTAGTATTTCATTTCATATTCCAAACAAAAAACAATCATTTTAATCTAAAATTACGTCACTCTCATATTTCTTCTATTTTTAACTTTTTTTTTTCATTTTACAACATTACTTCACAGTTTAATAATAAAACATGACTTTCTTTTAATGGTCTTTGTGTACTAACTAATATTGCTTACAAAAAAAAGGAAAAAAAAAAAAGTGTCCTGCTTCACAGTGATAAAGAAAGCCCCATAATGTCAAGACCCGTCCCAAATCCCCCCGGGATTAACGCGGGACACACCTGATCCATTCTGACACGAAGTGTCAGACAAGGGAAAATTCCGACTTTAGCCCCACTGGGCTTCAAAAGTACATCAGGATCCAGAGGAGGAGTGCGATGTCTCGATCTCTACTACAGCCCGCATCTGCGATCAAACTGAAGGGCATTAAAACCACGAAAAGCTGTGAGTGGACAAACAAATAATTTATAAAATCATTTTCACGGAAAGAAGATTTATGTATGCCCTTCACTAAAAAGCATGCATGCATTCGAAAACCAGTTAATCAAATTAATCATTATGACCTTGGCCCAAAACAGTAAATCAAACCGTCTGTGGGAACTCAGCCCAAACCATTACCAGTGGGACTCAGCCCAAAACCAATCCTCGGCATCCCTGATGCCTGACATCTGAGATGTCACAATCACATACCACTGAGATGTCACAATCACATACCACTATCACGGTTCCAAGCTACGAGTGCTAACCGGGGTCTCAGATCCCAAGTCTCCCCAGGGTACACCCAGGTCAATGACCCGCAGATCAATGACCCTCCCTGGGGGGAGGTTTTAACCTCTGGCAACCCTGCTCCTAAATCACTATACGAACCGGTCGCTCCTTGCAATAACCCATCGCAGGCAATGCCCCGTGACTACTCCAGGATACTACGAAACGTTTGGAGGAGACAACCCGCCACTCCAGGATACTATGAGAAGTCTGGAAGGCATCTGTTCATGAGGATGGTATACGGAAAACCATTTTCATATTTCATTTCCAAAACCATTTAAAAGGCCACACCCGGGTTTTCCATAAACCATCGTAAATCCAAATCCATTTAGGTCCCTGACCTGAAATCATGTTCATAAACCATAACTGGGCCTCATGCCCGATATCATAACCAACTGGGCCTCAAACCCGAATTCGTAAACCAACTGGGCCCCCGGCCTGATCGTATAACTCAAATGGGCCTTCAGCCTGATTTCTCATTAAATCAAATGGACTCCAAGTCCGATGGTTTCCAATCAAATGGGTCTCATGCCCGATTCCATGTTTCCAAATCCAAAACCTTTCTATCAAATCACCATAGAAAACACAATACGTATAAGCACCGTATAAAACTGAAAACCTCGAAATATGTGCAAATACGTAAATACTAAGCTACCACAATCAAATGCACTCATGGAATCACAAAACATGTTCATTAAAGCATATAAAACATTTATGCATACATCAATTTAGAAAACAAGATCCATTCACAGATCGTCCGAAGTCGCGCCTCAATACGCGTGCCATAAGTCGTTCCTAGGCCAAACACCGTCACCGGGGCTCCCGAATGTGTCCAAATCGTAATTGAGGGTTACTAACTACTTAAATAATCCCTCATTAAAGCCCCATAATTTTTCGAAATTTTTAGCTATTTTTTAAATTCAATCCTAAACCTTCGGACATTCCGAACTATATCGAGATGATGTCTGATTGACTCGAAATCAGTCCCAAAATGTTCGTTACATCAAATAGATGAAATTACATGTTGAAACCTTCCCCAGAAATTTGTTCACACACCCTCACGTGCCACCCAAAGGGCTGCACGTGGGAGCCATGCGCCCTGCATAGTTATCCCTTACCTCATATGAACCGCCGGTCCGGTCCACCTCTGCAACTCCGGTCTGGTCCGACCGGCGTGACCGGTTCTTCCTATTTTATCACCCATTTTCGTCCAATCTAATCCTAATATCTTTCTATTCTCATTTCCTATCATTCTAGGTCATCAAACATAAGAAAAACGATCGAGGAGGGTACCTTGGATTGAAGAACACACGACCAAAATTTCCTCCTCCTTGTCCACTCGACTCCGGCCACCCAGCTCCGTCCCAAACATCCCCTTCGATTCCTATGATCACCAAAAACATCATCCAAATTACAGAATCGATCAAAACCTTCCAATCTAGCCCTTGAATTGTTAAAACCAAAAACTCACCGTTTTGCTTCCTACGGCCACCGTCCATGACAGTCAATGATCCTGCCACCATCTTCAACATCTCAGTCTCCTCTCTCACTTCTCTGTTCATCCCAAAAGCAACAATTGAGGATTGAGGGCCGTGGCTTTGAGATTTTGGGGGAGGGTTATGTGTGTGTTGCGGGTTTGGTGGAAATGGAACAGATGAGATCGATATGCATGAATGTGGGGTGGTGGGAAATGGATGAGTGACACTTGTCACTCATCCATTGGGCCTGCCAAAATATCTGGGCCCCACTAAATGACAAAAGTCCCCCGTCTCGTAAAATGTGCAATAGTTCCACGGAACTTCTGTGAACCGTAACTTTCTCGTCATACGTCCGATTTCGACGTGCTGCCTGTCTACGGACTTGTGACGTCCCAATCTATGGCACAGTCATTGGCCCTCGGGCATCGGACCTCCCGGGTCAAAAATCAACTTTTATCCTCGTTCAGGGGCAAAATCATAATTTCGTCCTGAACGTCCGATAATCCTCATCTAATCCCCGATTAGCCTCAATAATCTGTAATTAGTATTAATTAATCCCTAAAAATTAGGGACGGGTCATCAGACATAAACTCGATGCTAAAAACATCTGTGATTCTTATGAATAACCGTATCCAACAAAAACGTTAGTGGTTACAAAAACGAAATTTACTCTAGTTACAAAACAACGACACTAAGATTAGTTACATCTGTTACATCATGCTAACCACAACAGATCCACTATTGTTGAGGAGACCCAACATTAGTTAATACAAAAAACCTAAAGCTATTAGTTACATCTGCATATGGCCCGATCTGTATTAGTTACATCTGTTACATCTGTTGTAGATCTGTTGTGTTTGTTAGTGGACTTGATGGGTCCCATTAGACTACAAAGAATACTATCTATAACCACAACTAATCTGCATATAAAACTCAACATTAGTGTAGACCATACCCATTTTTGTTTTAACTAGACTAAAGTGTCCAGTTTCTGCTGTGGTTGCCCCGTAAACTTGATGTGGGTTGTACCTTTACTCACTAATATTGTTTACAAAAAAGGAAAAAAAAAAGTGTCCTGCTTCAATGGTTTTGTTGATTAGTATATACTTTGGGATACACGATGTTTTGAGCATTTGAATTAGAATTTAGCTGCCATTTTAGCTCAAACTCCATGGAAATTTAAAATTTTGGTTAGGTTTTTCAGAGTTTTTGGTGTGATTGTCAAATTGATATTGAGTTTGGTCATGTTTGCAGCAACTAAGCTGTCCAATTCGGGAAGTCGGGAACCAAGAACTACGGTAGCCTGCTTTGTGTACCGCTAGATCACAATGACTTTCTTTTGGGACAGGTTCGTTTACATTGTGTACTAACTAATATTGCTTACAAAAAAGAAAAAAAAGTGTCCTGTTTCATAGTAATTTTTTATTTTAAGATTTATTTTGTATTAAATTTTGATTTAATTATAAAATGAGTTTTAGAGTCTTCAAAAAGTAAAGCACACAAAAATCAATTGGATATACATTGACTTTCTATGTGAAATTTTCGAGAACTCCAAACCAAATAAATATTAGTTTATTCTTAAATATCTTCAACAATACTTAAAAATCTTAAATATCTCATATCCTCTCATCTTTTTACCGGACATCCAACTTTCACTCTCTTGCTCGCTTCATCTTTTCCTACCAAACCAGCTTTTTTTTTCCACTTACATCTTTACTCTTTTTATTTTGCTTTCCATTTCATTGCAAGGTAAGTGAAAACTATACCTTTCCTTTTCATGTTTCTACCTTACTATTTTTACTATATTTTTTTCATCTTGGATATCGTTTACTGTTTATGTTGTGGTGTTCTCTTCTATATTTTTATTTATATTTTCAGCCTTTTTTCACAATCATTTAGGCCAGTTTTCTTTTTACCTACATGCATTTACTCTTCATCTTTCTTTTTCATTTCTAGCTCAAAATCTTTACTTTTTAAAATCAAATATATAATTTTTTAAATCAAACCTATCTTCTTCCTTCTCCTTAAATTTTTTTTTTTAATATGCTATTTCATCATTATTCACAATCATCCATACTTTGAATATTTTATGTCTATTTTTTTTAATATTTCTAATTTCATGATTTTTAAAAAGCATGCACACTAATTAAACATATTTTTTGTCAGTTTACTATCATTATTTGATCATTTAGGTCTTCATTTTCTTATCTACTTTAATTTTTACCTTATCTATTCCATCCTAGACTTTTTGTTTATATTTGTGCCTTCATGATTTTTAAAAAATCCCACAACTAATTACAAAAATATTTTGTTCCGATTTATTATAATTATTTGATCATATAAGTGTACACTTTCATGCTCAAGATTAAAAAAAAAAAACTTTGATCTTTATCATTTGAATCTATATCATACTATCCATTACTGTCATTTGATGCTAACTTTTATTATTTTTTTATAACGCAGCCCTACAAGATGATGCATGTATCTTTAATATCAGAGCTGAAACCTTATAGTCCTTTGAAAAAGATAAGAGTTCGGGTTTGTCGAATCTGAAGGCCAAAATTAATGGATACTGAATCTACTTACAGAGGTCTACACTGCATTGTGGTAGATGAAATGGTAAGAAATCATTAAACTTCTCTACTAACAATGTCTACTTAAATTACAAAAAAAAAAATCAGTTTCTATCTATTTATACCAATTAAATATATACTCCAAAAACCAGTTGCTTCTCTTAGCATTGTATTATGAGGCACTATTAATATCATGCCATTTATCGCTCTTTTAATTAACAACAAACGCAAAAATAAAATCCAAGCAATTTTTTTTCGTCTTAGTAATTATACACCTCTTTTTTTTTTGTCCTGCATATAGAAGGAAGCAATTGACGGTAGTGCTGCGAAAGATGATTATGACTTTCTGTCAGCAAAAATGGAAGCGGGAATTATCTATGAAATTGACAATTTTGAAGTTTCTCATCGCACAAAGCTCTACAAAGTTGTTCCCAGCAACTACCAACTTCTGTTCAATAGGAGAACTATTTTCACAAAGATTTCAAATATTTCTCCAATCATACCCTGACATCGATTCTACTTGCTAGATTACAATGAGCTGTCCACCTGCATTAATAACAAGATCATCCTTACATGTAAAACAACATAACCTTCTTTATATTCAAACAATTGAATAGAAAATAAATATATCAATACTCACTTATTCAACTTAACTACTTTTAACAAAATGCAAGATGTTTTGGGAGAGATTGTATCAATTTAGCAATTGGAACAAAAACTGGTTATGAATGAGAGACTAGAGAGCAAATGTGATATTTACATTAAAAATATCAGGTAATTAAATTTATGATCAGTAAATATTTAACAATCATTGATAAATTATAGTCATTTTATATTATACAATTTTGGAATGCTTGACTACTAACCTAAATTTGCTTATTTTCTATAGAAAAGAAGAAGTTCACATTACCTTATGGTCTGACATCGCAAAGCAATTTGATGCTGCTTATGTTAACAAATTGTTGTTCACATTACCTTATGTTAACACCATATCTGACCAGACCCACTGGGCCGTATACTTAAAGCCCAGACCCCGCTCAAGGCCCCAAAACTACCATACTTACAACAGCCGTAACACCGGGCCCAATGCGGGATGCCACGTGGCAGCGTATCCACATCGATTTACGTAACACGCGTCAGTACGGAAATCGAGAAGCATTTTGTCCCACATCGGAACTTTGGGAATTGAACATCCCACCTACCCATACATAAAGGGTACACATTTCCCCAATAAAGGTAACTAAGATTTACTATTCACTATTACTCTACCAAACTTACCATTTACTATTTCCTCTTACGAACAAAGTAACTGACTTGACCGTCGGAGAGCCTTAGGCCGGCACCACACCGGTGCCCGTACTAACGGAAACCCGCGATCCACTTGAGTTGACAGGTCACAAGAGGGACACGCGTCATTTGGTGATTGGGCAATGAGTACTCGACAGTTGGAACATTTAACGCTTCAACAGTTTGGCGTCGTCTGTGGTAAATCTGACTAAGGTTGCCCACGCTAAACTAGACCGAGTTACGACTCATCCACCAGTTACATCGAGAGACAACTCGTCGTCACTGAACATGCAGGGCGAACACAATCTCGGTGAAATCACACCCGGACAAGGCCCTAGAACCAGGGGAGAACCCTCTCCTAACTTCTTGCAGATAATCGAGAAACTCCAGAGTGACATGGCCGAGGTCAAGGCTAAGGGAACCCAGGCCGAGTCGAGGAGCCAGGTGCTCGACGATCGATACAATGAGGTGGCCGAACAGCTACGGGTCACACAGGCAGAACTCGCTTCCCACCGAGCACGCGTCGGCAGAGCTGAGGCCAACAAGGTGGTAGCCGAGTGCGCGGAGCGTGCCGAGAAGAATCACCGGCTGGCGGAAAAAGGAAAAGAGCATGCGGTCGCCGAGCCGCGTAAGGGAAGGCATGGGGACGCCGAGTCGAGCAAAAACCCAGCTCGGATGTTGATCATCCCCAGCAGTCAGCCTAGTGACACCAGGATCTACCGGGACGCCCACGACGCCCTCAGCGAGGGAGGGCGGAACCGGTCGGTCAACGAACAACCATCACGCCGACCTGACCCTCGGTCGGAGGTGGGAAAGGGAGACCACCACCGAGGAAACATAACCGCCCGGTGGTCCCGCCCAAATGTCAGCCACGAGACTTTTTCAACGGGGGACCCTGTCCCCGTCACCGACTGGTCCATGGAGGCCGAGAGCACGGCCAAGTCCGCTCGGCATCTTGGCACCAGGACCGACCGCTCGGACAGGGGGAGGCAAACATCGAGGTCCTCACGCAGTGACACCGAGCGGTCAACCCACCTCGGCCTCCCGCTCCCTCCTCGCCCTGAACCAACCCGCCGAAGAAGCACCGAGCGGTCAGGGCAGGCCGGGCGGCAGAATGACAAGCCTCAGGAACGATCCTGCCTGCGGGACACCGAGCGGTCTAGATAGGTTGGTCAGAGAAGGAGTGAATCCCAGAGCCCGCCGAGCGGAGGTGGCACCGACCGGTCATATAGGATCGACCGCGACCAAGCACCCAGAGATAAACACCAGTCCAAGACCGACTCGCTCGTCCAGCACCTCATGGACCGAGTCCGGACACTTGAGGCCGGGACAGCCCTGGAAGCGAGACCAGCCTGGTCAAAAACCAGCCCGGGCCCCTTCACAGAAAGAATCAACCAGTTCAGGATCAACCACGAGATTAAACCCCTAAAAATTCCCCTTTACAACGGAAAGGACGACCCGTGGAATCATCTGAACAACTTCTACTCGGCCATTGCCCTCAAAAACCACGCCGACGAGGAACAATGCCTCATCTTCAGTTCCACACTGACCTAGGCAGCGATCAATTGGTTCTACAAGCTGGAATCTAGGTCCATCGACTCTTTCGAACAGCTCACCTCCACCTTCATAAACCAGTTCATGATACAGACTGACCGTTTGTCCTCGGCCGAGGACCTTTTCCAGCTTAAACAAGGTGAGCATGAGTCGTTGCAGCGGTATGCAGCAAGATTCAGTCATGAGTACTCTCGGTGCGCGGAAACGGACAATCGAGCAGCTTTCACGGCCTTCAAGGGCGGCCTCCGAGACTCCCCCTTCAGGTACGCAGCTCACACCCAAGGTTGGACAACTTATAATGAAATAATGAAACAGGCGGCGATCCACGCCAAAGCTGAGGCGCTGAGCTAAAAGTCCAACGCTGCCAATGCCTACCAACCCCCCCGGGCCGACTCGGTGAAAACATACCCACCGCGCGTCCCGGAACAGCAAGGCTCGGCACAGCGTCCACAGGAGCAGGGGCAACAGGGCTATGGGGGAAAACGGAAAGACTACCACCACAGCAACAATCTGTACAGCCCCGGGAAGAAGGGTAAGAACCCGAATCACCAGGAAAGACAACAGGGGGAGCGGTCAAGCACCGGGGAAAAACGGGTTCCTCGCTCTAAGTACGAGACCTATACCATCCTCAATACCCCCTACGAAAACATCCTCCTCAATGTGGAACACATGATCCCAAAGTCTACGTGGGCACCAGCAAAAGGCAAGCTTGGCAAAGACACCGGAATTTACTGCCAATACCACAAGTACAATGGCCATAGCATTGACCAATGCGTTGCATTCCGGGATTTGGTGGAGGCCTTGGCCCGAGATGGGAAGATCAACCAATTTCTTCAACATGCTCCACCTCCACATCGCAACCCGCAGATCAACACGATCTCCGGAGGACCATCAATTTCTTGCCTGCTCACTTCCAACCGGGCAAAGAAGAACTTTCTACGGGCCACCAAACAGAACCAGCAGCGCTTCAGCATAGAGGAAGGAAGAGCCAAGAAAACAAATCGACTCGGTTGGGAGCCGATCACGTTTTCCTAGGAGGAAGAGCGCGGGATCGTGTACCCCCACGACGATCCCATTGTCGTTATGGCTGAGATATCCAACTACGACGTACAACGGGTAATGGTCGACACTGGAAGCTCGGTCAACGTTATTTTCATGCGAGCTTTCAAGCAATTGGGCATCCCAGAAGCAAGTCTGGACCGCTCACCTACGCCGCTCTTTGGCATCACGGGGGACTCCATCGTCCTGCATGGAACGGTTACTCTCCCCCTCTCCCTCGGAACACATCCACGGAGGGCAACCGTACTGGCACCTTTCTTGGTGGTAGACTGTCCCGCGGCCTACAACGCCATTCTTGGGCGGGGAATACTCAACCAGATGAGGGCAATCGTTTCCACCCACCTACCGCTAGTAAAGTTTCCAACCCCTATGGGGATTGGTCAAGTCAAAGGAGACCAAATAACTGCAAGGGCCTGCAGTTCTGTCACCCTCATCCAACCTCCGAAGGAGACCATGGCAATATCAGAGTCCGCGTTCGAGGCTGACCCCGTGAGCCCTCGGGAAGCACAGCAAATTCGTGCCGAACCAATCAAAGATCCTCGGGACCATTCGGCAACACCCCATCCACAGCCTATTGAGGATGTCGAGGAGATAATACTCTCCCACGACTTTGCGGACCGGAAGGTAAAGATTGGGACAACTCTTTCGCCCGACCTGCGCACACAACTGATCCGCTTTTTAAGGAACAACTCTGAGGTCTTTGCCTGCTCGTACGCCGACATGCCCGGCATATCCACCAACGTGATCTGCCACCGGCTCAGTATCGATCCTACCTACAAGCCTGTCGAACAGAAACGTCGCCTCTATGATGTTGAGAGGACCGAAGCTATGAAGGCAGAGATCGTCAAGCTCAGCACCATCCACTTTGTCCGGAAGGCCGTCTATGCTGCTTGGGTTGCCAATGTTGTACTCGTCAAAAAACCCTCTGGGGCGTGGCGAATGTGCATTGATTTTACTGACCTGAACAAGGCCTGCCCCAAGGACAGTTTTCCTTTGCCCAAGATTGACCAACTGGTCGGCGCCACAGCGGGACATGAGCTCCTGAGTTTTATGGATGTATACTCAGGCTAAAACCAAATCTTTATGCATCCGGCAGATCAGATCCACACAACCTTCCGGACGGATCAGGGGTTATACTGCTACAATGTCATGCCTTTCGGACTCAAAAACGAGGGGCCACTTACCAGCGCCTGGTGAACTTCATGTTCGCCGACCAGATTGGGAAAACAATGGAGGTTTACGTCGATGACATGCTCGTCAAGAGTAAATCGGCTGACCTACACATCCCCAATCTCTCGCGAATGTTCGACGTCCTCAAACGGGATTGGATGATGTTAAATCCGGAAAAGTGCGTGTTCGGAGTCAGCTCTGGAAAATTCATGGGTTTCATGATTAGCCAGAGGGGTATCGAGGCCAACCCGGAAAAAATCAAGGCCCTGATCGATATGGAGGCCCCATGAACCCAAAAAGAAGTGCAAAGCTTAACGGGCCGAGTCGCAGCCCTTACACGCTTCATCTCCAAAGCCACGGACAGGTGCGTGCCTTTCTTCAAAACCATAAATGGCAGGTCCAAACACATCACCTGGGCCGAGGACTGCACCAAGGCCTTCACTGAACTCAAGGAGTACATGGGAAAAGCGCCGTTGCTAAGCAAGACCAGACACCGGGGAAACCCTTTACATGTATCTATCTGTCTCCGCTTCTGCCACAAGCACAGTTTTGGTCAAGCGTAAGGACGGCGCCGAACATCCGGTGTATTACGTCAGCAAGGCTTTGCAGGACGCCGAGACAAGATACTCTGACTTAGAGAAGCTTGCTTTCGCCCTCATCATGTCTGCCCGGAAGCTCAGGCCATACTTCCATGCTCATTCTATCATCGGCTTAACCGATAGACCACTCCGGAAAGTGCTTCAGAAGCCCGAAACTTCGGGCCGCTTACTCCAATGGGCAATAGAACTCAGCGAATTCGACATCACCTTCATTCCCCGCACTGCCGAGAAAGGACAGGCCATGGCGGACTTTATCTCCGAGTTCTCCTACGTCCTAGCAACGGCCGCAGCTGAGGTCCCACCATCTTCCCCTCTGCCCATAACACATACTTTGGATGAAGAGAACCCCCAACTCGACCCCACCCGGCCAACCTGGCTCCTTTATGTCGACGGGTCGGCTTGCCACAACGGGTCCGGAGCCGGACTTGTCCTCACCACACCGGACAAGGTCCGGATGGAGTATGCCCTTCGTTTCCAATTCAAGGCCTCCAACAATGCCGCCGAGTATGAGGCCCTCCTTGCAGGGCTCCGCCTCGCTAAAACCATGGAGGCAGAACATGTCAAGATCTTCAGCGATTCACAGCTCATCGTCAACCAGATCAACAATGCCTATGAGGCGAAAGACTCTTCCATGGCAGCGTACAGAGCACTGGAAAAGTCCCTTCTATGTAGTTTCCGCAGCTACGCTATCACTCGGATTCCACGCTCCGAAAACAGCCATGCCGACGCTCTAGCCCGGCTCGCATCCTCCCTCGATGAGAAGCAGAGTCGAAGTGTACTGATCGAAATTCTGGATCAACCCAGTACACAATGCTCGGCGGTCTACGCCATCAACGCTAACGGCACGTGGATGGCCCCACTGATTAGATTCCTCACAAACGAAACTCTTCCTTCTGACAAGATCGAGGCCAAAAAGGTCCGGAGACGGGCAGCCCGCTATACACTCATCAACGACCAACTCTACAAACGGGGCTTCGCTTTGCCCTTCTTGAAGTATCTCGTCCCGGAGGCAAGCAGAGCCATTCTCGAGGAAATCCACGCCGGTATTTGCGGAAATCATTCTGGACCACAGTCATTGGCCCACAAGGCTTTCCGGCAAGGTTTCTATTGGCCAACCATGCACGGAGACGCGGCCGAGCTGACCAAGCGGTGCGATAAATGTCAACGGTTCGCCCCTCTCTTCCACCTACCTCCAGAAAACCTCACACCAATGGTCAGCCCCTGGCCCTTCTCACAGTGGGGACTTGATTTGATTGGGAAAATGCCGGCAGGGAAGGGCAAGACAGAGTATGCAGTGGTAGCAGTGGATTACTTCACAAAATGGGTTGAGGCGAAAGCTTTGGCTTCCATCACCACGGCCCAGATCGAAACGTTCGTCTTCCAGAACATTATCTGCCGTTTCAGTCTCCCCCACACAATCATCACGGACAATGGGAAGCAATTCGACAACACACGCTTCTGTGCCTTTTGTGACAGACACAACATCCGCCTTTGCTTCGCCTCACCAGCTCACCCTCAGTCCAACGACCAAGTTGAGGCCATAAACAAAATCATCAAGCATACACTGAAAACGCAGCTGGGCGAGGCCAAGGGCAAGTGGTCTGAAATTCTCCCCAACGCACTCTGGTCATATCGGACATCCTACCGCATATCCACAAATGAAACCCCCTTCTCGCTAACTTTCGGAACGAAAGCAGTCATCCCCGCTGAACTAAGCGAAACTTCTTACCTAGTGTCGACCTATGAACCTGAACAAAACAACCATCAGATTGCACTCAGTCTAGACCTCATTGAGGAGCACAGGGAACAGGCTAACCTCAGAAACATCGCCTGCAAACAGCGGCTTTGCAATTACCATAATGCCAGAGTCAAACATCGGGGTTTTCAGGAAGGCGACCGGGTCCTTCGGAAGGTCAGCCTCGCCACCAAAGACAGCTCAGCCGGGACGCTCGGTCCCAATTGGGAGGGTCCATATCGGGTTACCAGAATCTGCCGGCCTGGAACTTATGAACTGGAAGACCCAGATGGGCGAAGGCTGGGCCACCCATGGAATGCAGACCATTTGAAGAAATACTACATTTAGGACTTTGTACTTTTTCCTCCTTATAAATTGCTGTACTTTACCCGTTCTTGCACCAGTTATTTATAATCTCTTCCATTTATCTAGCCTTTGTAACATAACATTTTGACTCAAACATACGAGCCGGGGTTCGCTCTTACTCGGCCTACACCCCAACACTTGCTATTTTAACTCAAACTAAACGAGTCGGTGTATAGCCCTACTCGGCTTGCACCACCATTACGACTCAAACATACGAGTCGGGGTTCGGTCTTACTCGGTCTACACCCCAACACTTACTATTTTGACTCAAACGATCGAGTCGGTGTACAGCCCTACTCAGCTTGCACCACCACTATGACTCAAACAAACGAGTCGGGGTTCGGTCTTACTCAGCCTACACCGCAACACTTGCTATTATGACTCAAACATAAGAGTCGGGGTTCGGTCTTACTCGGCTTACACCCCAACACTTACTATTTTGACTCAAACTATCGAGTCGGTGTACAGCCCTACTCGGCTTGCACCACCACTATGACTCAAAAAAACTAGTCGGGGTTCGGTCTTACTCGGCCTACACCCCAACACTTACTATTACGACTCAAACATACGAGTCGGGGTTCGGTCTTACTCGGCCTACACCCCAACACTTGCTATTTTGACTCAAACTAAACGAGTCGGTGTATAGCCCTACTCGGCTTGCACCACCATTACGACTCACACATACGAGTCGGGGTTTGGTCTTACTCGGCCTACACCACAACACTTACTATTTTGACTCAAACTATCGAGTCGGTGTACAGCCCTACTCGGCTTGCACCCCCACTATGACCCAAACAAACGAGTCGGGGTTCGGTCTTACTCGGCCTACACCCCAACACTTGCTATTTTGACTCAAACTAAACGAGTCGGTGTACAGCCCTACTCGGCCTGCACCACCACTATGACTCAAACAAACGAGTCGGGGTTCGCTCTTACTCGGCCTACACCCCAACACTTGCTATTTTGACTCAAACTAAATGAGTTGGTGTACAGCCCTACTCGGCTTGCACCACCATTACGACTCAAACATACGAGTCGGGGTTCGGTCTTACTCGGCCTACACCCAACACTTACTATTTTGACTCAAACTATCGAGTCGGTGTACAGCCCTACTCGGCTTGCACGACCACTATGACTCAAACAAACGAATCAGGGTTCGGTCTTACTAGGCCTACACCCCAACACTTGCTATTACGACTCAAACAAACGAGTCGGGGTTCGGTCTTACTCGGCCTACACCCCAACACTTGCTATTACGACTTAAACATACGAGTCGGGGTTCAGTCTTACTCGGCCTACACCCCAACACTTGCTATTTTGACTCAAACTAAACGAGTCGGTGTATAGCCCTACTCGGCTTGCACCACCATTACGACTCACACATACGAGTCGGGGTTCGGTCTTACTCGGCCTAAACCCCAACACTTACTATTTTGACTCAAACTATCGAGTCGGTGTACAGCCCTACTCGGTTTGCACCCCCACTATGACCCAAACAAACGAGTCGGAGTTCGGTCTTACTCGGCCTACATCCTAACACTTGCTATTTTGACTCAAACTAAACGAGTCGGTGTACAGCCCTACTCGGCCTACACCACCACTATGACTCAAATAAATGAGTCGGGGTTCTGTCTTACTCGGCCTACACCCCGACACTTGCTATTGTGACTCAAACTACCGAGTCGGTGTACAGCCCTACTCGGTTTGCACCCATACTTGACTCAACCATATGATTTGGGGTTCGGTCTTACCCGGTCTACAATTTTTAGTCAAGGAAAGTCAATTTTCATTCAAAATGTGCAGACCTATTTTGCTCAGCCTGCAGGAGCTTTACAACCTTCCACAAAAGAAAAACAGGAAAATTACAAGGCACAGAGGCCCGTCCTACACTAACTCTTCCATTTTCTGCTCGGCGGCCTGCTCAACCCCAGCCGGCTGCTCTGGCTCTATGGGAGTCTTTACGGGCTCATTGTCTGGCTGGCTGCTCGGCTGAGGAACCCCTTCGTCTTCCTCCCCCGACTTGTCTTCAAACATGTCGGCCGCAATGTCCTGGCCGAGCCAGAGGGTCGTCACGGTCAGCCCAGGATTGTGTAGGAAGAGGTCGCGAAAGAACTCCTGCTCGCACTCGGCAGCGTACTCGTTCTTCAGCTGGTCGAACTCCTCTGACGCCTTGAACTCGGCCACCGTGGCCTCCTTCGCTTTTTCCAAGTCGGCCTCCCTAGCAGACTTCACCCGACACAGCTCTTTCCAGTGTTTCAGGCGGTCTTTCTCCTTTGCCTCCAGGTCGGCCTTCACCTGATCCCTGGAAGCAAGGGCCTCCTGAGTCTTCCACCTCTCGGCTTCTAACTTTCGAGTGAGGTCGGCCGCCTCTTTCATCGCCCTCTCGGCTTCCTGAAGCTTTGGAGTGAGCTCTTTCTGTTTCTTCTTCAGCGGTCTTTCTCCCGCCGAGCAGCAGCAACCCTTCTCTGGCTGTTCCCAAATTGGAGGTACACCTCACCGAGAGCCTGCACATGACAACCATTAGCAACTAACTCAGCTTAACATACCACACTTGGAAAATAAAAAGAACTTACATTGCTCAGTAGCAGCAGGGCTTTCTCCATCCTCTGGTCAGACGACCGGCATTGCACCTCGGCCAGCTCGTCCAAGGGTGGCGAAGCCCCCTGACCGACCCCGTTCAGCAACGGCACCATTTGCCTCAGGCAGCAGAGAGTTGCCTCGGCACTTCATCCCTCGCCGATCGCCTCCCCGTCGGTGAACACGCCGAGATTCACATCCCCTCTCCTCTGGAGCATATCCAGGATCCTCGCATCCAACCGAGGGGGAGACGGTGGAGGATTGAACTCGGGGACCGGCATCGTCCTCTTGCAGCCAATTGCTTCCTGTGCCAACAGGATCGTCTCGGCCTCCTTTCTCACCTTCGTCCGCCTTGGGTCAGGGGAGAGCACTCGGTCTCCCTCGACTGTGCTCTGCTTCCTCTTGGGCGACCTGGGTGGCGGGCTGGGTGGTCTCGGCTAGAACTCTCAGGCTGCTTCTTCTCGGCTCGCTCCTTTTTCTTTTTGAGCAGCAGCTCCAAGCGCTCGGCCGCCTTGGATAGGGACGCAGATTCTCCAGAGCCTTTGTTTGCCTTCATTCTCAGTTGCTCACAATCCTTGTAAATCCGGCTACCGAGGTGATAGGGGACTGCAACACCGAGAAACAGGTCAGACACAAGAAAACAAAGAACAAAACAACAAAAAAAAACAAACTTACCCTCGTCGGTGTCGATGAGGACGGCCTTGTACTGAAACCCAGGTAGCCGAAGTATCCGCCGGTTTCGATTAAGCTCGTCCAAGATCTCCCTTACTCGGTGGACGACTACCTTCTCCTCTGGAGAGATTTCTTTGTCTGGGAACAAACCTGCACACCGAGTAACGGTCAGCCACAATACTCACACTTCAGCATACAAACATATCAACTTTTACATGAACGGTCGGCCTATGCTACAACTATCCACCTTGGGTCTGGAATTTGGACGGTATTGGGGGTCCCTCGGTGTTCCCCTCCCAGTTCCCACCGACCAGGCAGAACTTCGTCTTGTACGATTTTTGGGAGGTCGGTATGTCCAGAATGAACTCCCCCCGTTTGCTCTTCTTGCGGTGACGGACGAAGACCCACCCGGTACTCTGCTGCTGGAACCCGAACTCGTACAGGTACATCAGTTGGGCAGAGGTCGGCTCCGGTTGCTCGGCCCACCTGAAGGCCGTGTAGAGGGAGCAGAGCACAATCCACACATTGGGATTGAGCTGACCGAGTGCCACCCCCATTTTCTTCACCATCCTCCGCAGCCAGGGGTGAAGGGGCAGCCTTACCTTGTGGTGCATCAGCTCGGTATAGAACAATGCCATACCGGCTGGGGGGTTGCTCGGTCTTTCCTCTCTTGTGGGTAACCTTGTCGTCACCGAGACGGGAACGCCGAACTCGATCCTCATCTTCATCAGGCCCTTCTCGGTCTCCTTGTTCACCATTTCGTCCACGGTGAAGGCCGCCCGCTCAATTGGAACGGCCTTCGGGACCGACTCATCCCCGACCGTTTTCACCTTGTTAACCCGAACTCTGCCCTTATCTCGGCCGTGGGTCAACTTCAATGCTCGGTGCACCCCCACCTTCACAATCGTCTCGGCGTCGACCAGCAGATTGCCACTACCCGACCTACCCGTCGGCCCAGCCCCAGAACCGGTGTCTGTTGTCCTACAGGACGACTCGGCCGTACTGTGCATCGACTTTACCCACCTCGGCCAAGGGGGCCTCGTCCTCACTCCCTAAGATGGGAATGAGCACCTGCACACTACTATCTGACGACTCACCGCCCTGTGAGTCGTAGCATTTACCCTCAGCTACCGAGTCACTCTCGACCGACATCTACAAAAGAAAAACAGAAAAACAGGACTCAGTCGACCGACTCGTTCCTATGAAGATCTAACCACAACCTTCACCACGTTCATGGCCAGTTCTTCACACCCTCCTACTTTAATCGACAAACTAAACTTGGACAAATGCTTACCTTGTTTTTCACGGAGGACCGTAGGTCGGAAATAGCAAACACCGTACGCACCGCCGTCAAATGCTAGTCGGAAATCGCCTCCTTGGTTGGACAGAATTTCCCCAATTTTCTCAAAAAACACAAGTGAGGAAATCGGTGAAGAGCTCCCCATATTTATAGAAATTGATGCACAAACTACGAAGCGTCATTCCCCTCAGTGATAGACACGTGTTGCAACCAATCATTCTGACCGGACACGTGTCAACCATCTGTCCGAGGAAGCCCAACCGTCTTCCTACAGGTCGACACCGACTTCCGTACACCGCTCGGTACCCCTGGACCACCCATACAGATGTTGGTCCTCCCACCGACTTCCCTACACCGCTCGGTGCTCTCATCCGTAGGCGGGCGATGGATCTCTTCACCGATCCATATACACCGCTCGGTTCTCTCACCCGTAGGCGGGCGATGGATCTCTTCACCGACTCGTATACACCGCTCCGTGTTTTCACCCCCCGCACAGACGCTGGTCCTCTCCACCGACCCATGTACACCGCTCGGTCTCCGCAACTCCGACCCTGTTTTTGGCTCCTATCACCGACCATGTCGCCACCACCGACCGCCTGCGCACAACCGCGACCGACTGAGCCACTTTTCCGCCGAGTGCTCTCTATCACCGACCGCCTACTAGCTACTTACTCGCCATGACTGAGACTGCCTCAGCGGAATCTCCCACCAGGGGACTTGGGGGACTACAAGTATACTTCCCACCAGGGTCTGGGAGAATGAAACAAGTCCCCGACCGAGAAATTCCACCTCAGTCAATGACTTGGGGGACTTCTGTTAACACCATATCTGACCAGACCCACTGGGCCGTATACTTAAAGCCCAGACCCCGCTCAAGGCCCAAAACTACCATACTTACAACAGCCCTAACACCAGACCCAATGCGGGATGCCACGTGGCAGCGTATCCACCATCGATTTACGTAACACGTGCCAGCACGTAAATCGAGAAGAATTTTGTCCCACATCTGAACTTTGGGAATTGAACATCCCACCTACCCATACATAAAGGGTACACATTTCCCAATAAAGGTAACTAAGATTTACTATTCACTATTACTCTACCAAACTTACCATTTACTGTTTCCTCTTACGAACAAAGTAACTGACTTGACCGTCGGAGAGCCTTAGGCCGGCACCACACCGGTGCCCGTACTAACGGAAACCCACGATCCACTTGAGTTGACAGGTCACAAGAGGGACACGCGTCATTTGGTGATTGGGCAACGAGTACTCGACAATTGGAACATTTAACGCTTCAACAACATTACCTTATGGTCTGACATCGCAAAGCAATTTGATGCTGCTTATGTTAACAAATTACCACCACCAGTCACAGCAGTTTTCACAAGCCTAAAAGTCAAAAAATTTCAAGGTAACAATAAGCTCTTTTATCAACACTTCCACTACAAAACAAATACAAACTCATCTTCCTACTCAATAATCCTTAGGAAAACCTGTTTTGAGCAGTACTCCAACCACACTGTTCTTCATACACCCAGACATACCAAAGTCCAAATTATACAAACCAACGTAAGCAACTTTCTTAATTTTCTTTTCTCCAGTATTTTCTTTTCTTTTATTACCAACGCAATACTTTTACTGCCAAATATATGCAGATATGTTGTTTCTTCACAACAAGTGAGAGTAACACGTCCTACATCAAAGGTGGTTATGGAAGCTGATCAAATACGAGCTACTAAAACACTTACGCTGCGTAAATTCAGCTATCTCAATCCAAACAAACATAAGGTAAAAAAAATACCTTTTCTAACTACATTTTTAATTCACTTGCAAACTTCATTCAAATTTTAATTCATGCGATATTTCGATAGCACTTATTTTGTTTGAACACTTATATATTTCAATAACTGATATTCTACCCTTAATAATGTATATCTCTTGGTGTATTAATATGTTACAATGATAGTTTTTAGCATTAACAATCATGTTACTAATATTGTTGAACAACTTCAATTAATTAGAAAATGTTGCTTTGGGAAATATCATATATTTATGCCTTGGTCTTGCTGTTTTATCAGTTCAAGATTGTTAATTTTTGGTCTTCTAATTGCTGTTTCTAATATGCTTTTTGTGGGCTTTATGTGTGGTTAGGTTGGATTTGTAAAACTATGATTTAATATATTTGTCCAATGTGTTGCTTTGGAAAATACATAATAAGAAAGCCACCACCTAATATGAGACTATACAATGATAAACGGAAAAATAAAACACGGTGATTTGTAAGTATGACAGACTATACTAATATGAGAAAGGTGTCATGAATGTCCAAGATTGATAAACTATACAAAACAAACTATACCAGTATTGAATAATGAAGCTCTATCATTGCCTACTTAGTGTTTTTTTTAATATTTCTCAACTCTTAGCTATTTTGTTAATCATTTATTTTTCTTTCAATTGTTCCTTTAAACTTGGTGTTTTATTCTGTAACAAATGTCAACAAAATCATGATGGTCTGAATCATGGTTTAATCTGCTTTAATCTGTTTTAGAATTTTCATTGTCTTCATTTTACTTTACAATCATTTGTTGTTTAATATAGTGGCTCTTCCTCATTAACACATATATTTCAGGATGCTTATTTCGCATGCAAAGCAACCATCACACGCTTCAACACACATCGTGGATGGTGGTACAACTCTTGCCCACTTTGTTTCAAACAAATGAAAATGAATTATGTAGATGGTTACTTGGAGTGCAATTATCATGGCAAACAAGATACAATCCCTTGGTAATTTTAAAGTTTAACCGTTCATATATATGCATTCTAGAATATTATTGTTACTATTATTAAAAATCTCTAATAACAATGTAGGTACAAAGTAACATTGGTCCTTGAAGATGAAACAAATGAAAAAAAAAATGTTATGGTTCTTGGTAAAACAAGAGATCAATTGTTCAAAAAACCATGCACATATTTTACAAGGGATTTGGGGTATACAGATCAACAGATACTGCCAGATGCAATACTTGAATTCAAAGGCATGAGCAAATTTTTCTTACTCCGTTTTGGCACACGAAAAAATGAACAAAATTGTTATGATCTATTACTCCAAGCCTTCTGCGATCTGACAACAACTTCTTCACCAAGCTCTGAGCATATTTCTCCATCCACTCTAGCTCCACGATTTAAAGGAGCTCTATGTTCCTCTCCAACTAACAAGAGCAAAAATAGGTACTGATCATTTAACTTTAAATCTCTCCAAATTTTTATATTAACTTATTTTCCATAATCTAGCAAAGTAAACTAAGTTATAAATAGACAACTCATTACTTTTGTACTTTTTTATCTATTATGTACATCAAAAAGCGATAATATGTTCTCCAATGAAGAAATCAATGCGGATGAATAGGATTCAAATGAGGACCAAAGTAGATTCGAAAATCTCCCAATCAAATTGCTGGAAAAAAAAAATCTCGGGTCACTATTAAAACAGAACATGAGTAAGTATTATTTTATTCCTCTTATATTGATACAATTCTCATTCATATTGATCATTATTCATTGTATTTCACAAGTTTAACCTTAATTATTCTTTACTAACTTATATATTTTAGCAGGAAAGAAAAAGAAAAGGCAGAATAAACTACATGGACTATAAAGAGGAGTAAACCACATGCACTAAAAGCTGATCAAGTCGTTTTTGCCACCTTTTTGAGAATCCATGTTTTTGTAAACCAACACTCATTTTGGTTGTCTAACTGTGTTGGTATATGATGTTCTCACATCTTCTACTATGCATATCTATGTATCCATAAACCCAGTTGTATAGGAATTATATCTAGATATCTTTATTATGTAGCTATAAACACTCATATTAGTTATATGTACATATGCTACTTTATGATGAACCATATATGGTTTCTAAGATTTGTAACAATTCATAACAAAACCAAACAAGGATCAACCTTGATTTTCCTATTCCCGCGGCATCGCGCGGGATGGATTACTAGTTAAATACGATTATATATGTTGATGCAGAAATCGTCCGGTTCTGTGAAATTCCTTCTCGATCCCTACACACAATAACGAAAATCAAACGGGGTTAAGGTTGAATCCCCAGGGGGGGGGGGGGAGGGGGGTGGTTCAACCGTAAACGCTCCGATGCTTAAGTCAGTTTTCTGAGAGAATAAACTGACAGAGTGTTTGCAAGAGTTTTTAATTACCTTTCGAAGTGAGATGAAGGTCTTCTATTTATAGTGAAGCCTTGAAAGTCACCGAAGCGTCTGATTGGTTGAAGGGGAAAGTATTAAATAAGTGATTGTACCGAGTGTAATCACCTATTTAATAATGAATAAATAATTCGCTGGGAAGTTATTTATTATCGACATTGATCTGATTAATTAATATATTTAGCTGGTAAATATATTAAATTAATGTGGAGACCGTTACATGTCGATGTCAATTTTACCAAGGGTAATATCGGCATTATGAGAATTGTTGGCCACGTGGCGGCTCCTGAATATTCCGGTAATTTATGGTTCCACAAATACCCCCACATCGCTTAGGAATTCGTGGAATCCTAAGGGATGTAGTGTCCTTGTGGTTCCAGTAAATCACATCTCAATATTTCATATAGGAGTAGGACTCCTTTTTCCCGGATGTAGCTGGGGATTAACTTTGATCTTGTCCCAAAAAGGAATTCTCTGGGCTTGTAGTCCTGCTTTGAGTTGGTTTTGCGAGTCCAATTAACTATTATGGTTTGCTTAATTTTCTTTATTTAAATGAGAGTATGTGACTCTTATTTTTATAAAAAAAAACCAAACCCTAATATTGTTCTGTTGTTGAAGGAGGTTGACGTATTGATTGTTGTGGTAGAGGAATTTTGGTGCCCCGTCTGTCAGGTATAGATCCCTCCCTTCGCCCTTTTTTTTTTTTAATGTTTTCTACCTTGGTCGCACCATTGGATTTTTCACAGCAGAAATGGCAAAGAACTTGAACTTGGTTGCACAGTACGAAGTGGGGCAGCAAAAATCGTATAGGAGTGCACCTTGCAAATAAGAGAGGAAATCTGGTGCAGTGCGGTAGAGAAAAGCTTCAGGCGGGCGAAGGGAGCAGCAGAAATTTGGGCATGGGCTGGGCACGCGCTTGAGCTGCAGTTGGAGAAAAATGCGGGCAGTCCCACGGAAGAATCACTTTGTTCCCCCTTTTTTTTTTGGGGCTGTTGCTTAACAACATATTTATTTTATTTTTTGCAATTTTTTTTTTCCTTTTTCCGTTGCTTTTGCTATCAATTGATAGCAATTATATATATATATATATATATATTCTTTTATAAATAATATATATATATATATTATTTTATATATTATTTTTCTTTTGTTCAGCTTCGATTTTTTGCAGATTTTGAGAGCTGTGAATGTCCGATTACAACGATTCAAGCGCTAGTGCCCTCTACTCATCGAGACGGTCATTTCAAGATGTATGAAGGCATACTTATTGTGTAGTCTTGAAGACCTTATTTTGTGGAGTACCATATGTTGGCATGTCTGAGATTTGTTGGAGCTTCCGACTTCACGAGATGATGAACTTAACACCAAGACGCTCCTCCAGTTGACATGATTATGATGCTTTGTGAAAAGAATAGCTTGACGCGCTGACGGACTCATCATCTTCAAGTGTGGGCGGAGCCAACATCAAGGCCTTCAACGGGGAGGTGGAGCAGACTGCAATGCGAGATGCAGCAGAGTGCGACGCGAGGTGCAGCAGAGTGCGACGCGAGATGCAGCAGAGTGCAAGGCACGAGGTGCAGTAGAGTGCGAGGCGCGAGGTACATCAGTGTGCAAGGCGCGAGGTGTAGCAGAGTGAGAGCAAGGTGCTGCGGAGTGAAACTACATGGAGAGGCATGCTGCGAGTGCGAGACGAGGAATTCTGCAAGTGCGAGGCTATGCATGGTGCAACTACAAGGAAAGATGTGAAAGTGCGAGGTGAGGAGTCCCATCTCTTGGAGTGCGACGTGTCACAACCCAGCATGAGGCTTGTTCCAGATGCGAGGCAATGTGTGTTATAGTTACAAGGCGAGATTTGGGTCATCTCCAAAGCAAGGCTTCCCATGACGCGAGGCGAAAGTGCATGTAGTGTCACAAAGTGACTGAAGCCTTCCAAGGAGTTGCTTTGGATGATAGATGACCTTCTAGAGACTCGATCTTCAAGGCTTTATTGAGCTGAAAATGTAGTGGTAACAAGGTGGAGCATGGAGGATCGATCATGCCCCCTGCAAAGCTCGAGACGTTGCACATCATCACTTAATTGAAGGAAGAGAGCTTGGAGATGCCATCTATGCCAAGTAGGCGATGTTGAGGAGGTTTCCCCCATTGTTTGAAGAATTTCATGGACGATGTGTCACTGGAAGTCCACGATGAGATGATTGAAGACCTCCAAGGCTTGCTCATGGGTTGACGGAGAGACTCTGAGGTCATGTCGTTCCTGGTGATGAGCTTCATGATGCTTCTTGGCTTGTAGCTTGATCTTAGCATTGAATACATGTTTGAGCATTCAAATTCTGAATTGCCAACTTCTTTAATTTTCATTAATAGAAGCCTTCCACTTTTTTTTTTTGATTGTTTTGTGATTTTCGGAAAATTTGACCTTTGTTTAGTAAATTTAGTCTTCTGACTTCGTTTTAGCTCCGAATTGAGTGCCGTTGGTGGGGTTGGAAAACTGAGTTCCATACCTTTCTACTGCAACCAAGCTCGTTCCAAGACGATCCAAATTGAGCCTTGTAAGATTGGTCGAATCTTTTGCTCGTGTGCTGATTCATGCAGTTGACCTTTGTGTGAAAAAACGTTCGTTGGGAACTCGTCACAACTCGGAATTGAGAGAAGTCAACGGCGTTGGAAAGATAACTTCCATAGCTTTCTAAATCCATCAACCTCATGTCAGGGTGATCAAAATTAAGTGGTCTATGACTGAATGAATCGCGTACTCGTGCGCTGGTATGTGCAGTTGACCTTCGTGTACAAAAACGTTCGCTGGGAACTCGTCACAACTCGGAATTGAGTGAGGTCAATGGAGTTAGAAAGCTGACTTCCGTATCTTTTTGGGGCCATCAAGCTCATGGCAGGGTAAAAAAAAGTGAGCGAGATATGATCAAATGAATCGCAATCCCGTGCACTGAAATGCAGAATTGGACTTCGCATGTTAAAACATTTGCCCACCGTTTGTCATGGCCGGGTGATTGCCCCTCTTAGTGGGGTTGAAACCGTTTTTTTAGTAGCTTTTCGACTCCAACAAGTCAAGTTCTTGGGTGGTTTCATGTGTCTCGCTGGGACGAGCCTTGAGCGCTTAGCGTGGCGAAGTTGTGGCGTGGTCCGCATGGTGAAGACTTGTTGTGCTTTGCATGGCAAAAACTTTGAGGTCTTCGCATGGTGAAGGCTTCTAGTGCTTCATATGGCGAAGGTTTGGAGTGCTTCGCATGGCGAAGGCTTAGAGTGCTTCGCGAGGTGAAGTCTCGGGTGCTTTGCATGGCAAAGGCTTAGCCTGCTTCGCAGGGCAAAGGCTTTGAGTGCTTCACGTGATGAAGGCTCGGGGTGCTTCGCTGGGCGAGGGCTTGGAGTGCTTCGTTAGGCGAAGACTTGGAGTGCTTCGCTGGGCGAAGGCTTGGAGTGCTTCGTTAGGCGAAGACTTGGAGTGCTTCGCTGGGCGAAGGCTTGGAGTGCTTCGCATAACGAAGGCTTAGAGTGCTTCGCATGGTGAAGGCTCGGGTGCTTTGCGTGGCAAAGGCTTGGAGTGCTTCACATGGCGAAGGCTTGGAGTGCTTCGCGTGGCGAAGGCTTGGAGTGATTCGCGTGGCGAAGGCTTAGAGTGCTTTGCGGGGCAAAGTCTTGGGTGCTTTGCATGGCAAAGGCTTAGGTGAGCTTTGCATGGCAAAGGCTTAGTCTGCTTCGCATGACGAAGGATTTGAGTGCTTCTCGTGATGAAGGCTTGGAGTGCTTCGCTAGGCCAAGACTTGGAGTGCTTCGCATAACGAAGGCTTAGAGTGCTTCGCATGGCAAAGGCTCGGGTGCTCTGCATGACAAAGGCTTAAAGTGCTTTGCGTGGTAAAGACTCGGGTGCTCTGCGTGGAAAAGACTTGGAGTACTTCGCGTGGCGAAGACTCGGGCGCTTTGCGTGGCAAAGGCTTAGAGTGCATTGCGTGACGAAGGCTTAGAGTGTTTCACGTGGCGAAGACTCGGGTGCTTTGCATGGAAAAGGCTTGGTATGCTTTCTATGAAAAAATGTAGGCATTAAGACAATTTCATTAGACGTTG
Organism: Prinsepia uniflora; assembly: GCA_032719365.1. Lineage (NCBI taxonomy): Eukaryota > Viridiplantae > Streptophyta > Magnoliopsida > Rosales > Rosaceae > Prinsepia > Prinsepia uniflora. Next base: position 54,490,926 of record CM064875.1, on the reverse strand, counting down.
GAACGAAACATCTTGAATCTTATTGGAAGATACTATGTGAGTAATGTAGGCATTAAGCTGAATTTTAATCTCAAACTTTGTGCCTTTGATGATGACTTGGTCACTGATTCAGTTTCCTAGTTGTTTCCTGAAACTCGGACTTGGCAATGATGATGTCCACGCAAATCATCTTTTGTGCGGGTTCTTGGGGCCTTTGCTTCCGAGACGTTCCGTTTCTTTTTTTCTGACGTACTAGGTGTAGTGTCATTCCTTCAAGAGATCCTGGAGGTATCTTTCGAAAGTCTGGCAAGAGCTTATGTCGTGCCCATAAAAATTGTGATAGGCACACCATCTTGTCTTGTCGGCCCTCTCCTGGTCGCCTTTGAAGGGAGCTGGTCTTTCGAACCATGATTTTTCCTTTATCTGATTATATATTTGGAGTAAAGGTACCGAAAACTGTGTGTTTGGCTTCGCACCTACGAACATGTTGGATGACGGGTTCCCTTTGCGCTTGTTAGCTTTCTCGACTGAGTTCCCGCAGTGGGCATCATCCTTTGGCTGCACAAACGCCTTTGTGAGATGTCCATCTTCCTCGACGTGGTTGGCGGCATATGTGTCATTTTTCTCGTTTTCCCAGCATGCATATCGCTCTGTCAGGGACAGTATCTTGATGAGACTTCAGGCGTTGCTCATGACGATGTCTCCATAGAGCTAGCTCTCCTGCGGTAGTCCTTTCTTAAATGCCATGGCTGCAACGAGATCGCTGCAACCAACAATTCGGGGCTTCTCTTCGCAATACCTCCGGATGTATTGCCGCAAGGTTTTCTTAGACCGTTTTCGGATGGTGAAGAGGTGATCACCCTTGACTTCGACGGTGCGAAGCTGCGAGTACTTCTTCACGAAAGCAAGGGCCAATTCATCGAAGGAAGTGATTGATCTCCGAGGGAGACGGTTGAACCATGTCGTCGCCTGACCTTGCAGCGAGGCTTGGAAAAATTTGCACATGAGCGCATCGTTATGCATGTGAGGTACCATGACCCCCCGATAGTAATTGATGTGCTTTACTGGATCGGAGGTTCCTTTGTACTGATTGAAGTTTGGTGTTAAAAATCGCTACGGGAATGGCTCCTCCACAATGTCCTTCACGAACGGCGAAGATGATGACGTCTGAATCTGGCGCCAAAGGCCATCCTCTAAGCTTCCATCACGTTGAACTCTCTGGAGGCGTCTATCTAGCATCCTTCAGACGTCTTTAGCATGCAATGGTCCTTTGTGACGGGGATTTCCGCACCGGGTCAAGTGGCGTCAACTCCCTCGAGTTGCAGCGGGAATGGCACTCGAGCGTGTTGACGAGTAGGTCTCGTCCTCCTTGCTGCGATTGTCAGTGCTTCTTGGGTTACGATGGGTCTGTCCATCTGAGTGAGTGCGTGACTTACGGGAGACTGCTTGCTGCTGTCGCCTGTTGCGCGGGTACTCAATGCGCGAAAGTGCTCCTAGGCGTCCTCCGAGTCTCTCCCGGGCCGAAAGCCTCAGTCGGCCGTGGCCTCCTACTCTGGGGGTGCAGCTTTCCTCCCCTGAGTCGCTTAGCGACGTGTCTCGGGAAATTGTCCGGCAGCGAACATGCTCCTTGTTGGTGCGTCTCGGGATGTCCCTTGGTGCCCCGCGAGGTTCACTGTACTTCTCGGAGGTTCTGGATGTCCCGATATCTCCCAATAATTGTTGTAGGAGCTCTGATTGGGTTCTAACTTATTTGCTCAGTTGCTCAACCTGCTGCATCAGTCCAAGCCGCGAAGGCGAGCCCCTAGATGCTTGCTCGTGATGAGTAGCATGTCGGGGCGCACGTCGTGCGCTTTCAATCGGATGTGATGGGCCACGTCTCTCTGGAGCTTTGGTGTTGGCCTGTGAGTTGCGCAGGGCGTCCAAGTGCCTCCTTAGGTCCAAGTTAGCAGGGAGCTAATTCGGGACCCTTAGAGATGTTTCTCCCGCCAGCAGTCTGTCTGTTCGTTGGAAAAAAAACTGCCCCTACCCCCGTCAAAGGTAGGGGATTCACGGTAGCAGTAGCTATGGGGAATGTTCCAAAATTGAACGTAGGTGTCCAATCTGGCATTCCGGATGGTAGGTGAATTGATGCTTGGTGTGGGCCGTGCGGGAGACGGGAAAGTGGTTCCTCTGGAATCTCAGGTAGCGGTTCGCTCATGGCAGCAATCGCAGCAGCAGATGTGGCAGTCTCAGAGACCCGTGCGGATCGGCGTGTTCTGGCCATCTGAGGAATGGTAAGTGTTGAAAGTAGAATGGAGTTTTTTCGAGGAAAAATTAAAGAGCACGCTTTGAGTATTTCTCAAATCGGCTCTCAATGAAAGCACCAGTTGTTGATGCAGAAATCGTCCGGTTATGTGAAATTCCTTCTCGATCCCTACACACAATAACGAAAAATCAAACGGGGTTAAGGTTGAATCCCGCCTCGCGCGCGCGGGGGGGAGGGGGGGGGGGGGGGGGTGGTTCAACCGTAAACGCTCCGATGCTTAAGTCAGTTTTCTGAGAGAATAAACCGACAGAGTGTTTGCAAGAGTTTTTGATTACCTTTCGAAGTGAGATGAAGGTCTTCTATTTATAGTGAAGTCTTGAAAATCACCGGAGCGTCTGATTGGTTGAAGGGGAAAGTATTAAATAAGTGATTGTACCGAGTGTAATCACCTATTTAATAATGAATAAATAATTCGCTGGGAAGTTATTTATTATCGACATTGATCTGATTAATTAATATATTTAGCTGGTAAATATATTAAATTAATGCGGAGACCGTTACATGTCGATGTCAATTTTACCAAGGGTAATATCGGCATTATGGGAATTGTTGGCCACGTGGCGGCTCCTGAATATTCCGATAATTTATGGTTCCACAATATAGGTATTTTTTATTGGTATTGGAAGCACATGACACTATGACGAAGGAACGTTTCACATTTTAATGAGCCTTCCATTTATTTGAGAGGATGGTTAAGAGCGAGTTATCTTTGATTAAACTCTTCACAACTTATCAACGGATATAACCATGTTGGTAGGAATAGTTTATCAGTTTGGGCCCGGATGTTCTTATTTGAACATCTTGTTTGGCCACCAGATATTCTTAATTTCCTAGATTGGATATTGGCATGATCTGATTGAAACGTTAGCATGGGCTTATGAACGCAGAGTTCCTTTGGCTAATTTGATTCGCTAGAGTACTGATAAGTCAGTGGCTCTTTCCATTGTGCATGTAAGCTTGGTTGGATTAGCCCACTTTTTCGTGGGGTGCATATCTACTAATTATGCCCTTTCTTTATTAACTCTATGTCGGGAAAATTTGGTTAATTCTCTATTTTATATGGTGTCAACGCAATAATATATATCATATCATTTCTTTCGAGGTAAATTTTAAGAATGAAAAAAATTTATTTTAATTCTTTTATTTACTATTTATGGGAAAATAATTAATGAAGAATATCATATATATATATATATATATGTATTGAAACAACTACATAAAAGTACTCAAATTATTCCAAACTATACATATTACTAAAACTAAATTGCTAAATTCTCAAATTGAAGAACAATTCCACCCGAACTATTAATCCTACCACAACCTCAAACCTGCAGACATGGATTTGTGGTCCATGATCCAGATCAAGAAGATGGAGGACAGGTTCTTTGCAGCAGCATCGCCCCTCACTGAGAAAAAAACACAGAAAATCTACCTAGCCTACAACCGCCCAGGCGGTAGCCATCTCTTAAGAATCTCCCATACCGGACTGCCTCTATCGCTCGCTTCCCCACTTCATATATTCATGTATCAATATAATCTAGATAATCTACATAGACATTAAAATTGTGCATGTTGATTGACATCTGAATTATCAGGATCGGAGCGTGTCATATTAATACAGTTTTAGTTGTTTTGGAATCCCCATAATTAAAAGCATTTTCTAAATTATTATATTTTCTAAATAAATAGAAGTAATTAAGCACTCTTTTTTTTCTTTTTTCTACTCGAGTTTTCATACGGAGGTTTTACCAATAAGGTTTTCACGAGACCGTACGTGCCGGTGTCGGCACCCCCAACTCTCTGTGTACTCATTCCTATAAATGTACTTCACTTCAACACTGATAAAAAAATAAGAAAATAAAAACTTTCTTAATGATTTCTGCTTGAGAAAAATGTATTTCAAACCATTCTATTGAACTCCAGTGCATGCAAATAGGGGTGTTGTGTAGTAATTTTTACAACATTCTATAGAACTCAAGTGCTGTAAACATCATTTTACTCCAATCGAAGTGTTGTAAATTTTTTATTTGTCAATTGTGGAACCAAAAAATTATCAGAAAATTGTAGAGCTGCCACGTAGCCCATAATTCCCAAAATGGCCAAATTGCCCCTGACAATAACGTTAATCATTTGAAAACACTCACACATTAAATAATCTATTTACCAGCTAAATACGTTATTTAATCGGGTTAAAATCTCCGTAATATTAATAATTCTCCCCGAGATTTAATTGTCATTACTCTTAGTATTGGACAATTAGTATTAATATTAAAATACAATAATTATCATTATTATCATAATGAGCTATTATTATAATTATTAAATAATATATTTAATTAATAAATATATTATTTATTAATTACAAATTCAACCGACCAATCAGAATGCTCCGAGGCTCCCAAAAATTTCCTATAAATAGCGGAGCACATTTCCTTTCCAAGGTAAGTCGTTTCTTCGCTTGGAAGTATATGATTTTCCTTTCTCAAAACTAACTTAGGCATCGGAGTGTTCCTGGTCGAACAACCCCCCGGATAATCGATCGAGGCAACGATAGCTAATTGTTTGCTGTTTGTAGGAATTGTGAGGAGTTTTCGCGGCGGGTTTGATTTCTGCTTCAAAAATTGGTGCTTTCATTGAGAGCAATTGAGGAATACTCAAAAAAAGCTCTCTCAGTTGTTCATCGTTCTTCAATAGTGTTCATCGTTCTCCAGGAAGTTGTTCATCGTTCATCTTTTTTCGTTCGTCGTTCATCGACATTGTTCGAAGATTTTGAACGTTGTTCAAATCATCCATCAACAACTTTCCCATCCAAGATTTTTTGATTTGGCATGGCTAGGGTTCGTCGCTCCGTTTGATCAGCTGGAGAATGCATTTCTGCTTCAACTGCTCAGACGAGGAATGAGGCTCGCATAGAGACTCCGGAGGAGCGGCCAACTCGACCTCGGCGTGTGTCCATAGAAGCGCCCATGGAGACGCACGGAGGGAGGCCAACTGTAACGCCCCAGAAATTCGAGGAATGTAAAATTGTAAAATAATGAATGAAATGACGTTTTTACCCCTGTGAATAGTATGGTCAAATTGTTGACTTTTTGATGGGTAGGTCAAACGGACATTGACCCATGACCGTGACGTAGTTCGGGACGTCACGAGTCCATAGACAGGTGGCACGTCCATTTCCGACGAACGGGGAAAAATTTTAACGTTCGGAAGTCCAAGGGCATTTTCGTAATTTAGACAAAAGAGGGGAAAATGTTGACTTTTTGATTGACAACTGATTTTCACACGACTCGAGGACTGTTGGGTAGGTCTCGATGCCCTGAGTCCGTAGACAAGCGGCACGCTGAAAACGGACATCGGACGGTTGAGTTACGGGTCTAGGAAGTGAAGGGCATTTTGGTAATTTTTGAACAAAAGGGAAAAATGGTAATTTTTGCACGGGTTGCTGTTTGAAGCCGTGGGAAACAGAGTCTGCACGCCGTGCTTGGTGGTTCTGAGCAAACAAGTTGTTTAACCTGTTAGTGGCTGGACTGAGTGGATTGTTTAATTGTTTTGAGGCAGTGGGATGGGCTGAACCAAGCACCAGGCACGGGCACCCTTGTTTAATCGAATTGAGTCTATTTTGCGGGAAATAATTCCAGAGTGGAACTGAGAGGATTCCGACGGGTGTTGGGTCACGGTTTAGTTAACAGGGAGATAGGAATTTATGGGAGTTCATTTCTGTGAAGTGAAGTCTGAAAACGGGAGAGAAACCAGAGAACTGGAAATCTGAAAAATTGGAGGGAAAAATAGAGTTTAATTTGTGAGGCTAGTTGGACGAAACCAAGGACCTAAATAGCTTTCTGGAACCAATTGGAGTTCAACCATATAATCTCTGAGGTGATTCGACCACGGCTTGGCTAGGAACCCAAGTTCCATTTTTGAAGAAATTTCAGTGTTGCGGACGACGACTTCCAGGTGAGTATTCGTTCAATTGTTTGTGTGTTTTGGTTCGTATTGGTCCTAGCAAGGTTCCTGTGAAGTTAATTTGAAAATGGGATTAAAACCAGTGAGAATCGATGGTCGACCCGTTTGGTTGATCACGGGTTGAAGGGTTGTTATAGGACCTATTAAGGTTAATTAATAACTCAGAAGTGAAATTAAATGGTTAAGGAAGATCTAACGTTTAAAAACGAAGGAAATCGAGTGGGAATTGGTGGTTAATTGGCCGGGTCGAGTCGCGGGTTGAGGACCCGTTTATCAGTTTTACGGGTGAAGAAGATGACACTGTAGCTACAGTGCCAGGCGCGTGGCTTTCACGTGAAGCCACTTTGGGCGGCGCGTGAGGGCGCGTGAAGCCTCATCTCCGATCACGGTCAACTAGAGTTTTCATCCTTTCAGTATTTTGTACATTTTGAGTTTAATAATCGAGTCGATCGGGGATCGTTAAGTTGGTCAGAATAGGGCCGGTTGCCTCGAGAAGCGTGTTCGGGCGGTTTTCCCGAGCCAGTTCCAGTTTAAGACTTCTTGGATAAATTTTAAGGACTTGTAGTGACCCTTGTGTGTGATTGGACTGACAGGAATCGTACGGTAGTACCCGGACGAGGTTATACGCGCGGTTTTGCAACAGGATTGTGCTGTGAGTGGGATCGATTTCCTTAAACCCTTGCATGCATAACTATTTCCACTTTTATACATATATCTATGCTCGAATCAAGTAATGGTTTTGATTATCTTGAAATTATGGTTATGGCACGATTTACGATGTTTGGGCTTGAGACCCGTCTGGTGGAATTTTAGTATTGTTTTGGATTTTATATATACATATATATATATATATATATGCATGTGGATATCGATGAATATCTTTGGTACTACACTGTATAGATCCACCTGTGAGATACTGTCTCCTCCGGACGTGGTACCCTGGAGTGGCCACGGCGCATTGCCTGGGAGGGGTCATTCTACGGAGGGACATGACCGTAGGATGACTCAGGAGCAGGATTGCTATGATTGGACGTCTGGGACGTCATGCGTCTGGGACGCTAGGCATCTAGGATGCCGTACCCAGAACGGGTTTAGGGATTGGAATCGGGATTGAGACCCCGAGTGGCACGCGTAGCCTTGGGACTGTTGTAACAACCCGTACCTTCGGGAATGGTATAAATGTAATTTTGTAAAAAGTTTTGTATATAAAGGACGATTTTGCCCTTGTGAATAGTAGGCCAAAAGTTGACTTTTTGAATTACAGGTTGGATGAGTGTTGACTATTGACCGTGACGTAGTTTAGGACGTCACGAGTCCGTAGACAGGTGGCAGGTTCGCTTCGGACAATCGGAGGAAAAGTTATGACGTTCGGAAAATTGAGGGCGTTACCGTAAATTTGACTAAATGAGGAAAAATGTTGACTTTTTGGAGGACTTGTGATTTTCACGTAGACCGAGGACCGTTAGATAGGTCTCGACGTCCTGAGTACAACGACAGGCGGCACGCTATCATCGGACGTCGGACGGAATATTTACGGGTCTGGAAAGTACGAGGGTAAAATGGTAATTTGTGCATGAAGGGTATTTTAGTCTTTTCCCTCAGCCCAATCAGATAAGGGCAAGTGGCAGGGATATTTTGGGCTGAACCATGGGGTGATGGACACGTGGGGGACACTGGATGGTTCCAGGGAATTCTAAAGTGTGCACGGCCACAGTTTGCACGATTTCAAACCGTGCATCGTGCTTGAACACACAGAAAACAGAGAGAAGAGATTGGAGAGACAGTGATTGATTCAGGGGGTGAGTGAGTGAAGAGTGCACTGAGAGAGTGACAGAGAGACAAGGCGGAGCTGGTGATCGTGTTTTGGTGGAGGAATAGTACCCGGAGACACGATGGTGGTGCGGTGGAGTTCTGAGGAAAACAGGGAGGTTGTGAGACAGGGGCGGTAGTTGTGCCGTGTGGTGGTTCAAACCAAGACCGTGGGAGGTTCAGGAGGCTGCAGGGAGTCCAACGAACATCGTGGCACGCGGCGGTGCACGCGGCGGTGCACACGGCGGAGACGGAATCGAAAGGTAAGTTTCAATCCTCTGTTTTTCCCGTGAATTTCAATTCGAAAGTCGTGGAGTTGGGCTTAGAGTCGAGGGATTTGGAGGCCAGGGTGATACTCCTGGAGGTCCTAGGCGTCGTTTGGTGGTGGTGCCGCGCCGGAGGAGGACCTGGGCGGCCGGCGGCCAAAACAGGGGCCACGGGCCGTCTGTTTCGAGGCCGTGAACGGTGCGTTTTAGGCCGTGGTTCTTCGATGTTAGGACGGGGTTAGATTTCTTAGGATGGGACGAAGCTCCTGGGATTGGTTTGGACGGAATTGGTGGATGAACGGAGGAGAGCCGGTCACGCCGGTTCAACTGTACTGAACCGGGTGACTCGAGGTAGGAGAAACACTGTAGCAGGCGCGTGAGGCCCATGCGCAGCCACTTTGGGTGGCGCATGGAGGCGCGTGGGGAGGATTTCGGCTAAGCTTCCAACATGGTTTTGGTTCTAAATGTCTTAAGGAATTCATTGGTATGGTTTTCGGGTGAATCGGACGATGTTAGGAGGTTGCTCGGGAATCCGGACGATTTAGGGTTTAGGATTAAAATATTAATAAATTCCCGAAAAATTGGGGAAATTAGGGTTAGTATCCTTAATTTGGACCCGAGACGGTCGAGGAGCGCACGGAGCGCGATTGACTCGTTCTGATTTGTGAGTGGACTTCTTCTTTTCTTTCGAGCATGCCTAACTGTTTTTATTAATGATTTATGATATTAAACGTGTTTTATGCTTCTTGTTGATGATTATATGTGGTTGATATATTTGCACGTTTTTCGAGACATTTCCGAGATTTTACACGTTTTTCGAGAAAAGCTGGTTTCCGAACTTTGGTGCCATATTTGAGGATTTCAACTTATAAATGTTTTCTGATGATGATAAATGGATTAGGAAATATGATTTGTGATTATATGTGGTTTTTGGTATAATAATGGATTTCCGGATTTGGGTTCGGAATGTCAGTTCTGAACGCCGGAAGGGCTTCAGACCGGGGATTTCGAATTCGAGTTTGGCTATGGATCTAGAAATGGTTTTACAATGAATTGGGATTAGATTTGCTGGATCTGGATATTGGGTTTAAAGACCCGGATTCTGATTGACGGGGGACGGGCCCGAATTGAGTTTAAAGACTCGGATATTTACGATATTACCCCCATAGGCCTATTGAGTTTAAAGACTCGGGAGTTTAAAGACTCTGAATTAGATTTGAGGCCTAGTTGAGTTTAAAGACTCGGATAGGTCCAGCAGGTTTGATCAGAAATGATGATTTGCTGTTCATGGTTTATGCTATGGTTTTGTGATGCACATACTATGATTTCTATATCCGTTTTATAGTGTTTCTGTTTCTTATGATGTTTCATGTTATGATTTTCTAATACTTAGTCGGGCATGCATGTTTTTTCAAACGGAGGGAACAAATATTATTGTTTTTCTTATCTTTGATTTGATGATAAACTGATTTTAAAACTTTTAGTTATTCTAGTCCACTCACACTTTTGGTTTAAATTTTCCCTCCAGGTCGTGGTGATAGTGCTGGGGTGAATGTTGAGGCAGATATCGAGGCATAGAGCTTTTGACGTTCTTTCGTTGCGAGACTAGCATTGTAGGATTTTTGTGCCCATTTTGTAGAACTATGCTCTGACTTACAGTTGTATATATTTACTCCTTCGTCTGATAGTTACGCTTATTGTAGTATTGAGGTTATTTTGGTACTTTAGGTGTGATTGTCAGACGGGAGCATGGTTCGTCCTGGGTATCGTGGTGATATTTGGGACGGGTCCTGACAATTGGTATCAGAGCATAGGTTTGTCGGTTTGTGTCGTATCTAGGTTGTTTTACTAACTCTATGCCTCTTTCAGCGTACGTTCGACCATGCCTCCGAGACATGAACCCCCTCCACGACCTGAAGATGAAGCGGCGAGAGGGACTGAGAGCGCTTCGATTGAGAGAGCCCAGCGGCTCGGGGCTACCACCTTCAGCGGTGGGGCCGATCCAGATGAAGCTCACCGATGGATCACCCGGTTTGAGCATATTTTCGGGGTGATGCATTGTCCTCCAGAGGACCGGGTCTTGTTGGCTACGTTTCTGTTGGATGAAGCAGCGTATGAGTGGTGGTATACGCTGGAGTTGTCCGGCTGGGACGCACATACGGTGACGTGGGAGACTTTCCGGGAGCGGTTTCTAGACTAGTATTATCCCCGCTCTTTCCGGGATGCCAAAGAGGCCGAATTTCTTCAGTTAAAGCAAGGGAGTATGACAGTTGCCGAGTATGAGCAGAGATTCCAGATGCTATCCCGATTTGCTCCTGCATTTGTGGCGACCGAGGCGGAGAAGTGCCGTCGGTTCGAGTTGGGCCTTCGAGGAGAGATTAGAGCCATTGTGACAGCCAGCTCATTTGCTACATTTCGGGAGTTGTCTGATGCTGCTGTTAGGGTGGAGGCTAGTTTTCCTGCTAGGCCACAGTACTCTGGCAGTGTTTGACGCCGAGAGCATTCATTCCCTGGAGCATCGAGTCAGAGGACCCCGAAGCGGGGTAATTTTGGTGGTTCGTCATCGGCTGGTGGAGCCCGGTTTGGCAGACCAGGCAGTTTTCAGGGCTCTGGATTTCGGGGAGCTAGGGCACAGCCGACTCCTCAGGCGAGTGCTACTTCTGTTTCTTCTACTGGGAGGCAGACCGGTGGACCCAGTAGGGATGCTTGCTACTACTGTGGAGAGCGAGGACACTTTTGGAGGGAGTGCCCGTTGTTAGTACAGGAGGGTGGAGCAGGCCGAGGTGCAGCAGAACCCGGGCGGAGTACTGCTTCAGTGTCAGGGGCAGCAGGCCCTAGGGGTGGCGGTGGTGCCACGAGCAGTTCTAGGGGGCGCGGTAGGTCATCAAGACCTCATGCGCGAGTTTTTGCTATGACCCAGCAGGAGGCCAGATTAGCACCTGGAGTGGTGACAGGTACACTCACCATACTTGGTCACACTGTTTTTGCTTTGATAGATCCTGGGGCGACCCATTCATTTATAGCTCGGAGTTGTAGTTTGGTGACGGAGAGGGAGGTGTCTACCTTGGATTGTGCTTTAGGGGTGAGTACACCTACTGGAGAGGTGTTGGTAGTGACTCAGGTGTTGAGAGAGTGTCCGGTGTTGGTAGGCGAGGTTGAGTTAATGGCGGATTTGTTACTATTGGATCTACGGGACTTTAATGTTATTTTGGGTATGGACTGGTTGACGAGACATCATGCTTCTATCGAATGTTTCGATAGGAGAGTGACTTTTCGGAGTTCCGGAGTACCAGAGACTATATTTCAAGGTGATCAACGTGCACTTCCTAATGGAGTTATTTCGGAACTTGAGGCTAGTAAGTTGTTGCGTAAGGGGTGTCAGGGTTACATAGCCCATGTGGTGGATACTCGTGCTTCGCCAGTGAGGGCGGAGGATATACCAGTGGTGCGGGAGTTTCCCGATGTTTTTCCCGAGGAGTTGCCAGGATTACCACCTCATCGAGAGATTGAGTTCATGATTGATCTTTTACCAGGTACACAGCCTATCTCACAGACTCCTTATCGCATGGCACCTGCAGAATTAAGGGAACTTAAGGCCCAGTTGAAAGAGTTGGTCGATATAGGATTCATTCGACCGAGCATGTCACCTTGGGGAGCACCTGTATTATTTGTCAAGAAAACGGCAATTGAAACCCCATGAGATGAACTATCCTACACATGACTTGGAATTGGCGGCGGTGGTTCATGCACTGAAGATTTGGTGACATTATTTGTACGGTGAGAGGTGCAGGATTTTCACTGATCATATGAGTTTGAAGTATTTGTTCACTCAGAAGGAACTGAATCTGAGACAGCGTCGATGGTTGGAGTTGCTTAAGGACTATGACTGCACTATTGAGTATCATCCAGGGAAGGCTAATGTGGTAGCCGATGCCCTGAGCAGGAAGTCAGCTAGTTCTTTGTCGCATTTGAGGACAGTACGATTACCTTTGTTGGTTGAGCTCCGCAGGCTGGGAGTAGAGTTAAATGTGGATGATCAGGGAGCACTCCTAGCGAGTTTCCACGTGCGACCTGTTTTGATTGATCAGGTTATTGATGCTCAGTTTGAGGACCCCATTTTGGGAATCATTCGGATTGAGGTCGAGGCTGGAGAGAGACAGGACTTTGAGCTTCGCGAGGATGGAGCCTTGGTTAAGGATGGGCGATTGTGTGTACCCGAGGATGAAATGTTAAAGAAGGTGATACTGGATAAGACTCATTGTTCAGCTTATGCAATGCATCCTAGTGGGACCAAGATGTATCGTACACTTCGAGAGCATTACTGGTGGTCGGGGATGAAACGTGAGATTGCAGAGTATGTTAGTAGATGCTTGATTTGTCAGCAGGTGAAAGCTGAGCGGCAGAGACCCTATGGAGCAATGCAACCTTTACCGATCCCTGAGTGGAAATGGGATCACCTAACGATGGATTTTTTATTCAAGCTTCCCAGAACACCAAAGGGACACAATGGTGTGTGGGTGATCGTAGATAGACTTACAAAGTCTGCTCATTTCTTGCCAGTACGGGAGAACTTCAGGTTGGTACAGTTTGCACAGTTGTTCATCGACGAGATTATTCGGCTGCATGGGACTCCAAAGTCGATAGTATCTGACAGAGATCCGAGATTTACTTCCCGATTTTGGCAGAGCTTACAGGAAGCTTTTGGGACAAAGTTGCATTTCAGTACTACTTTTCATCCTCAGACCGATGGACAGTCTGAGCGGACTATTCAGATTCTCGAGGACATGATGCGACCTTGTGTTTTGCAGTTTCAGGGTACTTGGGAATCGCATCTACCTTTGATGGAGTTCGCCTACAATAACAGTTATCAGGAGAGCATTGGGATGGCTCCTTACGAGGCTTTGTATGGACGACAGTGTCGGACTCCATTGTGTTGGACGGAGGTTGGTGAGAGGAGACTCACTACTTCCGAGCTGGTAGATCTTACGCAGGAAAAAGTGGCACTGATCAGGGATCGATTGAAGGCAGCTCAGGACCGACAGAAGAACTACGCCGACCGTAGGATCAGAGATTTGGAGTTTGCAGTAGGAGACTGGGTTTTCTTGAAGTTATCTCCTTGGAAGGGAATCGTACGGTTTGGCAGACGCGGGAAGTTGAGTCCTCGTTACATTGGACCTTATGAGATTTTAGAGCGGATTGGTCCTGTTGCTTATCGATTGGCTTTACCAGCAGACTTGGAAAAGGTACATAATGTCTTCCATGTTTCTATGCTTCGGAAGTACTTACGGGATGATTCACATGTTCTGGAAGCACAACCTGTTGAACTGAGGGAAGACTTGAGTTTTGAATAGCAGCCTGTAGCGATTTTGGACCGGAAGGATAAAGTTTTACAACGGAAGACAGTTCCCTTAGTTAAGGTATTGTGGAGAAATCATCAAGTGGAAGAAGCTACTTGGGAACCCGAGGCCTTGATGCGTGAACAATACCCTTATTTGTTTCACTGAATTTCGGGGACAAAATTCTTTTTAGGGGGGTAGATTGTAACAACCCGTACCTTCGGGTAGGGTATAAATGTAATTTTGTAAAAAGTTTTGTATATAAAGGACGATTTTGCCCTTGTGAATAGTAGGCCAAAAGTTGACTTTTTGAATTACAGGTTGGATGAGTGTTGACTATTGACCGTGACGTAGTTTAGGACGTCACGAGTCCGTAGACAGGTGGCAGGTTCGCTTCGGACAATCGGAGGAAAAGTTATGACGTTCGGAAGATTGAGGGCGTTACCGTAAATTTGACTAAATGAGGAAAAATGTTGAATTTTTGGAGGACTTGTGATTTTCACGTAGATCGAGGACCGTTAGATAGGTCTCGACATCCTGAGTACAACGATAGGCGGCACGCTGTCATCGGACGTCGGACGGAATATTTACGGGTCTGGAAAGTACGAGGGTAAAATGGTAATTTGTGCATGAAGGGTATTTTAGTCTTTTCCCTCAACCCAATCAGATAAGGGCAAGTGGCAGGGATATTTTGGGCTGAACCATGGGGTGATGGACACGTGGGGGACACTGGATGGTTCCAGGGAATTCTAAAGTGTGCACGGCCACAGTTTGCACGATTTCAAACCGTGCATCGTGCTTGAACACACAGAAAACAGAGAGAAGAGTTTGGAGAGACAGTGATCGATTCAGGGGGTGAGTGAGTGAAGAGTGCACTGAGAGAGTGACAGAGAGACAAGGCGGAGCTGGTGATCGTGTTTTGGTGGAGGAATCGTACCCGGAGACACGGTGGTGGTGCGGTGGAGTTCTGAGGAAAACAGGGAGGTTGTGAGACAGGGGCGGTAGTTGTGCCGTGTGGTGGTTCAAACCAAGACCGTGGGAGGTTCAGGAGGCTGCAGGGAGTCCAACGAACACCGTGGCACGCGGCGGTGCACACGGCGGAGACGGAATCGAAAGGTAAGTTTCAATCCTCTGTTTTTCCCGTGAATTTCAATTCGAAAGTCGTGGAGTTGGGCTTAGAGTCGAGGGATTTGGAGGCCAGGGTGAGACTCCTGGAGGTCCCAGGCGTCGTTTGGTGGTGGTGCCGTGCCGGGGGAGGACCTAGGCGGCCGGCGGCCAAAACAGGGGCCACGGGCCGTCTGTTTCGAGGCCGTGAACGGTGGGTTTTAGGCCATGGTTCTTCGATGTTAGGACGGGGTTAGATTGCTTAGGATGGGACGAAGCTCCTGGGATTGGTTTGGACGGAATTGGTGGATGAACGGAGGAGAGCCGGTCACGCCGGTTCAACTGTACTGAACCGGGTGACTCGAGGTAGGATAAACACTGTAGCAGGCGCGTGAGGCCCACGCGCAGCCACTTTGGGCGGCGCGTGGAGGCGCGTGGGGAGGATTCCGGCTATGCTTCCAACATGGTTTTGGTTCTAAATGTCTTAAGGAATTCATTGGTATGGTTTTCGGGTGAATCGGACGATGTTAGGAGGTTGCTCGGGAATCCGGACGGTTTAGGGTCTAGGATTAAAATATTAATAAATTCCCGAAAAATTGGGGAAATTAGGGTTAGTATCCTTAAGGTGTTTGTGACCCTATTTGGTGCATATTGACAGGACGGGAGGCACCCGAGATGGTCGAGGAGCGCACGGAGCGCGATTGACTCGTTCTGATTTGTGAGTGGACTTCTTCTTTTCTTTCGAGCATGCCTAACTGTTTTTATTAATGATTTATGATATTAAACGTGTTTTATTCTTCTTGTTGATGATTATATGTGGTTGATATATTTGCACGTTTTTCGAGACATTTCTGAGATTTTACACGTTTTTCGAGAAAAGCTGGTTTCTGAACTTTGGTGCCATATTTGAGGATTTCAACTTATAAATATTTTCTGATGATGATAAATGGATTAGGAAATATGATTTGTGATTATATGTGGTTTTTGGTATAATAATGGATTTCCGGATTTGGGTTCGGAATGTCGGTTCTGAACGCTGGAAGGGCTTCGGACCGGGGATTTCGAATTCGAGTTTGGCTATGGATCTAGAAATGGTTTTACAATGAATTGGGATTGGATTTGCTGGATCTGGATATTGGGTTTAAAGACCCGGATTCTGATTGACGGGGGACGAGCCCGGATTGAGTTTAAAGACTCGGATATTTACGATATTACCCCCATAGGCCTATTGAGTTTAAAGACTCGGGAGTTTAAAGACTCTGAATTAGATTTGAGGCCTGGTTGAGTTTAAAGACTCGGATAGGTCCAGCAAGTTTGATCGGAAATGATGATTTTCTGTTCATGGTTTATGCTATGGTTTTGTGATGCACATACTATGATTTATATATCCGTTTTATAGTGTTCCTGTTTCTTATGATGTTTCATGTTATGATTTTCTAATACTTAGTCGGGCATGCATGTTTTTTCAAACGGAGGGAACAAATATTATTGTTTTTCTTATCTTTGATTTGATGATAAACTGATTTTAAAACTTTTAGTTATTCTAGTCCACTCACACTTTTGGTTTAAATTTTCCCTCCAGGTCGTGGTGATAGCGCTGGGGTGAACGTTGAGGCAGATATCGAGGCATAGAGCTTTTGACGTTCTTCCGTTGCGAGACTAGCATTGTAGGATTTTTGTGCCCATTTTGTAGAACTATGCTCTGACTTACAGTTGTATATATTTACTCCTTCGTCTGATAGTTACGCTTATTGTAGTATTGAGGTTATTTTGGTACTTTAGGTGTGATTGTGAGACGGGAGCAGGGTTCGTCCGGGTATCGTGGCGATATTTAGGACGGGTCCTGACAACTGTGACCTTATTGGACGTCAGGGACGTCAGAGATCTGGGATGTCAGGATTGGAGTGTATAGTGCAGTGAATGTGGTTATATTTATGGTTTTATTATATGACTTGTGATATCTTATATGATTTTATGGTTTTAAATACTAATGCATGCATGTTTGGAAAACGGAGGGGTAAAAGTATATGTTTCAATTATTAAACTGTTTTATAAACTTTGAGTTTCGGCCCACTCACCCTTAATGTTTTGGTGACCACTCCAGGCTGTGATACTGAGGTAGAAGAGGATCCTGAGGCTGAGGCATAGATCTACATTGCGCACCTGAACCCCTGTTGGGTAGGTTAACCCGCAGGATAACTTAGAGTCGTGCTCGGAATTTGTATTTTGGACTTTATCCCTTGTCTGACATCTTTTGAATTCAGATTGTATGTATAACTTTATTTCGGATATTTATGCATTTGAACTTTTTAAGGTTAAATTTGGAATGTTGGTTCCGGTGTCAGACGGGAGCAGGGCACGTCCCCTTGTGGTCCCCGGGGGATCGGGGCGGGTCCTGTCACCAACCTTCAGCCTCGGAGCATTCCCTCTCCAGCTAACCAAGTGCCCGCGTTAGAGGAAAGAACTTTGGCTGTGCAACAAACAGGCGGACGGTTGATGGGAGGTGCATCACGGCAAGATCAGCCCACAGCAAACATAGATCTAAGGGACTTTTTGGATGGGCGTCACGACATCTCAAGAAGAATTCACCACCAACCTCTTCAAGACAACTTGGCGCAAAAGTTGAAAGGTTGAGCAGCAAAGTTCAACTTCATACAGAACTCTTGCTGCGACTCTTGACAGAAAGAACAGTCCAAGAGCCAGATAGACGTTCCACGTCACGTGGAAGACAAGTGAATGCTCCAAGGTGACCTGGGAAAGAACCGGTCCGCTGCCGAACAATTTCACGAGACACTTCACTAAGCGACTCCGGTGAAGAAAGTCACACTCACCGAGAAAAGAGCCACAACGCCCAAGGCCATCGGTACATGAGCGGCTAGGAAGTAGGATCGGGGCAACTTCACGAGTGGAGCGCTTACAGTGTTCACCTGGGAGCAGGGGGCAACCTCAGGCTCTACACAAAGACCCAAGATGATCTGCCCATGGAAGTGAGAGGGAGGATGAAGCCTACTCCCCTGCGCGATCCCAGATGTCAAGGGGAGAAGCTCAAGGAAGATCTCAGCGATTAGCACGAAATGACTCACCGCCTTAGCAAGGTGCGTTGCGGGCTGATAATGTTCAAAGAATGTTGGACAGGCACCTTCGTGTTCAACGAGATGGCGATCTAGTGGACGATCTACGTCGCCAGATACAACTATCCACGCCTTTTGTAAGGGATATTGAGGAAGAGTCATTCCCTCAAATGTTTGCAACGCCAAACTTCACTCCATTCAAAGGAGCCTCCGACCCGGTAAAACACATGGATTATTACCGGGGAGTCATGGTCCCCCACAGACATAACGATGCACTCATGTGCAAAAATTTTCAAGCTTCTCTTCAAGGCCAAGCCATGACTTGGTTCAATCATCTCCCCGAGAAGTCGATTGCGTCCTTTAAAGAGGTTGCTCTAGCATTTGTGAAGGAGCACGCACAACTTAGGACAATCGAGGTGAAGGATGACCATCTTTTTTCTATCCGCAAGAGCAAAAGAGACTCTATGACAATACATACGGAGATTTTTCAAGGAAAAGTCTTGAATTGTTGACTGTAGCGACCTTGTTGCGGTAATGGCATTTAAACAAGGGCTCCCTCAGGACAGCCAGCTTTACGGAGACATCGTCATGAGCAATGCAAGAAGTCTCACCAAGATGCTCTCGCTAGCGGAGCGACATGCAAGCTGGAGGACGAGAAGAACGCCACCCATACTCAGGTACATGCTGGGGCTAATGAAAATGCCTCCAATAAAGATGAGTCCCATGGAAAGTTTGCAACTGGAAAGTCCAACAAGTCCAAATAGGGTCAACCCTCTCAAACACCAGCTATGGGAAAGCCTAACTTGCAGCTATCATTACCAGTCCATTAGATCCACAATGAAATTAAGAATAAACCATGGTTCAAGAAGCCGGAGCCAGTCAAAGGTGATCAAGAGAAGGATGATAAAACGAAGAGGTGTGCCTTCCAAAAGTGATATGGGCATAACATCGAAAAATGCATATCTTTCGAGAGATATTTCCGGAATCTCATCAAAGAAGGACATTGCATTGAGTACGTCAAAGGGAAGGCTGTGGATTGACCCGCTGACAAAGGACTGAAAGAACCTGCAACAAAGATGATTCACATCAACACCATCATAGCAGAATTGGAGTTGCTAGGAACCACCTCCAAGATGAAGAAAAGAAAGATACGAGATGCACTAGCCGTCTCTCAAGTCTCCTATGTTACCACCCCGAGGTGGCCAACGACCTTGTCATTGGTTTCTCTTTGAATAACAAGGTAGGACTTGATTGGCCGCATGATGATGCTTTAGTCGTGTCGTGTCAATCTAGATCGTTCATGATCAAGTTGATCGGATTCACGTTGATGAAGGAAGAGCAACAAATATCCTCAGCCTAGATGTAGTGCACAAGATGGGGTTAGAAAGCCTCACAACAAAAAGGGATGTCTCGCTCCAAGGTTTCAATGGGTCAACCAGCATGACTGTAGGCACTCTCCACCTGGATGTACATTCTGATTCCATAGTCACGTCTCATACTTTCTAAATCATGTACGAGTACTCTCCATATAATGGAATTTTGGGAAGACCATGGCTTCACAAAATCCTAGTAAACACGTCAAGCCTTTACAAGAAGATTCGATTCCCTATCCCGGAGGTGGAATCGGGGAGATCAAAGGCGATCAGGCGATGGCTAGGCGGTGCCTTATAGAAGAGTTGAAAGAGGTTAAGGAGGCTGAGTTTGTACCCCAGGTAGGGTCATCTTGTAACGACCCATCCAGAATATCGGGATTAAATACTAATTAATTCTGATTTAGAATGGCTAATCGGGGATTAGTTGAGAAAAATCGGGCGGAATGTGCAAAATGACCGTTTTGCCCCTAGTCGTAAGCAAAATGTTGACTTTTGAACTTGGAGATCCAATGGCCGAGGGCCGAGGACTGTTACGTAGATCGGGTCGATACGAATCCATAAACAAGCGCCACGCCGGAATCGGAGGTCCGACGGAAAAGTTATGGTCATGGGAATGAAATCGGAATTTGACGTCTCGAGATTCGCAATTATATATTAGTTTATTGTGATTAGCTGATATTTTGTATAGGGCCCTTGGATGAGTGACAAGTGCCACTCGTCCCATTGGCTACTTTTCCATGTTTTGGGGATCTATGCCTATTGGTAAAATGGATTAATTAATTAAACTAAAATAAAAAACTCTCCTTTCTCTCTCCCCCCGCAGGTAATCACCTTCCTTTTTCTCTAACAAACACGACATACATATGCCCACATAGCCCTTAATCCTAACGAATGGAGTTGGACATTGAACGAAGGTGAGGGAGTGAGGGGAGACGAGTCAAACGGTGGTCGCGGTTCGAGCCAACATGGACGGTGGCCATAGGACCCGAGACGGTACGTTTTTAGTCAAAATGCAAAAATCAAATTTTAATGCTTGTCGATCGATGCTGATGATTGGTTCGTGATCCTTGGACTCAGACGAGTCGAATGGGACCAATTTCAAGGATCCAGGTGGCCGGAGACGGCGGCAGTGTTCAGTTGCAGACGGTAGGCACTCTCCAGCTAGATGTACATTCTGATCTCATAGTCACGTCCTAGACTTTCTACATCATGGACGAGTACTCTCCATACAATGAAATTTTGGGAAGACCATGGCTTCACAAAGTCCTAGCAAACACATTAAGCCTTTACCAAAAGATTCGATTTCCTATACCCGGAGGTAGAATCGGGGAGATCAAAGGCGATTAGGCGATGGCTCGGCGGTGCCTTACAGAAGGGCTGAAGGAGGTTAAGGAGGCTGAGTTTGTACCCCAGGTAGGGTCATCTTGTAACGACCCGTCCCGAATATCGGGATTAAATACTAATTAATTATGATTTAGAATGACTAATCGGGGATTAGTTGAGAAAAATCGGGTGGAATGTGCAAAATGACTGTTTTGCCCTTAGTCGTGGGCAAAATGTTAACTTTTAAACCGGGAGGTCCGATGGCTGAGGGCCGAGAGCCCTTACGTAGATCGGGTTGATACAAATCCATAGATAGGCAGCATGCCGGAATCGGAGGTCCTACAGAAAAGTTATGATCACGAGAGCAAAATCGGGAATTTGATGTCTCGGGATTCGCAATTAAATATTAGTTTATTGTGATTGGCTGATATTTTGTATAGGGCCCTTGGATGAGTGACAAGTCATCCCATTGGCTACTTTTCCATGTTTTGGGGATCTATGCCTATTGGTCAAATGGATTAATTAATTAAACTAAAATCAAAAACTCTCTTTTCTCTCTCTCTCCCTGCGGGTCGTCCCCTTCCTTTCTCTCTAACAAACACGACATAAATATACCCACACAGCCCTCAATCCTTAACGAATGGAGTTGGACATTGAACGAAGGTGAGAGAGTGAGGGGAGACGAGTCGAACAGTGGCCGGAGGACCCGAGACGGTACATTTTTAGTCAAAATGCAAAAATAAAATTTTAACGCTTATCGATCGATGCTGATGATTGGGTCGTGATCCTAGGACTCGGACGAATCGAATGGGACCAGTTTCATGGATCCAGGTCGCCTTAGACGGCGGCAGAGTTCAGTTGCAGGCGGCCGGTTCTTCCACCGATCGTGAAGGAATGTTCTAAGGTTGTTTTTCAGGTTTTTGAAGTATGGAAAGGATAGATAAAGTTAAGACATAGAGTTTAGGATCGAAAGGAACAAGAATGGACGAAAAATGGGGGGGGGGGGTGTTTAAGACGTTGAACCGTGATTTCCGATTCGGTTGGACCGAACCGGTCTGAACCTGGTCTGTCGCGAGGTTAGGGATGATGAACAGTAGGCGTGTGGGGGCGCGTGAAGCATCCTTTGGGGGTGACTTCAACATGTGAATTAATCTATTCGATGTAACTAACATTTTTGGACTGGTTTCGTATCGATCGGACACCGTTTCGATATTTTTCGGGACAACCGAAGGTTTTGAATCTAGTTTAAAAATAGTTAAAAATTCAGAAAAATTATGGGGCTATGGTAGGAGGTTAATGAAGAGGTTAGTAACCCTCTAGTGTGGTTTGGAGAGGTTTGGAAGTCCCAGTGATAATGGTGTGGCCCGAGAAGGCTTACGACACGCATATCGAGGCGGCAGCGTAGGACGGTCTGTGAGTGGACTTCATTTTCTAAATTGTGATGCATTCGTAACTATTTTATATATTTTACATAAGTGATTTCTATGATGATGATTGTGGCACTGGTGGATTATTCGATTGCACTTATTTCGAGGTAAACCCGCATTTACACGCTTTTTGAGGTTTAAGAGTTTATGCTATGGCTATGTGATTGTCGGGTCAAGGGCCCAATGAATTACAAAACTTGGGCGGAGACCTTTTTTAGTCTTGTGATCGAGCCAGGGGCCCAGTGGTTTACAAAATTGGGCATGAGGCCCAGTTAAGTTTTATAAATGTGATTTCGGGTCTGAAACCATATGTTTCATAAACGTAATTTCGGTTCGGGAACCCTAAATGGATTTGTGATGTTTTATGGAGATTTCGGGCAGGACCTATTGAGATGTTTTGAAATGACTTTGTAAAACAGTTTTCCATATACCATCTTGATACGAGGATATGTGATGGCCTCCTCTAGGTGTCTGGGAAACTGGGGAAGTCACGGTGCATTTCCTGCGAGGGGTCATTATACGGAGCTACCAGAACGTGTAGTGACTCAGGAGCAGGAATGCTATGATTAGACGTCTAGGACGTCAGACATCTGGGATGTCAGAGATATTGTCCCAGAGAGACCCCGGGTAGCACGCGTTGCTTATTACCGTGAGATATGATGTTTGGGACGTCAAGCGTCTGGGACGCTAGGCATCTGAGATACCGAGGATGGTAATGTGGTAAATATGGATTATTGGAATCATGAGATGATATTTCTGTCTTTGTGAATTTGTGGTTATGGATTTAGGCAGTGGCCCACTTGATTTTGGTATTCTACAGTTTTGGGCTGAGTTCCCACACTTGGTTTTAAGTTGCGGTTTTTGGCCTATGACCCTAATGGTTTATTGAGTAAATCTTTTGATTATTGATTTGACGATGCATGCATACTTTTTAGTAAAGGGCATAACTTATCTTTATGAAATGCGTTTTTATGAATTTATTGATTTTTGTCCACTCACAGTTATGAATGGTTTTATTGCCCTTCAGGTTGATCACGGATGCGGGCTGTAGCAGAGACCGAGACATCGCACTCATCCACTGATCCTGGCACGCTCTAGGAGCCCCGTATGGGCTGAGGTACGTATTATCCCTTATCGAACACTTCGTGTCGGACGGGAGCATGACGCATCGCACGTTAATCCCGGGGGGATTGGGATAGGTCGTGTCAAGTGGTATCAGAGCCAGGTTGTCGTTATTCGGTAGGTCTTGATGTACACGCGGGTCGAGGATGTGATGTCTCTACGTGGTTAGCCCGTTATCAACCTGATAATAAGATGACAGATTGATAGTTTTTGAGATGGAATAGTGAATGTTGTGCAATTGGCATGATACGCCGTGCGTTAGAGTGATTCGACCCAAGTGGGGTTGTGTGTGAAGAATTGGTATTGTGGGACCGTTGGTTCGGCCATGTGACGTTAGTTTGTGGTGCTGCTGGGAGCAGCTGGGTTTGGGGAACCCCATTTGAGTAGTGATATGGAAATGTTAAACTCAGTGGAGCAATGGTCTGAGAATGTGAACCCTAGTGGTGATTACTCGTGTGGGGAGTGTTAGTACAGGAGTTAGCTGGTGACCTTAGTAGTGAAACCCCCGTTGAGTTGATGGTAGGATTGGATTGACGTCTATACGATGTCAGGACCGCGGAGTCAGTTAGATTGTGGATTTTATTGCAGGGAGCAGTTGGGTTCAGAGGAACCCTAGAGTGCGATTGATGAATTAGAATTGTGAGTCTGTAGTTGTTGAGGATTGGAAGACTTTCCGAAGTCGGGGTGGTCTGTCGAGTCGAACCTCAGATTGTGACTTGTTGATTAAAACTTGTACTGTAAAGAGCGGCTGAGGTCGTGGATGACCATGTGGATGGCTCTAGTGAGTCTAGTCAAAATGATAGAGATTGGTTGGCTGACATGAAGTGAAACGATGGGATTCGATCCACAAGTATGGTTTTGAGATAAGATATGGAATCCCGGGTTAGACCGGATAATAGTGTGATGTGTGGATGCGGATCTCGATAGCAATGACTCTTAGTCGACAGTCGTGTGGAGGTGACTGGCTATCGAGGGTACTTGGTGTGGTTGTAGTAGTTGGGAATTGGGGGACGTTCAGGGAACGTTCATTATCTTGATGTGGATTGTCAGAATGGTGGTATCCATAGTTGTGGGGTACGAGAGAGGCAGAGTTCCTTTCACCTGAGCGGAGATGCGGGGTTGTTGCTCGGTATGAGTAAAGACTCAGGGTTGTCTGATTCGTACATTGTGTGCTGGTGGTTGTGATGATGATGAGCCACGAGTTGGGATGTGATCCCGTCGTCATGGGCATAAGTTCGATATCTGAGATTCGGTAGTGGTTGAGTGATGGACTGGATGGGATCCAACAAGGATTGTGATGTGTTGAGATCAGTCCCAACACTTATGAGAGGACTATGTGATGAATGGATGAAAGAGGTATGATTGAGGCATGATGAGTTTTTGTATGACGCATGGGACGTCATGGAAATTAGTGGATTCGGGGAGTTATCGTTAACTCCGAAATGTAACGACCCGTCTCGAAAATCGGCATTAGTTTAGTGGATAATGACAGATTAGTGTGATTAATCAGTGATTAGCTGGGTGATTTCGGACAGACGGTGCGACATGACAATTTTGCCCTTGGAATGGGGGAGCGGTTGACTTTTCTTTTGGACGGTCAAATGGACTCTGGCCGATGACTGTGACATAATTCGATACGTCATGAGTTCCTAGACAAGTGGCACGTCCGATTCTGACATTCGAGGAAAAAGTTATGATGTTTGGAAGTTCGAGGGTATTTTGGTAATTTGGTTGAAAATGGGCAAATTGTTGACTTTTCATATGACATGGTTTTGTCACGCGTTTCAAGAACTGTTAGGTAGGTCTCGATCCCCTGAGTACAACGACAGGTGGCACGCTGTCATCGGACTTCGGACGACTTGGGTATGGCTCTAAAAATACTAAGGGCAAAATGGTAATTTGTCATGTATAGGCAGTTTGGTCTTTTGCTGCCTAGGGATCTGTGCCCAGTGACACTTGGCTGCCTCAGGTTTGGTGTCCACAGAGATTGGGACACCTGGCTCTCTGTGGATGGTTGTGGAAACATCTCTCATCGCCTCACCTTTGTTTTAAAAAATGGTTCAATGGTCACACGGTTTTGGCCGTGAAGAACAGAGACAGTGAGCCTTGACCCCTACATACCCTTTCCATCCTCATCCATTGTTCCTAAAGTATAAAAGACAAAGTGAAAAGGAGTCGAGACAATGATACTGGTGGCCACGGCGAGGCATGACGATGGCGGTTGGTGATCATTCCCGTGAAGTGTCATGTTTCCCTTCAACATGTCTTTTGGTCCTATGAGGCGTGATGATCGAATTAGTGGTTAGGAGGAGGTCCAGGAGGTTGATAGGAATGGATGGGGACTGGTTTCGAGGCCTGCCATGGACGGTGGTTGTAGAACCCATGTCTTGGCAAGTTTCACTTAATAATGGTAACTTAAGTTTTAGACGTTTGTAATCGATGGTGATGATTGGGAACTGTTTCTGGAGGCTCTAGAGATTGGTTGAGATCAAAAGGGGGGGAGGAAGTGGCCGGAAACACAGCAATGGGACGACAAACAATGCACAACTCCTCCTTCGATTTGGGAGGTAAGATTGAGGCCTTAATTGCATGTTTTAAAGTTGTAGATTGATAGGAAATCATGTAAGGAAGCTATAGAACTAAGTAAAATTGAAATTGGATTGAAAATGGATGATTTGGACATTAAACCGCCCTCATCGGTTACGGTCAGACTGGATTACAGTGAACCGAACCGAACTCGGTTCACCAGAGGTAGGAGATGAACTGTGCAGCCGCGCGAGAGGCCCACGTGAAGCCTCTTTGGCTGGCATGTGTGGGCGTGTGGCACGGTTTTTGAGGAAGGTTCCAACATGACTTTTAATGTATTCGATGTAACGAACATTTTGGCACTGGTTTCAAGTCGATCGGACATCGTCTTGATATGTTTTGGGATGTCCGAAGGTTTTAGGGCTCGTTTAAAAATAGTTAAAAATTCGAAAAAATTATGAGGCTTTAGTAGAAGCTTTATGAAGTAGTTAGTGACCTTATTATGGCATTTGGACAGGTTCGGGAAAGCCGGTGATAGTGGATTAGCCCAGAAAGCGTAATTGCACGCGTATCGAGACGGCGACGCTAATGGTCTATGAATGGACTTTGTTTTCTAACTTATGACGCATGCATAAATGTTTTATATGTTTTCTCTACGTGATTTCTATGGTTATGATATGGTATTGATGATTTACGATTTTGCACGTATTTCGAGATAATTACGTATTTGTACATTTTACGAGCTTACGATTTATGTTGCGATTTGATCATGGTTTTGGTGATTTGATTTTGAGATTTTAAATATGATTTGATTTCAATGATTTATAATGGATTTTGGAAAAGTGATTTTGGGCTGGAAGCCCTATTCATAAAAGGGATTTCGATAAACGTGATTTCGGGTTTTGGAACTCGATTGAAAGTGAATTTCTGGGTTTGGGTTCGAAATGATGATTCCGGATGCCGGCTTACGGAATGATGATTTCGGATTCTGATTTGGAAATGGATTATGGATATGATTTTCAGATTCTGGATTTGGATTCGGGATGATGATTTCAAATTCGGCTTGGGATTCGAAATGGTGATTTCGAATTCGGATTTGGACATGGATTTGGAAATGGTTTTAAAATGGTTGTGGATTGGATTTACTGGATCTGGTTATTGGGTTTAAAGACCTGGATATGATATGTGACGGGGGGCGGGCCCGGATTGGGTTTAAAGACCCGGATTGAGTTTAAAAACTCGAGAGTTTAAAGACTCGGATTATATTGAGTCCTGGATTGATTTTAAAGACTCGGATTGATATTGAGTTTAAAGACTCAGATAGGTCCAGCAGGTTCGATTGATTGCAATGGATTTCAATGGCTTTCAAATGTGTTTTAGATTTCGATGATAACTTGATGGTTTTCAATAATGGTTTTGAGATGTTTTGGGCTATGCCCCGGATGATATGGATTTTGATAGTTTTGGACTGAGGCCCGGGATTTGAGAAGATGAAATGACTTCTGGCTTTTGGTTTTATGAATGGTTATAATAACTTGAATATGAAATGGTTTTATGACATAAGTTTTATATGCATGCATTGGTTTTTAAACGGAGGGTATAAATGTCTTTATGATAAACTATTTTTTAAACTTATCCTTTTTTTTGTCCACTCACACTCTTTTATGTTTTCCATACCCTTCAGGTTTGATGTGGTGCGGGCTGTTGTTAGAGAGACGGAGACATCACATACGCAATCCACAGTAGATTCTGCGCACTCTGGGAAGTCCAGATGTTTTTGGACGGTTCGCTTGGGAATCCCTTGTCCGGCTTACGTGTTACATGGAGGTTGGATGTCGGTTTAGCCTTCATATCGAATGTAAGTTAGACGGGATCATGGCTTATCCCTTAATCCCAGGGGATTGGGGGTAGGTCGTGTCAAATCTTGTGTGGTTTTATGTTTCTAGTATCCCTAGGAAGTACAAGGAAATTATTGAAATGGGAAAAGTCTAGCAAAATCATTGGTGGTGTCGATGTGGGATTTTTTGATTGTGAATAACATGGAGACCCGAGAGTTGAACCTATGAAGGTTGAGATAGGAGAACGAGATAGTAACGAATTACATCCTTTTTGGATGTTCATAAACGGTTATTAACAGACAGGAAGTCTGGGTAATAGGTTGGTTACGAACACGTGGTTGTCCGAGTGAGTTGAGGATTGGGAAGTCCAGTGGGTGGACTTGACAATTAGATGAAAGCATACCTATTTCCAACATGATTGGAACTTCAGATTCGAGGAGCGTTATGATTGAGGAGACGAGATGAATGTTTGTTTCAGCAATTGTGGTGAGTATTCTAAAGTCTATGGGGTAGCTTCTTATTTTGTACCCATGGCAGATGATGGTGGTTGTCACCAGTACGTTGATCATGTATTGGCTGGTGGACCCGTATTTGTGTTTTGGGGTCATCAGGAGGAGTTGAGCATTTTGAGGCTAGGTGAATGAGATTTCTCATCTTCTGCTTGGTGGCAGGCGATGTTGAGTTACTTAGTATGGTGGGTGCAGTGAGTTTGTGTTTGCACTCACGTAGGATGAATGTTGATGTCATCGTCTTGAATCATCCTTGAATTTCCTAAGTGGAATGACAAGGATTGATATGAGAAAATTTGAGAGAACCCACAGTTTTGACGTGTTTCGTTGTTGATTGAATGATTAGATGTGAAAATAGTTGAAGAGTGATGTAACTGATGAAGGATGCAATGAGGGTGTAAGACAATACGGTTAGATGCCAGGTGAATTGTTAGCTAAGTGAGCATGTGTGGATCCTAGGTGGATCAGGATAGTGATGTTGTGGACATTGGGCATTGTGAGGATCTAAGATTGTGGTATTACCGGTTGGGTGACGTGGTGATGGATCTGGATCCTGATCTTATTGACCAAGTTAGGTGGAGAGTTTATTGCCCTATCGTAAATCTTTGGATATAGGAATGTTAGGACTGAACTTCTTTTCAAAGTTGATCCGGTATGAGACGGTACTTGAGTGGATTTAGACGTTTACGATTTGACTTGAGTATTTGACTTTGTTAACGAGTGGGTATCCGACGGGATCGGATTGGGTTAGCCTTGGATGTGTGGACAATGGGATTGGCACCCCTATGAAGTAAGTCAAATGTAATGTGTTAGTCAAATGAGCAGGTAACTGATAGGTTCAGAGTTGGTGCGTCTCGGTAGAAGTGGGTGAGCTTGGATGCTCTTTTGGCATGAATGAGTACGCCTGGGTAGGCATGAGTCAGATTGGTACATTTTGGATTACGTGATTGGGAGTAGACGTTGTGATGCTGGTCGGGCAACCATGGGACTCAGAATGAATGATGAGTTGGAGTAATTGATTTGTCTAGTACGAGATTGGACAGATGAACCCAGTATTAGACCGTGATTGACTACGTACCATGTAGTGGAATGGTTGGAGGATGGATGTACGTACCCTGTACGTTGAACGAGGATCAATACTGGATAGGCCGAGTAGTGCCTGGTGACAGTACATAGGATGTACCAGTGGTGTGTGGTTGAGCGTGTTGGTAGTCGGCTTAGTTCCGATATCAATGGATTGGTTGAGGACGTAAACTAGACATTGAATACTATAAGCTGGGCAAAGTGATTTTGACGGATTCAGTGATTGTATGAACAGGTGCTCAGAGCCGTGGATGGCTAATGGAACCCTAGAGTTGGGGTGTGTATTACCGCTAGGCAGGTATTCAATGAGGTTCAGTTACATGCAGGTCGAATGAGATGTTGGTATACGTATACCCAAGTTAAGTGAGTTGGTGGTTGGTGTAACCACGAGTTACTTTGCGTGAAGTTGTCGCTCTGTGACTCTTACTAATGACAGCATAGATTATGAGGAAATTATGGTACGAGGTACCTTGTTACGACTCTAGAGCGAGTCAGGATGTGTCGGTGATTCGAATTATGACCATGGAGCCGTGAATGACGACTGAGCGCGACGTGTTGGAACGTGTGTTGTTGATAAGGTAAAATTCAGTAAATGCGGAGAAATTGTGAGATTTGGTAATTCTCGATGTGGGAGAAACGTAGGATTGATTGAAGACTGGCCGAATGGTGACGGTTTGGCTGAATGTATCAGCGTGGATTGATGAGTAAGATTTTGTGACTCCCAGTGGGAGCAGATGTCAGAGTGTATTAGTGGTTGAGAGGAACCGTTAAGCTGATTGTGTCAGGACCCACCCCTAATCCCCCGGGATTAAGGGCTCAATCTTGATCCCGTCTAACTTACGCATGACACGAAGGCTAAACCAACGTCCAACCTTCGTGCGACACGTAAGTCAGACAAGGGAGTCTCGATCCAACCATCCGAAAAGGTAACCAGTCTTCAAAAAGTATGCCGAACTACTGTGGATCGCGGGTGTGATGTCTCCGTCTCCCTCGATCAACAGTCCATGCCGCAACAACCTGGAGGGTATCGAAAACACGAAAAGACTGTGAGTGGACAAAAATAAAGTTTAAGTTTAAAAAAACATTTCATAAAACAATGACATTTATACCCTCCGTTTCAAAACCAATGCATGCATACTAATTTCATGTCATAAAACCATTCAATATTCCGGTTAAACAAACCATGTACGAAAACCAAACACAGTTTCCTTATTCTCAAACCCCGGGCCTCAGCCCAAAACCACAAAAACCATTTCATCCGGGCCACTGCCCAAAACATCGGAAAACCTTGTCGAAAACCATCTCATTTCTTTCAATTTACCGAACCTGCTGGATCTATCCGAGTCTTTAAACTCTCGAATCTTTAAACTCAATCCAGGCCTCAATATAATCTGAGTCTTTAAACTCAACAGGCCTACGGGGGAAAATATCAATATATCTGAGTCTTTAAACTCAATCCGGGTCATTAAACCCAATCCGGGCCCGTCACCCGTCAATCGTAATCCGGGTCTTTAAACCCAATAACCAGATCCAGCAAATCCAATCCAAAACCG
Source organism: Prinsepia uniflora (assembly GCA_032719365.1). NCBI lineage: Eukaryota > Viridiplantae > Streptophyta > Magnoliopsida > Rosales > Rosaceae > Prinsepia > Prinsepia uniflora. Next base: position 54,460,339 of record CM064875.1, on the reverse strand, counting down.
TTTGAAAATGCATTTCCAAATCCATGTCCATCATTCATTCCAGATTCGTGTTCACAACCATCATCCCGTAAGCCGGCATCCGGAATAACCATTCTGAACCCAAACCCGGAATCCATATTCAAGTCTCAAATCGAATCCCGAATCGTCATCCGGAAATCCGATTCAACAACCCGAAATCACGTTTCTCCAAAACCACTTTTCTGAACTGGGCTTCAAGCCCGAAAACCCTTTTCCGAAAACACTTTTTCGAAATCCTTTTACTTTCTTTGAAATCAAATCGATAAAATCAGGTTCAATTCACAATATCCATCAAATCTGGTAAAACGTGAAATACCGTCATTTCCTCAAAAAATGTGCAAAACCGTAAACCATCACAATCATAAATCAAATCATAGAATCAATTATAGAAAACATATAAAAACATGTATGCATGCATCAAGAGTTGGAAAGCAAAGTCCACTCACAAACCATTCCGTCGTCGCCTCGATACGCGTGCATTTACGCCGTTCCCGGCCATTCCGCTATCCTCAGCTTCCCCGAACCTGTCCAAATCCCATATCAAGGTCACTAACTACTTCACAAAGGTCATACTAAAGCCCCATAATTTTCCCGTATTTTTAACTATTTTTAACCGAGCCCTAACACCTTGGGACACTCAAAACTGACCCGAGACGATATCCGATAGACTCGAAACTTGTCCTAAAATGTTCGTTACATCGATACGATAAAAATTTGCGTTGACAACTTCCCTATGAACAGTGTCACACGCCCTCACACGCCGTCCAAAGGGGCTACGCGTGGGCCTCACGCGCCTGCATTGTTCATCCCTGTCCTCAGGTGAACAGGGTTTAGTTCAGTCTACTGCTCAGCCGGTTCAATTGGACCGGCGTCCACGGTTCCTTCCATTTTTAGCCTGTTTCCAAACCATTTTTATCCCAATAGGTTCGTCCCACTCTAACTCACCTATTCCACTATCTAATTCGTGACAAACAATACCAAATCCTACCATCCAAAGCTCGAAAGAAAACCCAGAAATTCGAGTTTCTGTCTCCGGCCACCCATGGCCACTGTAGGGCTCTAGGTCGATACCTAAGGTTCCTAACAACTTCCTAGAGCTAATAGGACTAAAAGAACGGCTCGACTCAACCTCAAAACCCACGACTTTCAAATTGAAGCAAATTGGAAAAACAAGGGACAGTGAACGCTTACCCTTGCTCTGGCCTCTGCCGTGCTCGCCGCCGTGCTCTACTGAGTCCACACGACTCCTCTCAGGTCATTGAACACCACCACTCCTCTAATTTTGATGGTTTGATCAACTGGGGTGCACAGCCGTGCACGGTGTCCCTGCTCTGTTTCCTGGTTTCCTTCTCCCTTAGCACCGTCCTTCATCCTTCCTAACTCTCTCAATCTTACTCAAACACACCTACACTCATTTACTCAAGCCCAGCAACAAAAACTCTCACACACTTTCTGGAATTGATCGACTTTCTCTCACGACCTCTAACTCTCTGTTTCCTTCCCTGTGAACAATTGCACGAGTAACAACCGTGCAATTTGTAGCCGTGCACACACACACACACACCACTAGAACCCTCTAGGAGTCCCCCACGTGTCCATCATCCCATGGACAGAGTGATAAAAATCCAAGCACATATCCCCAAATGGCCTTATCTGATTGGCCCAAGTGCAAAAGACTAAAATGCCCCTAGAAGTCCAATTTACCATTTTGCCCCTCAACTTCCTAGAGTCACAACTTAACCGTCCGACGTCCGATGAAAGCGTGCCGCCTGTCGTTGTACTTAGGACTTCGAGACCTAGCTAACGGTCCTCGGTCTACGTGAAAACTAAGACTCTAGCAAAAAGTCAACATTTTCTCTCTATTTAACCAAATTACGGTAATGCCCTTAACCTTCCGAACATCATAACTTCCTCCTCGGATGTCGGAATCGGGCGTGCCACCTGTCTACGGACTCGTGACGTCCCATACTACGTCACAGTCATCGGTCAATGCCCAATTGACTGCCCGAACTAAAAGTCAACTTTTTGCCCATTCTAAGGGCAAAATCGTCATTCTGCGCTAACTGTCCAAAAGTAACCAACTAATCACTGATTAACGCGCTAATCCGTCACTAATCACTTCGCTAATCACGACTCCTGGGACGGGTCGTTACAATCTACCCTCCTTAAAAGAATTTCGTCCCGAAATTCCATAGCTCGTACCCCACACCTGGGTCTCCTACTCGGTGTTCCTCTCTGGCCGAATCCAACTTCTCCTGACAGTTCCCAACCTGTCATCACAACTTATCCAGATGAACCTCATCACCTGAACTCCAGTGCCATCCACGTACCCCGTGCCAGTACCACCACTAAACTACATTGCATACGCAAGGGACACGCTATGAACATATAAGAAACAAAGGTTATTTAGAATACCTCATTAGGATACCCAAACACAGTTCATAGAGTACATCCTCGCGTACTCCCACCTACACCTCCCTGATACTCACCTCCTATACCAACTCTCAAACAATTCCAAGCACGAGCCTCGGCATCACCCAAATGCCAACCTCGACATTTTTAACACATCAGGACGAGTCCACGAAATCCCACTGATGGTTAAACCTGTCCATACCACCCTAGCCTGATCCAACACGAAGCCTAGGTCCACCGCGCTTCCGTTGCACTACTCGGATCAACCAACTGCATTCTGACCGTTCGTCTTGATACATGACCTACCCATGGTCATCCCTACCTCGCTCTGAGTACGAACCCTCGTCCAGAGTCATCCACCAGGCACCCATGACCTCGGCTGCACCTAGTAGCACATCTCCGATCCGGCCTTAAGTCGGCCCAAACCACCAGGATTACGATACCACAAACCACAACTCACGGTTTCCCTCAGGTCCATCTCACTACAATCCAGTAATCCCACGGGGTTTCTCAAATCATCCCCGTCGTCCGGGTTATCCAAACCCTCGACTACCACTAGTTCACTTCAACCTTACCACTCGGGTCGTCACACCATTCTAAGACCATCACTAGGGACCCTGCCATCAAGGCATCCAGCTACTCGTAGCCGCACAATTCCAAGCTCAACCCAACTGACCAAAGGTTACCAATCCATCCGATCAACATCCAAACGCCATCTGGCCCAACCGGCCACCATTAATCAACCTACTCGGCCCACATATCTCACTAATTCCACGAGCTACTCTCAGGCCCCTCAGGCCGACCAACCTACTCATCCGTAGCTGACCGGCTACCTTCCAGGTTACTTCTGCTAGCGTATCTCTGACCCTATGGTCCACCATTAAGTGACACCAATACTAGCGCCAACGCACTAACCATTCCGGCCCTAAGTCGACGTACATCTTACCTCGCACCGCGTATCGAGCGACTAGCTCCCTCAAACGCTTCTATCTAGCCGCCTCAAACGTACTATCACTATCGTATCCAGGTTGCTGACGGGCTGTTCTGCATCGAGACATCACATCCACAGTAGCATCACACCACCCTAGTCGACTAAACTTGGAACTCTGGGAACCAAACCTCGCGCAGTACACCCGAAACCTCGCTCTGATACCAATTGTCAGGACCCACCCCTAATCCCCCGAGATTAAGGGCTCAATCCCGATCCCGTCTAACTTACACATGACACGAAGGCTAAACCAACGTCCAACCTTCGTGCGACACGTAAGTCAGACAAGGGAGTCTCGATCCAACCATCCGAAAAGGTAACCAATCTTCCCAGAGTATGCCGAACTACTATGGATCGCGGGTGTGATGTCCCCGTCTCTCTCGATCAAAAGCCCGTGCCGCAACAACCTGGAGGGTATCGAAAACACGAAAAGACTGTGAGTGGACAAAAATAAAGTTTATGTTTAAAAAAACATTTCATAAAACAATGACATTTATACCTTTCGTTTCAAAACCAATGCATGCATACTAATTTCATGTCATAAAACCATTCAATATTCCGGTTAAACAAACCATGTACGAAAACCAAACACAGTTTCCTTGTTCTCAAACCCCGGGCCTCAGCCCAAAACCACAAAAAACATTTCATCCAGGCCACTGCCCAAAACATCGGAAAACCTTGTTGAAAACCATCTCATTTCTTTCCATTTACCGAACCTGCTAGATCTATCTGAGTCTTTAAACTCCCGAGACTTTAAACTCAATCCAGGCCTCAATATAATCCGAGTCTTTAAACTCCGAGTCTTTAAATTCAACAGGCCTACGGGTGAAAATATCAATATATTCGAGTCTTTAAACTCAATCCGGGTCTTTAAACCCAATCCGGGCCCGTCCCCCGTCAATCGTAATCCGAGTCGTTAAACCCAATAACCAGATCCAGCAAATCCAATCCAAAACCGTTTGAAAATCCATGTCCATCATTCATTCCAGATTCGAGTTCGCAACCATCATCCCGTAAGCCGGCATCCGGAATAACCATTCCGAACCCAAACCCAGAATCCATATACAAGTCTCAAATCGAATCCCAAATCGTCATCCGGAAATCCGATTCAACAACCCGAAATCACGTTTCTCCAAAACCACTTTTCTGAACTGGGCTTCATGCCCGAAAACCTTTTTCCGAAAACACTTTTCTGAAATCCTTTTACTTTCTTTGAAATCAAATCGATAAAACTAGGTTCAATTCACAATATCCATCAAATCTGGTAAAACGTGAAACACCGTCATTTCCTCGAAAAATGTGCAAAACCGTAAACCATCACAATCATAAATCAAATCATAGAATCAAGTATAGAAAACATATAAAAACATGTATGCATGCATCAAGAGTTAGAAAGCAAAGTCCACTCACAGACCATTCCGTCGTCGCCTCGATACGCGTGCACTTACGCCGTTCCCCTCCATTCTACTATCCTCAGCTTCCCCGAACCTGTCCAAATCCCATATCAAGGTCACTAACTACTTCACAAAGGTCATACTAAAGCCCCATAATTTTCCCGTATTTTTAACTATTTTTAACCGAGCCCTAACACATTCGGACACTCAAAACTAACCCGAGACGATATCCGATCGACTCGAAACTTGTCCTAAAATGTTCGTTACATCGATACGATAAAAATTTGTGTTGACAACTTCCCTATGAACAATGTCACGCGCCTGCACTGTTCATCCCTGTCCTCAGGTGAACCGGGTTCAGTTCGGCCTACTGCTCAGCCGGTTCAATTGGACCACGTCCACGGTTCCTTCCATTTTCAGCCTGTTTCCAAACCATTTTTATCCCAATAGGTTCGTCCCACTCTAACTCACCTATTCCACCATCTAATTCGTGACAAACAATACCAAATCTTACCGTCAAAGCTCGAAAGAAAACCCAGAAATTCGAGCTTCTGTCTCCGGCCACCCATGGCCACCGTAGGGCTCTAGGTCGATACCTAAGGTTCCTAACAACTTCCTAGAGCTAATAGGACTAAAAGAACGGCTCGACTCAACCTCAAAACTCACGACTTTCAAATTGAAGCAAACTGGAAAAACTGGGGACAGTGAACGCTTACCCTTGCTCTGGCCTCTGCCGTGCTCGCCGCCGTGCTCTACTGAGTCCACACAACTCCTCTCAGGCCACAGAACACCACCACTCCTCCAATTTTGATGGTTTGATCAACTGGGGTGCACAGCCGTGCACGGTGTCCCTGCTCTGTTTCCTGGTTTCCTCCTCCCTTAGCACCGTCCTTCGTCCTTCCTAACTCTCTCAATCTTACTCAAACACACCTACACTCATTTACTCAAGCCCAGCAACAACTCTCACACACTTTCTGGAATTGATCGACTTTCTCTCACGACCTCTAACTCTCTGTTTCCTTCCTTGTGAACAATTGCACGAGTAACAACCGTGCAATTTGTAGCCGTGCACACACACACACACCACTAGAACCCTCAAGGAGTCCCCCACGTGTCCATCATCCCATGGACAGAGTGATAAAAATCCAAGCACACATCCCCAAATGGCCTTATCTGATTGGCCCAAGTGCAAAAGACTAAAATGCCCCTAGAAGTCCAATTTACCATTTTGCCCCTCAACTTCCTAGAGTCACAACTTAATCGTCCGACGTCTGATGACAGCGTGCCGCCTGTCGTTGTACTCAGGACGTCGAGACCTAGCTAACGGTCCTCGGTCTACGTGAAAACTAAGACTCTAGCAAAAATTCAACATTTTCCTTCTATTTAACCAAATTACGGTAATGCCCTTAACCTTCCGAACATCATAACTTCCTCCTTGGATTTCGGAATCTGGCGTGCCACCTGTCTACGGACTTGTTACGTCCCATACTACGTCACAGTCATCAGTCAATGCCTAATTGACAGCCCGAACTAAAAGTCAACTTTTTGCCCATTCTAGGAGCAAAATCGTCATTCTGCGCTAACTGTCCAAAAGTAACCAACTAATCACTGATTAACGTGCTAATCCATCACTAACCACTTCACTAATCCCGACTCCCGGGACGGGTCGTTACAGATTGTGTCAGAGTAATGGTAGAATGGTTAAGTACTCGGATCGTGTGATCGATTTCACTAGAGTTGGTCGAGGGTAGTCATTGTGTTGTGAGTTCGTGGTGAACGTCTAGGTGCAGACATGTATTGTGCTGGATAGTGGGTGTACAGGTTTACACATGATGTGAAAACAAATTACTTTCCACGAGGTCGATGTGGAATCAGAATAATTTAAATTTCGAGGACAAAATTATTTAAGGGGGGAAGGTTGTAACGTCCCATCCCGAATATCAGGTTTAAATACTAATTAATTATGATTTAGTATGACTAATCAGGGATTAGTTGAGAAAAATTGGGCGGAATGTGCAAAATGATCGTTTTGCCCCTAGTCGTGGGAAAAATGTTGACTTTTTAACCGGGAGGTCCGATGGGCGATGGCAGATGACCGTTACGTAGATCAGGTCGATACAAATCCATAGACAAGCGGCACGCCGGAATCAGAGGTCCAACGGAAAAGTTATGGTCACGGGAGCGAAATCGGGAATTTGACGTCTCGGGATTCGCAATTAAATATTAGTTTATTGTGATTGGCTGATATTTTGTATAGGGCCTTTGGATGAGTGACAAGTGTTACTCATCCCATTGGCTACTTTTCCATGTTTTGGGGATCTATGCCTATTGGTCAAATGGATTAATTAATTAAACTAAAAACAAAAACTCCCTCTTCTCTCTCTCTCCCCGCGGGTCATCCCCTTCCTTTCTCTCTACTAAACACGACATACATATACCCACACAGCCCTCAATCCTTAACGAATGGAGTTGGACATTGAACGAAGGTAAGAAAGTGAAAGGAGATGAGTCAAACGGTGGTTGCGGTTCGAGTCGCCGTGGACGGTGGATGGAGAACCCGAGACGGTACGTTTTTAGTCAAAATGCAAAAATCAAATTTTAACGCTTATCGATCGATGCTGATGATTAGGCCGTGATCCTAGGACTCATACGAGTCGAATGGGACATGTTTCATAGATCCAGGTGGCTGGAGACGATAGCATTGTTCAGTTGCAGGCGGCCGGTTCTTCCACCGATCATAAAGGAATGTTCTAAGGTTGTTTTCAGGTTTTTGAAGTATGGAATGGATAGATAAAGTTGAGACTTAGAGTTTAGGATCGAAAGGAACATGAATGGATGAAAAATGGGGGGTTTATGACGTTGAACCGTGATTGCCGGTTTGGTAGGACCGAACCGTTCTGAATCGGTCTTAATCCGGTCTGTCGCGAGGTTAGGGATGATGAACAGTAGGCGCGTGGGCTTCATGTGCAGCCCCTTTGGAAGTGCGTGGGGGTGCGTTAATCATCCTTTGGGGATGACTTCAACATGTGAATTAATCTATTCAATGTAATGAACATTTTGGGACTGGTTTCGTGTCGATCAGACACCGTTTCGATATTGTTCGAGACGTCCGAAGGTTTTGAATCGAGTTTAAAAATAGTTAAAAATTCAAAAAAAAAAATGGGGTTTTGTTAAGAGGTTAATGAAGAGGTTAGTAACCCTCTAGTGTGGTTTGGACAAGTTTGGAAGTCCCGGTGATAGTGGTGTGGCCCGGGAAGGATTATGGCACACATATCGAGGCGGCAGCGTAGGATGGTCTGTGAGTGGACTTCGTTTTCCAAATTGTGATGCATGCATAACTATTTATATGTTTTACATATGTGATTTCTATGATGATGATTGCGACACTGGTGGATTATACGATTGCACGTATTTCGAGGTAAACCCTTATTTACACGCTTTTCGAAGTTTACGAGTTTATGTTATGGCTATGTGATTGTGAGTCTAATTATCGTTCTATGGCATGGTTTTGGTTTTGGAAAGATGAATTCGGGCATGAAACCCATTTGAATTATGTAATCGGGATAAGGGCCCAATGAATTACAAAAATCGGGCGGAGACCTTTTTTAGTCTTGTGATCGGGCCGGGGCCCAGTGGTTTACAAAATCTGGCATAAAGCCCAGTTGAGTTTTATAAATGTGATTTAGGGTCTGGGACCCTATGTTTCATAAACGTAATTTCGGGTCGGGGACCCTAAATGGATTTGTGATGTTTTATGGAGATTTCGGGTAGGGCCCATTGAGATGTTTTGAAATGACTTTGTAAAACTGTTTTCCATATACCATCTTGATACGAGGATATGTGATAGTCTCCTCCAGGTTTCTGGGACACTGGAGAATTCAAGGTGCATTGCCTGCGAGGGGTCATTATACGGAGCTACCGAACCGTGTAGTGACTCAGGAGCAGGAATGCTATGATTAGACGTCTGGGACGTCAGACACCTGGGATGTCAAAGATATTGACCCGGAGAGACCCCGGGTAGTACGCGTTGCTTATTACTGTGAGATATGACGTCTGGGACATCAAGCGTCTAGGATGCTAGGCATCTGGGATGCCGAGGATGATTATGTGGTAAATATGGATTGTTGGAATCATGAGATTATATTTTTGTCTTTGTGAATTTGTGGTTATGGATTTGGGCAGTGACCCACTTGGTATTCTACGGTTTTGGGCTGAGTTCCCACACTTGGTTTTGAGTTATGGTTTTTGGGCTACGGCCCTAATGGTGTATTGAGTAAATGTTTTGATTATTGATTTGACGATGCATGCATACTTTTTAGTGAAGGGCATAACTTATTTTTATGAAATGCATTTTTATGAATTTATTGATTTTCGTCCACTCACAATTCTGAATGGTTTTATTACCCTTCAGGTTGATCATGGGTGCAGACTGTAGCAGAGACCGAGACATCGCACTCCTCCACTGATCCTAGCGCTCACTGGGAGCCCCGTATGGGCTGAGGTACGTATTATCCCTAGTCGGATACTTCGTGTCAAACGGGAGCATGACGCATCCCACGTTAATCCCGAGGGGATTGGGATGGGTCGTGTCACATCTACTGGGGGCAAGTTTTCTTTTTCGTCTCCCAAATAGCGACTAATGACAGGTCAAGATCCAGAAATTCATGAGGAGCCCCCAACTCCGGAGGGATGGAAACTAGAGGATGACGTCACCCTCATTCAACTTGACCCTCAATATCTCGAGCGATAAGCCCGCATTGGTGCTCGGTTGAGTGACACAGAAAAAGAAGAACTCATAGCTTTCCTGCGTGAGGAAAAAGAATTTTTTGCTTGGTCTCCGTCTGACATGCCGGGGATTGATCCTACCATCACTTGCCACAAGCTGCACGTCAATCCTAACCACAAGCCGGTCAAGCAGAAAAGACGCAATTTTTCCCTCAAGAAAATTACTATCATCCAAGAAGAGATTGACAAGTTACTAGTTTCTGGATCCATTGATGAAGTTCTGCACTCTGAATGGCTAGCAAACGTCATACTTGTCAAGAAAAAGGAAGCAGGACGATGGAGAGTTTGTGTTGATTACACCGATCTCAATCTTGCGTGCCCAAATGAGAACTATCCTCTGCTCAGAATCGATCTCTTAATGGAGTCAACTGCAGAAAATGAGCTCCTAAGCTTCCTAGATGCATACTCGGGCTATAATCAAATTTTCATCTATGAAAAAGACAAAGACAAAACTGTCTTCGTCTTCGACCGAGGTGTGTACTGCTACAAGGTCATGCTATTTGGCCTCAAGAATGCGGGTGCAACGTACCAGAGACTTGTCAATCAAGTATTCAAAGATCTCATCAGCAAAACTATGGAGGGTTATGTGGATGACTTCATGGTCAAAGGAGAAAAACGAGGGGATCATATCACCAACCTGCGAGAGACTTTCAGCTTACTGAAGAAATACAAAATGAAGCTCAACCCTCTGAAGTGTACTTTCGGGGTATCAGCAGGGAAGTTCTTGGAATATCTTGTGACTCACCGTGGGATCGAAGCAAATCCAAAGAAAATCAAGGCAATTCTCGAGATGAAGTCTCCGTCAAGTCTAAAAGAGAATCAAAGTCTCACTAGACGAGCTGCAGCACTGAATAGGTTCTTTTCCAAGTCAACTGATCGGTGTCGACCTTTCTTCCAAGCGGTAAAGAAGGCATCCAGAGATAAGTGGGACGAAGGTTGTGAGAAAGTGTTTCAAGATCTTAAGGACTACTTGACGTCTCCACCGCTACTATCAAAACCCAAAGATAATGAGGACCTGTTCCTATATTTGGGGGTCTCTGATGTTGCTGTAAGCTCTGCACTTATCCGGGAAGAGAATGGGATTCAACTGTCTGTGTTCTACACATCCAAAGCCCTCATTGATGCTGAGACACGATATCCGAAGTTCGAAAAGCTAATTCTGGCATTACTGGTTACCACAACGAAGTTGAGGCCTTACTTTCAAGCTCATCGGGTAATCATCATTACAGAATATCCACTTCGTTCGTTACTTCATGCACCTAATGCATCAACCTGAGTAATGAAATGGTCCATAGAGTTGAGTCAGCATGATTTACTCTATCGTTCAAGAACAGTTGGCAAAGGCCAAGCCTTAGCGGATTTTGTTATGGAGTTCGCACCAGCATCACTGGAAGGACGCAATGGCAATAAGCTTGGCAAAGTCCCCAGGCCCGCCGACACTTCCTTGTCACAAGATCATGGCGACAGTTCCTCTTCTCTGCAACCCTCAACTTCCAATCATCTATGGAAGCTCTTTGTTGTCGATTCCTCGAACCAGAAGGGGGCAGGATGTAACGACCCGTCTTGGAAATCGAGATTAGATTAGTAGTTAATGACGGATTAGTGAAGTTAATCGGTGATTAGTTGGATGCTTACGAACGGACGGTGCGAAATGACAATTTTGCCTCTAGCATGGGAAAAAATGTTGACTTTTTTCCGATGGTCAAATGGACTTTGACCAATGACCGTGATGTAGTTTGGGACGTCACGAGTTCATAGACAGGTGGCACGTCCGATTCCGACATCCGAGGAGGAAGTTGTGATGCTCGAAAGTTTGAGGGTACGTTGGTAATTTTGTTCTTTGGGGGCATTCTGGTCATTTATTTGCATAGGGATATGTGCCCACTGAGAAATGGATACTTGGCTGCCTTGGGATGGTTGCCTCATCATATGGGGACACTTTTCCCAGCTCTAGAGGGTTATGGAACCTACTGCACTGCCTCACACACATTTTAAACGTGAAGTGTTGGTTGCACGGTGACCGTGAGAGAAAACAGAGACATGGATGATTTTTTAACCTTAACCCTCTCAAAACTTGATCGGATAAGGATGGGGTATGAAGGAAAGCTGGAGGAGAAGCTGTGCTGAGATGACTGGTGGCCACGGTGAGGCACGCCGGCGGAGTACGGTGGTGGAAACTGAGAAAAACTCGTGAAGTCCTCTGTTTAGGTTTGAACTTGGGAAGTGGATTGAAGGCCTAAGGATTGATTGTCGTGGATGACAGAGGTTGCTGGAGGACTGGGGAATTGAATAAGTTCATTTTCGAGGCCTGAGGGGCCTGGTAAGTACCCTTTCGATTAACTGGTCCTTTTAAGGTTGAAAATGGCAACTTGGTTTCTGATACTTACTGATCGAATTGGTTCTTTGGATGAGGGTTTGGATGCCTAAAGGAAACTTATGGATGAGGAATTAAGGACAATAATGGCCGGAGCCATGAAAACAGAGAGGGGAGTTCGCAGGAATGAAAATCTGACTTGAGAAGGTAATTTTCAGACCCCTAAGTCGTGTTTTGATCAGTTAAATCGATTAGGCTGGTTGGAACGAACCTAATAGACTAAAAAGGAATAAAAACAGACCAGAATTGGACAGTTTAAGACGTTGGACCACCTGCGCCGGTTCGGTTGGACAGGGATGAACCGAACCGATCTGGACCCGATTCAGCGTGAGGTTGAAGATGACCTGCTGAGGCGTGTAAGGCCCACGAGCAACCCCTTTGGGAGGCGCGTGGGGGCACGTGACACGTCTTTTGAGGATGGTTCCAACACAACTTTTAAAGTATTTGATGTAACGAACATTTTGGCACTGGTTTCGAGTCAATCGGACATCGGCTCGATATGTTTCGGGCTGTCCGAAGGTTTTAAGGCTCGGTTAAAAATAGCTAAAAATTCGGGAAAATTGCGGGGCTTTATTATAAGCTTTATGAGGTAGTTAGTGACCTTGTAATGGGATTTGGATAGGTTCGGGTAAGCCGATGATAGTGGATTGGCCGAAAACGGCATAAGTGCGTGTGTATCGAGGCAGCGGCGAAATGGTCTGTGAGTGGACGTTGCTTTCGAACTTATGATGCATGCATATATGTTTTTATATTTTTTCTATACGTGATTCTATGATTTGATTTATGACCTTGATGATTTGCTGTTTTGCACGGATTTCGAGATTATGACGTAATTGCACGTTTTATGAGATTTCGATTTATCTTGTGATTTGATCATGCGGGTTGGAGCCCTGTTCATGTGATTTCGAAAATGAGATTTCGATTTTGGAACTGGATTTCGGAAACGATGTTTCGGATTTGGTTTTGAAACTTGGAAAGGAAATTCTGGATTTGGGTTCGGGACAGTGCTTCCGGATGCCGGCTTACAGAATCATTGTTGCTAATTCGAATGTGGATTTTCTATGGTTTTTACTATTGATTGAAAAATGGTTTTGGGTTTAAAGACCCGGAAAAGAAAAAGAAAAACCGATGGATCTGGTTTTGAGTTTAAAGACTCGGTTGATTGACGGGGAGGGGGAGGGGGGGCTTGAATTGATATGTTTTGAGTTTAAAGACTCAGTATATGTTTTGAGTTTAAAGACTCGATTATGATACCCCCCGAGGTCTGTGATTGTGTTTTGAGTTTAAAGACTCGTTGATATCCCGGGAAGGCCTGATTATTGCGCATGGTTCTGAGTTTAAAGACTCGGGCACAGTTGAGATCCAGCAAACTTGTATGATTGATATTTTCACTGGTTTTTCACTGGTTTTCAGATGTTTTGGATAGTGGCCTGGATGAATTGGATTTGATGAGTTTTAGGGCTGAGTTCCCGTACTTTGAGATTGATTTGTGATTTTGGGCTGAGGCCCTGGATTTGAATGACGAATTTGATTTGGGTTTTTGATAATGGTTTTCGTTGATGGTTTTTTATGTGAAATGGTTTCATAACATGAATTGATATGCATGCATTGGTTTTTGCGTGGAGGGTAAAAATGTAATTTCTCTTAACTGTTTTCTACATTATTATTTATTTTTTTCCACTCACAGTCTTTTGTGTTTTCAATACCCTACAGGTTGTTGCGGTGCGGGCTATTGGTCAAGAGAGACGGAGGCATCACATACGCGAACCACAGTAGAGTCTGCGCACTCTGGGAAGTTCGGGAGTTGGAACGATGCGTTGAAAAATCCCTTGTCTGACTTACGTGTCACATAGAGGTTGAACGTCAGTTTAGCCTTCGTGTCATGCGTAAGTTAGACGGGAGCAGGACTTAGCCCTTAATCCTGGGGGATTGGGGGTGGGTCCTGTCACAGGAGCAGGGATTGTCCTTATCACTCCTGATGGCGCAATAATGGAGTAAGCAGTACAGTTTGGATTCAAAGCCTCTAACAATGAAGCGAAATATGAAGCTTTGATTTGTGGGCTCACCCTTGCCAAGGAGTTGGGTGTCAAAAAACTCGCTATTCATTAGGATTCACAACTGATCACTAACCAATCAATCGGTGAATATGCTGCGTGTGATACAAGGATGCTCAGATATAACAACAAGGTCCAGGAAATGCTTGGGTTTTTCTTGGTTTTCACTTTTCATCAACTTCCACCAGCCGAAAATACACAAGCGAATGTGTTGGCCAATCTAGCGTTGTCACTTAACTATCGTTTCAAGTTCTCAGTCCCGATTGAGTATCTCGAGCAGCGATGCATTGATGTGAAGGAGATTGAAGTAAGACAAATTGATTCATCTCCAAGTTAGCAAGATCCTTTTATCAACTATCTAGAGCATGGCACATTTCCTAATGAACGGCCAGAAGCCCGCAAAGTCCAGATGAAAGCTGCGGGGTACTATGTTGACAAAGGTCGACTTTTTCGTAAGAGCTTCACGGGACCAAACTTGTTATGCTTGAAGCATCCTGAAACATTGAAAGTCTTGGATGAGATTCATGAAGAACATTGTGGGAATCATTCTGGTGGAAGATCGCTTGCTCAAAAGACGCTTAGTACAGGATTTTATTGGCCTACTCTACGCCAGGAAGCTCTGCAGTATGCCTAGAAATACGACAAATGTCAAAGGTTCAAGCCTAACCAATTGGCGCCATTGGAAGAGCTACATGCACAGATGAGCCCTTGGCCATTCATGCAATGGGGAATTGACATTGTTGGACTGCTCCCAAGCACTTCAGTTCCAAGCAAGAAGTATTTAATTGTTGCCACTGACTACTTCACCAAATGGGTGGAGGCGAAGGCCTTGGCCACCATAACTTAGGCTGATGCTCAAAATTTCATCAGGAGCCAGATTATCTGCCGATTTGGACTTCCCAAGGTCATTCTAATAGACAATGGAACTCAGTTCACTAGCGCCATAATCAACGAGTTCTTTGAGTCTTGGAAAATCAAGCATTTCACTTCAACTGCATATTACCCCCAGGGTAATGGCCAGGCTGAAGCTTCAAACAAAACGATCCTTGACTGTATCAAGAAGAGACTCGATGATAAGAAAGGCATATGGGAGGAAGAGTTAGATGGCACGCTCTGGGCTTACATCACCACTCCTCGTAGTGCAACAATGGAGTCTCCACTCACCCTTGCATACGGCACTGACGCTGTCATTCATCCACATGTTGTTGTTCCAGCGCCCTTTACTGAGCTCGATGATCCAGTAGTCAACTCCATCGCTCTAAGAACTTCACTTGATCTCAGCGAGGAATTAAGAGAGCAAGTTGTAAAGTGCATCTCTAGCTACCAGCAGCAAGTGAGAAGTTCCTACAACAAGAAGGCTCGACTCCGACACTTTCTCCTAGGTGACCTTGTTCTCAAGAAAATTTTTGCAACACCCAATCGTCCAAGGTCTCAAAAACTCAAGTCCCCGTGGGAAGGACCCTACCGAATCTACCAAGTAGGCGGAAAGGGAAGCTACACTTTAGAAACAATGGATGGAAAGTTAGTGAGTGGTTCCATGAATGCTCATAATATTATGTATAATGCAAACTAGAGCTCAAAGCTAAGCTAGTCTTTGTTTTATACTAAATATAGACTTTATTTTCAAGAATGATGTATTTAGACTTATCAATAAAGCTATTAACTCATTCCTAGTTCCGCTATGTGTTATTGTACTTTCGGAAAGGTACTCAAAGCCTTCCTCTGGGAAGCATCCAAAGCCTTCTTCCGGGAAGCACTCAAAACCTTCCTATCGGAAGCGTTCAAAGCCTTCCTCTCGGAAGCACTCAAAGTCTTCCTCCGGGAAGCACTCAAATTCTTCCTCCAGGAAGCACCCAACGCCTTCCTTTAGGGAGAGCTCATAGCTTTCCTCTGGGAACCAAGCAAAGCTTTATGGAGGAAACGCTTAAAGTCTTCCACCAGGAAGCACACCAGGTCTTCCTCTAGGAAGCATTTCCGTAACCTCCTAACTCGAAGCGCTCGAGCTTTCCAGTAAAGCATTTCAAGCCTTCAGTTAGAAAGAGCAAAAGCCCTTCCCTGAAGGAAACACACCAAATACTAAATCATCTAATACTTCGAGTTATTTAGAACCCGTCATTGCATACCCATGGTTGCAGTGGGGGCATATGAATGAATTCACTATAGCACATTGTATGGAGTTCATTCCGACACATCGCCAAGCATTTGACAGTGTTCGCTTCAACACATTAAAAAGTGGATAAAAGAAAGTTAACACTTGCGTTCCAACAATTGGTCCAACAATTCAGCATAAATGATTTTATTATTTATTCATTTGGAGGGTGTTTGGAAAATCACATGTCGATTTCTCACACCAGTTATTCACTATTGGAATGAAAATTACAAACTAAAGGAAAATGACATAAAGAAACTACGGATACAAGTCTTCAAAACCCATTTTTTTCTAAACTCTTCCCACTTTTCCGCTGAAAGTAGAGAAGTGTCATTAAACAATGATTCAGCCGTCTCAGGGGCACCTTCCTTTCTGGTCTCTGTCTCAGGCTCTGGTTCAGGTTACGGGCTCATACTCTTTCTCGAACTCTGGTTCCCGCTCTTTGGTGGTGATCCCACTGCAGCTTGCCTTGTCCAACTTTTGCGCCTCATTTTCTTTTTGGCACAAAGTTGTGGGGGCATGTGGTGGCAGTAAATGGTCGTGTCTCGGAAACCTTCCAGTCTTCAGATTTTGGATTTCCACATCCAAAAGTTTGATTCTCTCATCTGAGTCCTGCAAATTTCTACGCAACAAAGTGACCTCATTTAGGGCAACATCTTGCTCATTCTCTATCAGCATCGTATCTGCACGGCTTGTCTCCAGCTCGCTCACTTTGCCCTCCAATGTATGGATTCTTCTGAACCAGTCTTTGTTGTTTCGTCTAGAGTGATCTCGGGCTTCTCGAAGGCATTTGCACTCACTCTTCATTAGTTTGTTTTCATCTTCCAGATTGGCATTTCCACGAAGCATGTCAACCAACTTGCGGGCCCCAGCTTTCATAATCCTAAGGTCTCGGACTACCTTGTCGTAAGTTCCTTGTGGCATAGTTTTTGGGGTTTCTTCTGCCATGATGGGGGCAGCTATCACATCAGGAGTCTTGGATGACGACTGTGTCTCCTCCACTAATCGGTCTGGGCCTTCATCTATCAACACTTCAATCACTTCAGGGGAAGTGGGAATCGCTTTCAGCTTCTTAGGTTTTTTGGCTGCATCATCATAGGGATCGTCTGAGGTTTTGCGCTTGCTAGATGACTCTGCAGGACTAGAACAGTCGGGCTTGGAAGGAACCTAATGATCATGCTTTCTCTCCAAAAAGTTAATGGGCCCTTGCTTGTTGTTCTTCTTCTGGGTAACGGGTTTTTTCAAACGCAGTGGAGCGCTCAGCCATTCCTTGATCAGGCTATCTGAAGGCCTCCCGCCATTCATGTCTCTGAGTGGAGAGAGTAACCAGCTTATGTCTCGAAACTCTGGAGGAATTTTGGAATTTTCAAGGCCATGTCAATTTTTTTGAGATCAGGATGACCTTCAAACCCACTGTACAGCTCATTGAACATGCGGAAGTGCGAGGCAATCCTCAGGTCCGGGGAGGCATGTTTGTCCCATGCGCCTCCAACTTAGATGTAGTTGAATCTGTACGTATTGTCATCAAACTCCGTCCTAAAAAATAGCTCCACCTTGGGTACGACTCGAGAAAGACGACTGCCGGTAATTTCGTTGTGCGAGACAGAATAGCAATGCCAGAATTCATCTTCAGCGAGTCCCAATCCAAAGAATTTGTTCAGCTTCTCGAAGCACATAATGTGTCGATAGGCATCGACGTCCAGTTGAGCAGGGCTGCATCCCATTCGGCCAATAATCTTGGAAAAGAACTTAAAGAACGGGAACTTAAAACCCCACCCAATGATCAAGGGGTGGAATTTAGTCCATCGACCGCCGGTAAGGTTTTTTCCTCTTCCATGCTTAAGAGCCTTCATGGAAGAACATCTGTCGCCAAGCTCCACGAAGACGTCTTCCGGAAAAGCAATCTGATTACGAGCTTTCCACTTCATGAAGTCTTCAGGTTTCTCAAATTCCATGTCCTTCCCTCGGAATGGGCTTTGGCTATGAGAACCACCACGCTCCCATAATACGAGTTTACCTGATCGATCCAGAAGTGCACCTTGACACATCTTGAAACTATTGCCTCAAACGAATCAAGAGATCACCGCTCGAATCAAGGTCAACGGATGTCCAAAACTCTTGAAATGAGCAAAAGCGTTCACCTGCAATAAATGAACGAATTTATTAATTCTTGACAATAAATATATTCCAAGTATATACACACTTGAATATATACGCATATGGTTATTCAAAAAACATATGCTATTACCAAATACTTTAAAAATATTAATATATTAAATACATATTTTAATATATTAATATACACAATAAATAAGTATATAAATACTCCTAAAAAAACGTCAAATATTTATTAAGTATACTATTAAAAATGTATAAATAGCAATAAGTAGAATATACAAAGTATGTATTTAAAAAAAAAGTCAAAAGTCAAAACAGTTAAATATATATATATATATATATTATGGTAAGTCCAAGCAGTAACATTATATATGTATGTATATAAAACCCAAACAAAAGCCCTCTGGCTTTTTGTCCAACCAAACCAAACGTGACCTTCTGTCACGCCTCTCCCATTCAAGCTGCCAACTGTGCCAGGGCCCCACATGGCCATTTCAAATCCGCAACGGACAACAAAAGCCCAGCCAGCATTCTATCCAATCTTTTGTGCGGCATTAGAACAGAAAAATCCCACCAGATGCCTCAATTTATTTTTCTCTGTCGTTTCCTTTGTTTCCCGCGTTTTGAGCACAACTCCAATCTTATGTGCAGCATTAGAACAGAAAAAAACCAAACACAAAAAATAAAAATAAATAAATATTTTACCTCATTTTGAGTTTCACGTGTAGCCTTTTCCTTCCACCAAGGGCTAACCTTCTCTCTTCTTTTTCCCTTCACCCAAACGCAGTGCAAGAATTGGGGTTAACTTTTTCCTTTCTGTTTACTCTTCTCAGTTGCAAAAGTCTTATAATAAGACAAAACAAACAAAACCCCCAAAAGCTTTGAAAATGGAGTTAATTTCATTTTAAATGGGATTAATTATCATTAAGGGGATTTATGTCTTTGAATGGGTTAAAAGAAAACAGATTACCGTTTTTGACACATGCTAGGTGTACAAGAAAGCATTGACCAATCTATGAGCTCAACAATTTTCCTCATGGAGATAGCGAAAAAAAAGTGACACATGGCGGGGAAAAAATTTTAGGAAGAGTGTACATCCCTTAGGATTCCCTGAATTCTTAAGCGATGTGAGGGCATTTGTGAAACCCAAAAATCATCCGAAAATTGTGGAGCTGTCACGTGACCCATAATTCTCAAAATGACCAAATTGCCCCTGGTAATAACGTTAATCATTTGAAAACACCCACACATTAAATAATCTATTTACCAACTAAATACGTTATTTAATCGGGTTAAAATCTCGATAATATTAATATTCTCCCCGAGATTTAATTGTCATTACTCTTAGTAACGAACAATTAGTATTAATATTAAAATACAATAATTATCATTATTATCATAATGAGCTATTATTATAATTATTAAATAATATATTTAATTAATAAATATATTATTCATTAATTACAAATTCAACCAATCAATCAGAATACTCCGAGGCTCCTAAGATTTTCCAATAAATGGCGGAGCACATTTCATTTCCAAGGTCAGTCGATTCTTCGCTTCGAAGTATATTTTTGTCTTCTCTCAAAGCTAACTTAGGCATCAGAGTGTTCTTGGTCGAATAACCCCCTGAGTAATCGATCGAGGCAACGATAACTAATTATTTGATGTTTGCAGGAATTGTGAGGATTTTTCGCGACGGGTTCGATTTCTGCTTCCGCATCAATAAAGTGATGTAAATTTCACTTTTTCCAAATTCTTGGGCTTTTTTTATCATTTCATTTATACGTTCTCCTCTTTCGCTTTCGTTAGTCATTTATTTCTCTTATTTTTTTCCTTTGCAACTGTTGTATAATTTGTTGCAAATGTACAACAAATTATGCAACTCATGATGGTGGTGTGATGATATTGTATACTTATTATGCAACACATGATGGTGGTGTGATGATTGTTGTTGAAGCGTTAAATGTTCCAACTGTCGAGTACTCGTTGCCCAATCACCAAATGACGCGTGTCCCTCTTGTGACCTGTCAACTCAAGTGGATCGCGGGTTTCCGTTAGTACGGGCACCGGTGTGGTGCCGGCCTAAGGCTCTCCGACGATCAAGTTAGTTACTTTGTTCGTAAGAGGAAACAGTAAATGGTAAGTTCGGTAGAGTAATTGTAATAGTAAAACTTAGTTACCTTTATTGGGAAATGTGTACCCTTTATGTATGGGTAGGTGGGATGTTCGATTCCCAAAGTTCCGATGTGGGACAAATGCTTCTCGATTTACGTGCTGACACGTGTTACGTAAATCGATGGTGGATACGCTGCCACGTGGCATCCCGCATTGGGCCCGATGTTAGGGCTGTTGTAAGTGTGGTAGTTTTGGGCCTTGAGCGGGGTCTGGGCTTTAGGTATACGGCCCAGTGGGTCTGGTCAGATATGGTGTCAACAGAATTCCCCCAAGTCGTTGATTGAGGTGGAATTTCTCGGTCGGGGACTTGTTTCATTCTTCCAGACCCTGGTGGGAGGTATACCTGTAGTCCCCCAAGTCCCCTGGTGGGAGAGTCCGCCGAGACAGTCTCGGTTATGGCGAGTGAGTGGCCAGTAGTCGGTCGGTGAGGGCCGCGACTCTGCGAAAAATTGGCACTCGGTCAACCTTCACCATATGCAGTCGGTGGTGGTGTCCTGGTCGGTGATGGGGACCAAACCTGAGTTGGGACTTCGGATACCGAGCGGTATACATGGGTCGGTGGGGGAGGACCAGCGTCCGTACGGGGATGAGAACACCGAGCGGTGTATACGAGTCGGTGAATAGAGCCGACACCCGCCCACGGATGAGTCCACCGAGCGGTGTACATGGGTCGGTGGGAGGACCAGCGTCTGTTAAGCAGTCCCGGACACCGACCGGTGTACGGAGATCGGTGTCGAAGGGAGGGAAGACGGTTGGGCTTCCTCGGGCAGATGGTTGACACGTGTTCGGTCAGAATGAGTGGGTGTAAAACGTGTCTGTCGCTGAGAGGGGTGACGCCTCGTAGTCTGTGCACCAATGTCTATAAATATGAGGAGCTCGTCACCGATTTCCTCACTTGTGTTTTTGAGAAAAGTGGGGAAAACTCTGTGCAACCAAGGAGGCGATTTCCGACTAGCATTTGGCGGCGGTGCGTACGGTGTTTGCGATTTCCGACCTACGGTCCTCTGTGAAAAACAAGGTAAGCACTTGTCCAAGTTTAGTTTTTTCGATTAAAGTAGGAGGGTGTGAAGAACTGGCCATGAACGTGGTGAAGGTTGTGGTCAGATCTTCATAGGAACGAGTCGGTCGGCTGAGTTTTGTTTTTCTGTTTTCTTTTGTAGATGTCGGTCGAGAGTGACTCGGTATCTGAGGGTAAATGCTACGACTCACAGGGCGGTGAGTTGTCATGTAGTAGTGTGCAGGTGCTCATTACCATCTCAGGGAGTGAGGACGAGGCCCCCTTGGCCGAGGTACAAAAAAGGGTAAAGTCGGTGAACAGTACGACCGAGTCGTCCGGTAGGACCACAGACACCGGTTCTGGGGCTGGGCCGACGGGTAGGTCGTGTAGTGGCAATCTGCTGGTCGACGCCGAGACGATTATGAAGGTGGGGGTGCACCGAGCATTGAAGTTGACCCACGGCCGAGATAAGGGCAGAGTTCGGGTTAACAAGGTGAAAACGGCCGGGGATGAGTCGGTCCCGGAGGCCGTTCCGATTGAGCGGGCGGCCTTCACCGTGGACGAAATGGTGAACAAGGAGACCGAGAAGGGCCTGATGAAGATGAGGATCGAGTTCGGCGTTCCCGACTCGGTGACGACAAGGTTACCCACAAGAGAGGAAAGACCGAGCAACCCCCCAGCCAGTATGGCATTGTACTATACCGAGCTGATGCACCACGGGGTAAGGCTGCCCCTTCACCCCTAGCTACGGAGGATGGTGAAGAAGTTGGGGGTGGCACTCGGTCAGCTCAATCCGAACGTGTGGATTGTGCTCTGCTCCCTCTACACGGCCTTCAGGTGGGCTGAGCAACCGGAGCCGACCTATTCCCAACTGATGTACCTATACGAGTTCGGGTTCCAGCAGCAGAGTACCGGGTGGGTCTTCGTCCGTCACCGCAAGAAGAGCAAACGGGGGGAGTTCATTCTGGACATACCGACCTCCCAAAAATCGTACAAGAAGAATTTCTGTCTGGTCGGTGGGAACTGGGAGGGGAACACCGAGGGACCCCCGATACCGTCCAAATTCCAGACCCAAGGTTGATAGTTGTAGCATAGGCCGCCCCTTCATGTAAATGTTGATATGTTGTATGCTAAGTATTAGTATTGTGGCTGACCATTTCTCGGTGTGCAGGTTTGTTCCCAGAAGAAGAAATAACTCCAGAGGAGAAAGCGGTCGTCCACCGAGTAAGGGAGATCTTGGACGAGTTGAATCGGAACCGACGAATCCTTCGGTTACCTGGGTTTCAGTACAAGGCCGGCCTCATCGACACCGACGAGGGTAATTTTGTTTTTGTTGTTGTGTTGCTTGTTATTCGCTTTTCTCGTGGCTGACCTATGTCTCGGTGTTGCAGTGCCGTATCATCTCGGGAGCAGGATTTACAAAGACTGCGAGCAGTTGAGGATGAAGGCCGACAAGGGCTCCGGAGAGTCTGCCTCACTGACGAATGCTGCCGAGCGCCTGGAGCTCATTCTCAAAAAGAAAAAGGAGAGAGCCGAGAGAGGTCAGTCGGAGCGGTCCGACCAGTCAAAACAGGGACAAACCTCCAAACCGAGGCCACCGAGTCCGCGTCCTAGGTCTCCCAAGAGGAAACAGAGCGCAATTGACGGAGACCGAGTGCTCTCCCCCGAACCAAGGCGGATGAAGGCGAGGATGGAGGCCGAGACGATCCTGTTGGCACAGGAGGCCATTGGAGGCAAGAGGACCATGGCGGCCCCAGAATTCAATCCTCCACCATCCCCCCCTCGGCTGGACGTGAGGATAATGGAAATGCTGAAGAGGAGGGGAGACGTGAACCTCGCTGTGTTTACCGAGGGGGAAGAAATCGGTGAAGGGTCCAGTGCCGAGGCGACCCTCTGTTGTCCGAGGCAGATGGTGCCCTTGCTCAACGGAGTCTGCCAGGGGGCTTCCACTCCCCTAGAAGAGTTGGCCGAGGTGCAGTGCCGATCGGTGGAGCAACAGATGGAGAAGGCGTTACTGCTGCTCAGCAATGTAAGTAATTTGTTTTTTGGTTTTACCAATGTTTTTATCGTAGGCCGAGTGTCTTACTAATCTTTGTTTGGCGCAGGCCCTCGGTGAAGTCTACTGTCAGTTTGGGAACGCCCAGAGGAGGGTGGCTGGTGCTCGGCGGGAGAAGGACCGACTGAGGAAAAAGCAAGAGGAGCTCACTCCCAAGTTGCAGGAGGCCGAGAGGGCCATGAAGGAAACAGCCGATCTCACCCGCAAGTTGGAAACCGAGAGGTGGAAGACTCAAGAGGCCCTGGCTTCCAGAGATCAGTTGAAGATCGAGGTGGAGGCCAAGGAGAAGGACAGGCTGAAGCACTGGAAGGAGCTCTGTCGGGTGAAGACAGCAAGAGAGGCCGACCTGGAAGAGGCGGAGAAAAAAGCAGTGGCGGAGTTTAAGGCTTCAGAGGAGTTTGACCAGCTGAAGAACGAGTATGCCGCCGAGTGCGAGCAGGAGTTCTTCCGCAACCTCTTCCTGCATAATCCTGGACTGACCGTGAAGACCCCCTGGCTCGGTCAGGACATTACTGCTGACATGTTTGAGGAAGAGTTGGGGGAGGAGGAAGAGGAGGGTGCCCAGCCGAGTAACCAGCCGGAAGCCAACCAGGTGGAGCCGCAAAAGGAGCCGGAGCCAGAGGTGGAGGGAGGTCAGCAAGCCGAGCAGCCGGTGGAAGAGCAAGTGTAGGACGCTTGTATTTCTCCCCTTCTTCGTTTTTGTTTTTTGGGTAAGAATAGTTGGGACGACTGAGAGATCGAAATTTGTAAAGCTCTTGCAGGCCGAGCATAATAGGTCTGCGCGTTTGAAATAGAAAATGGATTTTCCTTGAAACAAAAACTGTATACCGAGTAATCCTTCAATTTCTGTTTGCCTGAGTGTTGATGTAGGCCGAGGAAGTTTGTACACCGACTCTAATGTTCGAGTCTAAAAAAGCAAGTGTTGGGGTGTAGGCCGAGTAAGACCGAACCCCGACTCGTATGTTTGAGTCGTAATGGTGGTGCAAGCCGAGTAGGGATGTACACCGACTCTAATGTTTGAGTCAAAATAGCAAGTGTTGGGGGGTAGGCCGAGTAAGACCGAACCCCGACTCTTATGTTTGAGTCGTAATGGTGGTGCAAGCCGAGTAGGGCTGTACACCGACTCTAATGTTTGAGTCAAAATAGCAAGTGTTGGGGTGTAGGCCGAGTAAGACCGAACCCCGACTCGTATGTTTGAGTCGTAATGGTGGTGCAAGCCGAGTAGGGATGTACACCAACCCTAATGTTTGAGTCAAAATAGCAAGTGTTGGGGTGTAGGCCGAGTAAGACCGAACCCCGACTCGTATGTTTGAGTTAAAATGTGATGTTGCAAGGCTTAGATAAATGGAAGTTTTATAAATAACGGGTGCAAGTACGGCAAGTCATAAGAAGGAAAAAATACAGTCTTAAATGTAGTATTTCTTCAAATGGTGTGCATTCCATGGGTGGCCCAGCCTTCGCCCATCTGGGTCTTCCAGTTCATAAGTTCCAAGCTGGCAGATTCTTGTAACCCGATATGGACCCTCCCAGTTGGGGCCGAGAGTCCCGGCTGAGCTATCCTTGGTGGCAAGGCTGACCTTTCAGAGGACCCAGTCGCCTTCCTGAAAACCCCGATGTTTGACTCTGGCATTCTGGTAGTTGCAAAGCCACTGCTTGCAGGCGATGTTTCTGAGGTTGGCCTGCTCCCTGTGCTCCTCGATGAGGTCTAGACTGAGTGCGATCTGATGGTTGTTTTGTTCAGGCTCATAGGACGACACCTGGTAAGAAGTTTCGCTTAGTTCAGCGGGGATGACTGCTTCCGTTCCGAAAGTTAGCGAGAAGGGGGTTTCATTTGTAGATGTGCGGTAGGATGTCCGATATGACCAGAGTGCGTTGGGGAGAATGTCAGACCACTTGCCTTTGGCCTCGTTCAGCTGCGTTTTCAGCGTATGCTTGATGATTTTGTTTATGGCCTCAACTTGGCCGTTGGACTGAGGGTGAGCTGGTGAGGCAAAGCAAAGGCGGATGTTGTGTCTGTCACAAAAGGCACGGAAGCGTGTGTTGTCGAATTGCTTCCCATTGTCCGTGACGATTGTGTGAGGGAGACTGAAACGGCAGATAATGTTCTGGAAGACGAACGTTTCGATCTGGGCCGTGGTGATAGAAGCCAAAGCTTTCGCCTCAACCCACTTTGTGAAGTAATCCACTGTTACCACTGCATACTCTGTCTTGCCCTTCCCTGCCGGCATTTTCCCAATCAAATCAAGTCCCCACTGTGAGAAGGGCCAGGGGCTGACCATTGGTGTGATGTTTTCTGGAGGTAGGTGGAAGAGAGGGGCGAACCGTTGACATTTATCGCACCGCTTGGTCAGCTGGGCCGCGTCTCCGTGCATGGTTGGCCAATAGAAACCTTGCCGGAAAGCCTTGTGGGCCAATGACCGTGGTCCGGAATGATTTCCGCAAATACCGGCGTGGATTTCCTCGAGAATGGCTCTGCCTGCCTCCGAGACGAGACACTTCAGGAGGGGCAAAGTGGAGCCCCGTTTGTAGAGTTGGTCGTTGATGAGTGTATAGCGGGCTGCCCGTCTCCGGACCTTTTTGGCCTCGATCTTGTCAGAAGGAAGAGTTCCGTCTGCGAGGAATCTAATCAGTGGGGCCATCCACGTGCCGTTAGCGTTGATGGCGTAGACCGCCGAGCATTGTGTATTGGGTTGATCCAGAATTTCGATCAGCACACTTCGACTCTGCTTCTCATCGAGGGAGGATGCGAGCCGGGCCAAAGCGTCGGCATGGCTGTTTTCGGAGCGTGGAATCCGAGTGATAGCGTAGCTACGGAAACTACATAGAAGGGACTTTGCCAGTGCTCTGTATAGTGCCATGGAAGAGTCTTTCACCTCATAGGCGTTGTTGATCTGGTTGACGATGAGCTATGAATCGCTGAAGATCTTGACCTGTTCTGCCTCCATGGTTTTAGCGAGGCGGAGCCCTGCAAGGAGGGCCTCATACTCGGCGGCATTGTTGGAGGCATTGAATTGGAAACGAAGGGCATACTCCATCCGGACCTTGTCTGGTGTGGTGAGGACAAGTCTGGCGCCGGACCCGTTGTGGCAAGCCGACCCGTCGACATAAAGGAGCCAGGTTGGCCGGGTGGGGTCGAGTTGGGGGTTCTCTTCATCCAAAGTATGTGTTATGGACAGATGGGAAGATGGTGGGACCTCAGCTGCGGCCGTTGCTGGGACGTAGGAGAACTCAGAGATAAAGTCCGCCATGGCCTGTCCTTTCTCGGCAGTGCGGGGAATGAAAGTGATGTCGAATTCGCTGAGTTCAATTGCCCATTTCAGTAAGCGGCCCGAAGTTTCGGGCTTCTGAAGCACTTGCCGGAGTGGTCTGTCGGTTAAGACGATGATAGAATGAGCTTGGAAGTATGGCCTGAGCTTCCGGGCAGACATGATGAGGGCGAAAGCGAGCTTCTCTAAGTCAGAGTATCTTGTCTCGGCGTCCTGTAAATCCTTGCTGACGTAATACACCGGATGTTCGGCGCCGTCCCTACGCTTGACCAAAACTGAACTTGTGGCAGAAGCGGAGACAGATAGATACATGTAAAGGGTTTCCCCGGTGTCTGGTCTTGCTAGCAGCGGCGCTTTTCCCATGTATTCCTTAAGTTCAGTGAAGGCCTTGGTGCATTCCTCGGTCCAGGTGATGTTTTTGGACCTGCCCTTTAGGGCTTTGAAGAAAGGCACGCACCTGTCCGTGGCCTTGGAGATGAAGCGTGTAAGGGCTGCGACTCGGCCCGTTAATCTTTGCACTTCTTTCTGGGTTCGTGGGGGCTCCATATCAACCAGGGCCTTGATTTTTTCCGGGTTGGCCTCGATGCCCCTCTGGCTAATCATGAAACCTAGAAATTTTCCAGAGCTGACTCCGAACACGCACTTCGCCGGATTTAACCTCATTCGATACCGTTTGAGGACGTCGAACATTCGCGAGAGATTGGGGATGTGTAGGTCAGCCGATTTACTCTTGACGAGCATGTCGTCGACATAGACCTCCATGGTTTTCCCAATCTGGTCGGCGAACATGAAATTCACTAGGCGCTGGTAAGTGGCCCCGGCGTTTTTGAGTCCGAAAGGCATGACATTGTAGCAGTATAACCCCTGATCCGTCCGCAAGGTTGTGTGGATATGATCTGCCGGATGCATAAAAATTTACGCATCCATAAAACTCAGGAGCCCGTGTCCCGCCGTGGCGTCGACCAGTTGGTCAATCTTGGGCAAAGGAAAACTGTCCTTGGGGCAGGCCTTGTTAAGGTCAGTAAAATCAATGCACATTCGCCACGCCCCAGAGGGTTTTTTGACGAGTACAACATTGGCAACCCAGGCAGCATAGACGGCCTTCCGGACAAAGTGGATGGTGCTGAGCTTGACGATCTCTGCCTTCATAGCCTCGGTCCTCTCAGCATCGTAGAGGCAACGTTTCTATTCGACATGCTTGTAGGTAGGATCAATACTGAGTCGGTGGCAGATCACGTCGGTGGAGATGCCGGGCATGTCGGCGTACGACCAGGAAAAGACCTCAGAGTTGTCCCTTAAAAACTGGATCAGTTGTGAGCACAGGTCGGGCGAAAGAGTTGTCCCAATCACCAAATGACGCGTGTCCCTCTTATGACCTGTCAACTCAAGTGGATCGCGGGTTTCCGTTAGTACGGGCACCGGTGTGGTGCCGGCCTAAGGCTCTCCGACGATCAAGTTAGTTACTTTGTTCGTAAGAGGAAACAGTAAATTGTAAGTTCGGTAGAGTAATTGTAATAGTAAAACTTAGTTACCTTTATTGGGAAATGTGTACCCTTTATGTATGGGTAGGTGGGATGTTCGATTCCCAAAGTTCCGATGTGGGACAAATGTTTCTCGATTTACGTGCTGACACGTGTTACGTAAATCGATGGTGGATACGCTGCCACGTGGCATCCCGCATTGGGCCCGATGTTAGGGCTGTTGTAAGTGTGGTAGTTTTGGGCCTTGAGCGGGGTCTGGGCTTTAGGTATACGGCCCAGTGGGTCTGGTCAGATATAGTGTCAACAATTGTATACTTAAGGCCCTCTTACAACATCCATTGGAACACTTTCCAATGAAGAGTGTCTGTTATCGTAGTTTTACAACACTCTTTACAATTACCATTGGAAAAGCTCGAAGGATGTTATATTTGGGAGACCATTTCAATCTTCATATTGTATTCTAAAATGTTCCTAGTCATCTGATCAATTAGGTGTAGATGATCCAGAAAGACGTCTGATACACATTACATCTGCGCAATTGAGAGGATGACTATTCTCAAGTCATTTGTTTGACAGAACTAATATGAGTTGTATCTGCTGGATAGAAGTTGAGTACCCTAAACGTGACTAATCAATAGAGATTTGACGATTCCAAATCCATGCAACTTTTATGAATCGAACAATGTTTCAAGAAACGCAAGCATAAGCAAACATGTAGTGAATTGTATATACAAAACTTACGTATTTATTTTATTTTGAACGAAAAAAAAAAAAGGTAGTTGAGATCTTTTTCTGGTGCTAGTGACAAGAAACAAATGAGACTAACAAAAAGGAGATTGAGACATTAACCCATCATTAAAAATCTACATGTGATTTTCGGGTTAACAAAAGCAAAGCATGGGTAAAATGGTGGAATTAAAGAGTCATGTGTCATGTTTCAATGTCATTGAGTCATTGACAATCCCATTGAGCTTCCTTTCCAGGACTTCAGAGCATATTTGGCCCATCGTATGGTAGAATGCAAGCAAATCAGACAAGTGCTCAACCGACATTTTCCCCATCACATTCCTTGCCAATCTTGGCCTCTCCTCATTCAACTTTAATCTCTGTTTGTAGGACCCTGCATTTCTCACTGTTGCACCCATTTGCTTCAACCTCTTCTCCTGCTGTAAGCTCAATGCTGTGTTTGACTGCATAAGCTCAAAGTTAATTACCCAAATGTTAAAAACAAATTACCAATATCAAATCAAACACATTTGACAGCAGTAAAAAAATAAAAAACAACCTCAAGGAATTGTGCTCCAGCTTCAAGCTCAGATTTCTTGATTGGATGCCCACTTGGTAACCCTCCAGTGTATATGTTTTTCGCAAGTGAGAAACTTCTCACTATTTTCTTTCTCTTTTTCTCCATTTCTACATCAAGCTTCATAGATAGTTGCACCGATGTTGAGCTATTAAGCTTGTTCTTGTAAGCAATTGCTGCCTTCACAAATTCCTACGAAAACCGAATAAAAAAAATGAAATACATAATTAATTAGTGTCTATGGTCTCGTTTGATGGATAAAATTGAATTGAATAATTAATCAAATTTAATATATTTTTTGTTATAAGAGTATTATTAGAATTACACATACGAACAAACTTATCTCTTGTAATTCTACTATTTTTAATGGATTGAATTGAATCTTCGTATAATAAAAACTGAGTAATATACTATCACATAAAAAGTAATCCATTTTCACATTCAATGTATATTTAGTTTGATAAGTAATCGTATCCAATTCCGCTAACTAAAGTGAGTAATATACTATCTGGTAAAAAGTAAGGAGGTAAATAAAAGATGACCTGATAAGCACAAGGGCAACCAAGGTAATCAAATTCGTCAGAATCTGGTCTTCTCATTCTCTCAGGATGAAACTGCAGACCCATGATGAACTTACCCTCCTCAGGATTATAAGCATCTGGGTCATAAAACCCTTCAATCAAACCATCTGAGGCAAATGCCATTGGCACAAATCTCTGAGCTAATTTCTTCACACCTTGATGATGATAACTATTCACCCAAATCTCCATTTTCTTCTTATTCATCTTCTCATTCCCTTGTGAATTTTGTTCCGATTCCAAAGAGTCCTTGAACCAATGGTGCAAAGGGGTATCCTCCACCACGTTCACCACATGCCTATGCCCATCATAATCATCATAATTAATATGTTGAACAACTTCAACTCGATCAATCCCACTCCCGTTTTTTCTAATATTATTGTTTTTAGAGAGCTCTTTGTCAATGTCTTGGTAAAGGGTGCCTCCACATGCCACATTCAGGACCTGTGAGCCTCTGCAGATTCCAAGGTAGGGAATATTCCTTTCGAGGCAGAGCTTGGCCAGCCTCAGCTCAATTGAGTCTTTTTCTTTGTCAATTGCTGTGTCACTCGCATGAAGCCTCCTGATTTCGCCTAATTCCTCAGGAGAAAACCATGACACATTCACCTCTGCCTCGTAAAGAGATGGGTCGATGTCTTCTCCTTCGCAGAGCAGGACTCCATGGATGGGCTCGAAGCTGTCCAGTAGCATGTGGACTCCGTTCACTCGGGGCACAATCACTGGCACTGCCCCATACCCGACTATAAGATCCAGATGGTATTCTCCTAAGATCACATTTAATCCTAGTTATAAGTATAATATCATGGAAATTATAAACATTAAAAACCGAAAACTGAAAATATAAGATTAATCTATCTTGTTTTGATTAATGGGGATTAAGAGCGTACCCAAAAAATCCACGAACTTGTTCTTGCGGAGGGTACGTCTGGAGACGATGAGGACGCGAGGGAGGATGACAGAGAGATCAGCATCCGACATAAATTTTGATGGTATTGTTGTTATTGCTGGGCTTCTTGATCAATTATAATTTGGATTTGGAGAAGAAGAATATATAATGAGGATTGAGGGGGTTTGATTTTCTAAACTGAGCGAAATTAAGAGGATATGAATGCCAGAACGATGAAGGTTTGCGCTATTTAATTAAAGAGAAGAAATATAAGATGGAAGAAGGTGAGAGCTGAGGGAGCACCATTACGTAGTCCAGTCCTGGCGCCGCATAAGCTCGTTTGATTGGGCTTGGCTTCTCTGCTTTGTTCTTTATATGCTTCACTATTGGGCTTTGAATCTTAGACGTTCAAACAAATCCAACACTTGGAAGTAGCGCCGTGTCACCATTGCATTAGACTCATATACCAGGCTTTGAATCTTAGCTAACAAAATAAAATTCAACTAGCGCCACGTCAGCATTTCATTAGATAATCATATGTTAATACCAAATTTTGAAGTGT
The DNA here is from genome assembly GCA_032719365.1 of Prinsepia uniflora. Taxonomy (NCBI): domain Eukaryota; kingdom Viridiplantae; phylum Streptophyta; class Magnoliopsida; order Rosales; family Rosaceae; genus Prinsepia; species Prinsepia uniflora. The sequence continues at coordinate 54,428,740 of CM064875.1, read as the reverse complement.
AGATCGATTTGCTTCTGTGTTTTAAATTGAAAGCCTAATAATCAAGCAAAGAGGCCAAACTCGGTTTGGTTAGCTCATCTATATATTATGTATATTCACCCGTTAATAATATTTCTCTTTACGGTGAAGTATATATGAGATATTGTGTTCAAATTTTGTAACCCACTGTTAATCCTGTGTGCTAATTAAGCATGACAGAAGTACTAGAAAGAAACAACGGTGACTGAATGGCAGGAGACTGAAAGCCATGGGAAGAAAGCTAAGGCCAAGTAAGGCAGGCTAGGTCAGGCTGTTGGTAATCCACAAACCATTCCTACTGACGGTCAGATGGCTATAGCAATCTTTCTTGTAGGTGTTAGTACCTTCTAACATAATCAATAATTGGAATATTCCTTCTAAAATCTGAAATAAACCATTGAGGGGAAGTGATAAGGCATGATTAAAATAAGTCATCTCTATCAAGGAAATTAAACATTGCTATATTAAGCCACCAGCCGTTGCAATGGAGTATGAAACAAAATAAAAATGGAGTCCAATTTTGCGCGCTCACCAACACTCCTTGGTGGTGCTTCAAGTTAACAATAATTAAAATTTTCTATTAATATATAAATAGAATGCCTTGAATTCAATATGCAATTAATTACTTCTCAACTTGGAATTATACTTAGGTGTTATAATTTTTTTAATATAAACCTCAATGCACGTGTAAATATAAAGTTAGATATTACCATTTGTTTTTAATTAAGATAACGAACAAATTGGTACCTTGAGTTTATAAAAATAGAGCATCAAAATGATTTATCAAGATAGGATTTGGAAGATGTTTAATGGAAGAATTGGTCATGTTCCTTATAGTGTAACAACCCGTACCTACGGGAAGGGTAAAAATGTAATTTTTGTGAAGTTTTGTAAAAAGGACGATTTTGCCCTTGTGAATAGTAAACAAAAAGTTGACTTTTTGTACTATCGATTGGATGAGTGTTAGCCTTTGACCGTGACGTAGGTTAGGACGTCACGAGTCCGTAGACAGGCGGCAGGTTCGATTCGGACAACCGGAGGAAAAGTTATGATGTACGGAAGGTTGGGGGCGTTACCGTAATTTTGAGTTAATAGGGGAAATGTTGACTTTTTGGAGGATGTGTGATTTTCACGTAGACCGAGGACCGTTGGATAGGTCTCGACGTCCTGAGTTCAACGACAGGCGGCACACTGTCATCGGACGTCGGACGGAAAAGATACGGGTCTGGAAAGTCTAAGGGCAAAATGGTAATTTTGTGCAGGAGGGGCATTTTGGTCATTTTCCCTCAGCCCAATCAGATAAGGGCAAGTGGCAGATATTTTTGGGCTGGCCTATAGCTGGTGGACACGTGGTGAGAAGCCAGAGGCTTCTGGAGGTGTCTAAAGTGTGCACGGCCACACTTGGTTCGTTTTTGAACCGTGCACAATTTCGAAGGAAACAGAAAACAAAGAGAAGATTGGGGTGAGGCGGTGATCGATTTGGATGCTAGGGAGAGTGAAGTGTGAGTCAAGAGAGAGACAGTGAGGTACGGAGGAGCAGGTGATCGTGGTCTGGTGGTGCAACCGTGCACGGAGGCGACGGGGTGGACTGTTGGATAAGTGGAAGAAACAGAGGAGGCCGTGGACGGTGGTGGCTGTTGTGTGGTGTGGTGGACGGATTCAAGGCACTAGGAGACTCAGGAGGTTTAGGGGAGTCCCACGAGCACCGTGGTGGGTGACGGTTCTCACGGCGGCGCCGGAATCGAAAGGTAATTTCTTTTGCCCTGTTTTTTTGTGGATTTTCATTTGAAGAGTCGTGGAGTTGGGCTTAGAGTCGAGGGATTAGGAGGTCAGGGTGTTGTTCAGGGAGGTCTTAGGATTGGTTTGTGATGGCTGCCGTGACGGGGGCGTACACGGCGGGGCTCAGTCGACGGCGAGTACCCAATACTCTGTTTTTGGCCGTGACTTCAAACTTGAAGTCGTGCACTTCGGGGATGAATCGACGGATTCTGTGAGTTGGGTAGGACTAAGTAGGGTACTAGGAAGGTGCTGGTATCACCACCGTGAAGGGGGAAGCAGTGGACGGCCGGGAAGGAAAACAGAGCTCACGGGCAGTGATTTTCGAGGGTGAAGACGAGGGGTTTAGGCCTTGATTTCTGGATTTTAGGACTGGGTTTGGTTGCAGGGGACTGGACGAAGCTAATGGAATTGAAATGGGGAAGAATGGTGGAGAAACGGAGGAGAACCGGTCACGCCGGTTCAACACAGTTGAACCGGGTGACTCGAGGTTGAAGATACACTGTAGCAGGCGCGTGAGGCCCACGCGCAGCCACTTTGGGCGGCGCGTGGGGGCGCGTGGGGAGGAATCCGGTCAAGCGTCCAACATGAGTTTAGCCCTAAATGTCCTAAGGAATCCAATGGTATAGTTTTCGGGTTAATCGGACGGTGTTACGGAATGGTTCGGTAATCCGTACGGTTTAGGGTTTAGGATTAAAATATGATTAAATTCCCGAAAAATTGGGGAAAATAGGGAAGGTATCCTTGATGTTGTTGTGACCCTATTTGGTATCTATTGACAGGACGGGAGACGCCAGAGACGGTTGAGGAGCGCACGGAGCGCGAGTGACGTGTTGTAAACTGTGAGTGGACTCTTTCTTACTTCCGAGCATGCCAAACTGTTTTAATTACTGTTTTATGATTTCTATGTGTGTTTTTATGTCCTGATGATGATTATACGTGATTGAGATGTTTGCACATTTTTTCGAGACGTTTTCGGGATTTTGCACGTTTTTCGAGAAAAAACGGGTTTTCAGAGTTTGATGTTATAATTCAGAAATTTAACCTAAAAATGTTTTCTGATGATGGTAAATAGGTTGTGGAATATGAGTTTGGGATTTTCCTATGGTTTTGCTATGAACATGGATCTTTTCCCGGATTTGGGTTCGGAATGTCGGTTCTGAACGCCGGAAGGGCTTCGAACCGGGGATTTCGAATTCGGATTTGGCGATGGATTTTGAATTGGTTTTACACTGGATATGGATTGGATTTGCTGGATCTGGATATGGGTTTAAAGACCCGGATTGATATTGATGGGGGACGGGCCCGGATTGAGTTTAAAGACTCGGGAGTTTAAAGATTCGGATATTACGATATTACCCCCATAAGCCTATTGAGTTTAAAGACTCGGGATTTTAAAGACTCGGATTTATATGTGAGGCCTGGTTGAGTTTAAAGACTCGGATAGGTCCAGCAGGTTTGATCGGGTTATACTCTAGTTTCTTATGATGTTTTATAGTGTATTTGTTTCTTATGATTGGTTTTATAGTGTTTCTGTTTCTTATGATGTTTCATATTATGACTTTTCTAATACTTCATTGGCATGCCTGGTTTTAAACCGGAGGGAACGAATGATTTTATTTCCTTACTTTGATTTGCTGGTAAACGGTTTTAAAACTTTCATTCCTTTTGGTCCACTCACACCTTTTGTTTTTAATTTCCCTCCAGGTCGTGGTGATAGCGCTGGGGTGAAAGTTGAGGCAGATATCGAGGCATAGGGCTTCTGACGTTCTTCCGTTGCGGACTTAGACTTGTAGGACTTTTGGTGCCCATTTTGTAGAACTATGCTCTGACTTACTGTTGTATATATTTACTCCTTCGTCTGATGGTTATGCTTATAGTTGTATTAAGTTTATTTTTGGTATTGTAAGTGTGATTGTCAGACGGGAGCAGGGTTCATCCCGAGTATCGAGGTGATATTTGGGACGGGTCCTGACAATTGGTATCAGAGCATAGGTTGTGTCAATTTGTGTTGGGTCTAGGTTGTTATACTAACTCTATGCCTCTTTCAGCGTACGATTGATCATGCCTCCGAGACGTGAACCCCCTCCACGACCTGAAGATGAAGCGGCGAGAGGGACTGAGAGCGCTTCGATCGAGAGAGCCCAGAGGCTTGGGGCTACTACGTTCAGCGGTGGGGCTGATCCCGAGGAAGCTCACCGATGGATCACCCGACTAGAACGTATTTTTGGGGTGATGCACTGTCCTCCCGAGGATCGGGTATTGTTAGCTACTTTTCTGTTGGATGGAGCTGCCTACGAGTGGTGGTACACGCTGGAACTGTCCGGCTGGGATGCACATACCGTGACCTGGGAGACTTTTCGGGAGCGGTTTCTAGATCAGTACTATCCCCGTTCTTTTAGGGATGCGAAGGAAGCGGAATTCCTTCACTTGAAGCAAGGGAACTTGACAGTTGCTGAGTATGAGCAGAGGTTCCAGATGCTATCTCGTTTTGCTCCTGCATTTGTGGCGACTGAGGCGGAGAAGTGCCGCCGGTTTGAGTTGGGCCTCCGGGGAGAGATCAGGGCCATAGTGACAGCCGGCTCTTTTGCTACTTTCCGAGAGTTGTCTGATGCTGCTGTCAGGGTGGAGGCCAGTTTACCTGCTCGACCACAGTATTCGGGCAGTGTTCGACGCCGAGAGCAGTCATTCCCAGGAGCATCGAGTCAGAGGCCCCCGAAACGGGGTAATTTTGGTGGATCACTATCGGCTGGTGGAGCCCGGTATGGCAGACCAGGCAGTTTCCAGGGCTCAGGATTTCGAGGAGCTAGGTCACAGCCGACTCCTCAGGCGAGTGCGACTTCAGTGGCTTCTACAGGGAGGCATACCGGTGGACCCGGTAGGGACACTTGCTTCTATTGTGGAGAGCGAGGACATTTCCGTCGGGAGTGCCCATTGTTAGCTCCGGAGGGTGGAGCAGGCAGAGGTGCAGCAGAACCCGGGCGGAGTACTGCTTCAGTATCAGGGGCGGCAGGCCCTAGGGGTGGTGGTGGTGCCACGAGCAGTTCCAGAGGGCGCGGTAGGTCATCGGGACCTCAGGCGCGAGTTTTTGCGATGACTCAGCAGGAGGCTAGGTCAGCACCGGGAGTGGTGACAGGTACACTCACCATACTTGGTCACACTGTTTTTACTTTGATAGATCCCGGGGCTACCCATTCATTTATAGCTCGGAGTTGTAGTCTGGTTAAGGAGAGGGAGGTGTCTACTTTGGATTGTGCGTTAGGAGTGAGTACACCTACTGGGGAGGTGTTGGTAGTGACTCAGGTTTTGAGAGAGTGTCCGGTAATGGTAGGCCAGGTGGAGTTACTGGCAGATTTGTTACTCTTGGACTTACGGGACTTTGATGTGATCTTGGGTATGGACTGGTTGACGAGACATCATGCTTCTATCGAATGTTTCGATAGGAGAGTGACTTTTCGGAGTCCCGGATTGTCAGAGACTACATTCCAGGGGGATCAGCGTGCACTTCCTACGGGAGTTATTTCGGCACTCGAGGCTAGTAAACTGTTACGTAAGGGGTGCCAAGGTTATTTAGCTCATGTGGTGGATACGCGTGCTACGCCAGAGAGGGCGGAGGATATACCAGTGGTACGGGAGTTTCCCGATGTTTTTCCCGAGGAGTTGCCCGGACTACCCCCACACCGAGATCTTGAGTTTACGATTGAGCTTCTACCAGGTACACAGCCTATTTCTCAGACTCCTTACCGTATGGCACCTGCAAAATTGAGGGAACTTAAGGCCCAGTTGCAAGAGTTGGTCGATATAGGATTCATTCGACCGAGTATGTCACCTTGGGGAGCACCTGTTTTGTTTGTCAAGAAAAAGGATGGAGGATTGAGATTGTGTGTGGATTATAGGCAACTGAATAAGGTAACTATTCGGAATAAGTACCCCCTACCCCGGATTGATGATTTGTTTGACCAGCTCAAGGGAGCACAGTATTTCTCGAAGATTGATCTTCGCTCCGGCTATCACCAGTTAAGGGTTAAAGAGGAGGATATACCGAAGACAGCTTTCCGGACCAGGTACGGTCACTATGAGTTTGTGGTGATGCCTTTTGGTTTGACTAATGCCCCAGCAGCTTTTATGGACCTTATGAACCGAGTGTTCCGGCCCTACTTGGATCGTTTTGTGATTGTTTTCATTGATGATATTTTGGTGTATTCGAAGAGTGCGAAGGCGCATGAGAAACATCTGAGGATCGTGCTTAAAACGTTGAGGGAGCATCAGTTGTATGCGAAGCTCAGTAAGTGTCAGTTCTGGTTGACCAGTGTTGGATTTCTTGGCCATGTGATTTCGGCCGAGGGCATTCGTGTGGATCCTCAGAAAGTTGAGGCGGTAGCCAATTGGGAACAGCCTAAGACGGTGACGGAAATTCGGAGTTTTCTGGGTTTGGCAGGGTATTACCGGCGTTTTATTGAGGGCTTTTCTATTCTTGCAGCACCGTTGACGAGGTTGACACGGAAGGGAGTTCGATTTGAGTGGGATGAGAATTGTGAACAGAGTTTCCAGGAGCTTAAAAGGCGGTTGACATCTGCTCCTGTGTTAGCCCTTCCAGATGATAGTGGGGAGTTCGAGGTGTACAGTGACGCTTCTTTACAAGGTTTGGGTTGTGTCTTGATGCAGCACGGGAAAGTGATTGCTTATGCTTCCCGGCAATTGAAACCCCATGAGGTGAACTACCCTACACATGACTTGGAACTGGCTGCGGTGGTTCATGCATTGAAGATTTGGCGACATTACTTGTACGGTGAGAAATGCAGGATCTTCACGGACCACAAGAGTTTGAAGTATTTGTTCACTCAAAAGGAATTGAATCTGAGACAGCGCCGTTGGTTGGAGTTACTTAAGGACTACGACTGTACTATTGAGTATCATCCAGGGAAGGCTAATGTGGTAGCCGATGCTTTGAGCAGGAAGTCAGCTGGATCCTTGTCGCATCTGAGGACAGTACGGTTACCTTTGCTGGTTGAGCTCCGTAGGTTGGGAGTAGAGTTGACTGTGGATGATCAGGGAGCACTCCTAGCGAGTTTCCATGTGCGACCCGTTTTGATTGATCAGGTGATTGATGCTCAGTTTGAGGACCCTATTCTGGGCATCATTCGGATTGAGGTCGAGGCTGGAGAAAGACAGGATTTTGAGATTCGTGAGGATGGAGCCTTGGTTAAGAATGGACGGTTGTGTGTACCTGAGGATGAAGTTTTGAAGAAGGTGATACTAGATGAGGCTCACTGTTCAGCTTATGCGATGCATCCTGGTGGGACCAAGATGTATCGTACACTTCGAGAGCATTATTGGTGGTCAGGGATGAAACGTGAAATTGCAGAGTATGTCAGTAGATGCTTGATTTGTCAACAGGTAAAAGCCGAGCGGCAGAGGCCTTATGGAGCAATGCAACCTTTGCCGATTCCCGAGTGGAAATGGGATCACCTGACTATGGATTTTGTGTTCAAGCTTCCGAGAACACCGAAGGGACACGATGGTGTGTGGGTTATTGTGGATCGACTTACGAAGTCTGCTCATTTCTTGCCAGTACGGGAGAACTTCAGGCTGGAACAGTTTGCACAGTTGTTTATTAATGAGATTATTCGATTGCATGGGACTCCGGAGTCGATAGTATCTGATAGAGATCTGAGATTCACTTCTCGATTTTGGCAGAGTTTACAGGAAGCTTTTGGGACTAAATTACACTTCAGTACTGCTTTTCATCCTCAGACTGATGGGCAGTCTGAGCGGACTATTCAGATTCTCGAGGATATGATGCGAGCTTGTGTGCTTCAGTTTCAGGGTACTTGGGAATCACATCTGCCTTTGATGGAGTTCGCCTACAATAATAGTTTTCAGGAGAGCATTGGGATGGCTCCTTACGAGGCTTTGTATGGGCGGCAGTTTCGGACTCCACCGTGTTGGACTGAGGTTGGTGAGAGGAGGTTGACTACTTCTGATCTGGTGGAGCTTACTCAGGAAAAAGTGGCATTGATTAGGGATCGATTGAAGGCAACGCAGGACCGCCAAAAGAGCTACGCTGACCGTAGGATCAGGGATTTGGAGTTTGCTGTTGGAGACTGGGTTTTCCTGAAGCTATCTCCTTGGAAAGGAATTGTACGATTTGGCAGACGAGGGAAGTTGAGTCCTCGTTACATTGGACCGTATGAGATCTTGGAGCGGATTGGTCCTGTAGCTTATCGGTTGGCCTTACCAGCAGATTTAGAAAAGGTACATAATGTCTTTCATGTTTCTATGCTTCGGAAATATATTCGAGATGATTCGCATGTTTTAGAAGCACAACCAGTGGAACTGAGGGAAGACTTGAGTTTTGAAGAGCAACCTGTTGCAATCTTGGATCGGAAAGATAAAGTGTTGCGAAGGAAGACGGTTCCCTTAGTGAAGGTATTGTGGAGAAATCATCAGGTCGAAGAAGCTACCTGGGAACCCGAGGCCTTGATGCGAGAACAGTACCCTTATTTATTTCACTGAATTTCGGGGACGAAATTCTTTTTAGGGGGGTAGATTGTAACAACCCGTACCTACGGGAAGGGTAAAAATGTAATTTTTGTGAAGTTTTGTAAAAAGGACGATTTTGCCCTTGTGAATAGTAAACAAAAAGTTGACTTTTTGTACTATCGATTGGATGAGTGTTAGCCTTTGACCGTGACGTAGGTTAGGACGTCACGAGTCCGTAGACAGGCGGCAGGTTCGATTCGGACAACCGGAGGAAAAGTTATGATGTACGGAAGGTTGGGGGCGTTACCGTAATTTTGAGTTAATAGGGGAAATGTTGACTTTTTGGAGGATGTGTGATTTTCACGTAGACCGAGGACCGTTGGATAGGTCTCGACGTCCTGAGTTCAACGACAGGCGGCACACTGTCATCGGACGTCGGACGGAAAAGATACGGGTCTGGAAAGTCTAAGGGCAAAATGGTAATTTTGTGCAGGAGGGGCATTTTGGTCATTTTCCCTCAGCCCAATCAGATAAGGGCAAGTGGCAGATATTTTTGGGCTGGCCTATAGCTGGTGGACACGTGGTGAGAAGCCAGAGGCTTCTGGAGGTGTCTAAAGTGTGCACGGCCACACTTGGTTCGTTTTTGAACCGTGCACAATTTCGAAGGAAACAGAAAACAGAGAGAAGATTGGGGTGAGGCGGTGATCGATTTGGATGCTAGGGAGAGTGAAGTGTGAGTCAAGAGAGAGACAGTGAGGTACGGAGGAGCAGGTGATCGTGGTCTGGTGGTGCAACCGTGCACGGAGGCGACGGGGTGGACTGTTGGATAAGTGGAAGAAACAGAGGAGGCCGTGGACGGTGGTGGCTGTTGTGTGGTGTGGTGGACGGATTCAAGGCACTAGGAGACTCAGGAGGTTTAGGGGAGTCCCACGAGCACCGTGGTGGGTGACGGTTCTCACGGCGGCGCCGGAATCGAAAGGTAATTTCTTTTGCCCTGTTTTTTTGTGGATTTTCATTTGAAGAGTCGTGGAGTTGGGCTTAGAGTCGAGGGATTAGGAGGTCAGGGTGTTGTTCAGGGAGGTCTTAGGATTGGTTTGTGATGGCTGCCGTGACGGGGGCGTACATGGCGGGGCTCAGTCGACGGCGAGTACCCAATACTCTGTTTTTGGCCGTGACTTCAAACTTGAAGTCGTGGACTTCGGGGATGAATCGACGGATTCTGTGAGTTGGGTAGGACTAAGTAGGGTACTAGGAAGGTGCTGGTATCACCACCGTGAAGGGGGAAGCAGTGGACGGCCGGGAAGGAAAACAGAGCTCACGGGCAGTGATTTTCGAGGGTGAAGACGAGGGGTTTAGGCCGTGATTTCTGGATTTTAGGACTGGGTTTGGTTGCAGGGGACTGGACGAAGCTAATGGAATTGAAATGGGGAAGAATGGTGGAGAAACGGAGGAGAACCGGTCACGCTGGTTCAACACAGTTGAACCGGGTGACTCGAGGTTGAAGATACACTGTAGCAGGCGCGTGAGGCCCACGCGCAGCCACTTTGGGCGGCGCGTGGGGGCACATGGGGAGGAATCCGGTCAAGCGTCCAACATGAGTTTAGCCCTAAATTTCCTAAGGAATCCAATGGTATAGTTTTCGGGTTAATCGGACGGTGTTACGGAATGGTTCGGGAATCCGTACGGTTTAGGGTTTAGGATTAAAATATGATTAAATTCCCGAAAAATTGGGGAAAATAGGGAAGGTATCCTTGATGTTGTTGTGACCCTATTTGGTATCTATTGACAGGACGGGAGACGCCAGAGACGGTTGAGGAGCGCACGGAGCGCGAGTGACGTGTTGTAAACTGTGAGTGGACTCTTTCTTACTTCCGAGCATGCCAAACTGTTTTAATTACTGTTTTATGATTTCTATGTGTGTTTTTATGTCCTGATGATGATTATACGTGATTGAGATGTTTGCACATTTTTTCGAGACGTTTTCGGGATTTTGCACGTTTTTCGAGAAAAAGCGGGTTTTCAGAGTTTGATGTTATAATTCAGAAATTTAACCTAAAAATGTTTTCTGATGATGGTAAATAGGTTGTGGAATATGAGTTTGGGATTTTCCTATGGTTTTGCTATGAACATGGATCTTTTCCCGGATTTGGGTTCGGAATGTCGGTTCTGAACGCCGGAAGGGCTTCGAACCGGGGATTTCGAATTCGGATTTGGCGATGGATTTTGAATTGGTTTTACACTGGATATGGATTGGATTTGCTGGATCTGGATATGGGTTTAAAGACCCGGATTGATATTGATGGGGGACGGGCCCGGATTGAGTTTAAAGACTCGGGAGTTTAAAGACTCGGATATTACGATATTACCCCCATAGGCCTATTGAGTTTAAAGACTCGGGAGTTTAAAGACTCGGATTTATATGTGAGGCCTGGTTGAGTTTAAAGACTCGGATAGGTCCAGCAGGTTTGATCGGGTTATACTCTGGTTTCTTATGATGTTTTATAGTGTATCTGTTTCTTATGATTGGTTTTATAGTGTTTCTGTTTCTTATGATGTTTCATATTATGACTTTTCTAATACTTCATTGGCATGCCTGGTTTTAAACCGGAGGGAACGAATGATTTTATTTCCTTACTTTGATTTGCTGGTAAACGGTTTTAAAACTTTCATTCCTTTTGGTCCACTCACACCTTTTGTTTTTAATTTCCCTCCAGGTCGTGGTGATAGCGCTGGGGTGAACGTTGAGGCAGATATCGAGGCATAGGGCTTCTGACGTTCTTCCGTTGCGGACTTAGACTTGTAGGACTTTTGGTGCCCATTTTGTAGAACTATGCTCTGACTTACTGTTGTATATATTTACTCATTCGTCTGATGGTTATGCTTATAGTTGTATTAAGTTTATTTTTGGTATTGTAAGTGTGATTGTCAGACGGGAGCAGGGTTCATCCCGAGTATCGAGGTGATATTTGGGACGGGTCCTGACATATAGTCTCACAATAAATTTATTTTTCCCATTAGTTTTTCGATGATAAAAAGGAAATCATAGCACTTGTACATAAATAATTTTGATTCGATGATAATTAATTGGATATGAAATTGAATGCATTAATGAAATTAATTAATAGAGATATTTATTTAACACAAATATGGAAAGAAATATATATATATATATATATATATATCTTTTTTTATTGAATTAACAGATACATATTGTTGCTACCATATTAGTTCAAACTCATTTGAGTCCAATACCTCTAGCCCAAACACATTCATGAAGCTCAAAAGGCTCAATACCACACTAATAAACAAACCCTAGTAAGAGCTGACCAACACTAACACATGGACATACCCATTTCATCTATCATCATATACGTGTCAGCCTCACAGTGAGTGCACATTCTCTCACACCGGAAGAACATATTTATTATCACTCTCACACACATACAAAAAGGGTCGTTTTCCAATAAAGGTAACTAAATATTTACTATTCATATCTACTTACGAATTAGTATTCACCACGTACTCCTTATGCACACAGATCCAGACTAACGTAGGCATCGAAGTACCCTTAGGCTAGTACAACACTAGTGCCTAAACTTTGATCGACGGCCAATTACCCTTTTTTAACAGGTCGGTCTAAAGGACATGTGACTAAGTAGGATCACCTCCCCCCCACCAAAAAAAAAAAGTTTACACATTTTGTGCATCAATAGTTTGATGTCATCTGTGGAATACTGACTAAACCTGTCCACCACTCTACCGGTTAAGCACCACCTATCCTTGCCATCCCGACATGTAAGACCATGTGAACAATGAGGTCACACTCGCACCAGGGGTCCGGGGACTTAGGGACACCTCCCCCGACGTAGCCCGAGCATTGGAAATGATTGTGAAGGATTAAAGATGATTGTGAAGGATTCAAGATGATTGAAGATAACCTAATACATAACTATTGTGAAGGATTGCAGAAGATTCCAACCACTAAGACCCAAGTAACCAA